>JAUCMS010000050.1:13091244-13115930 GCA_032357445.1 Enteromius radiatus | reverse complement strand
TGCTGAGATTGGGAAGGAATAAACAAGGAGGGGCCACAGAATCCTGGGGAGAATGCCGTGCTGATAGACCCAGGCTTAGACCCAGGCTACTAATAGTTGTTATTATTATGAAGAAGGAGGTCTCATTGACATCAATGTCTAATTATCTGTGGAAGGTTATGATTAAGTGTGGTTGAATGGCTGATTTCTTTCATTTTTACTATAAAAATACATGTTAAAATAGGTGAATCTATTCTTTAAATTCTTTGAATATTTGAGCATTTAAATAAACCACTTGACCCAAACATTCTGAGTGGGCTTGTGCGAGAGAGAAATGAAGAGGATTAGATGTCTGATATGTCTGTAGAGACAAAATGCAATGGAAGGGAATAAAACAAAAAAAGAGAAAGAGAATGATAACATGAAACACTAGGCAGACTGCTCATAGCTTGAGGCTACACTCCTCTGCCTCCTACTAACCAGCCCTCATCCAGCTCAGGACTCCGGGGCAGCTGCGATCCGTGCCACATTCAAACACACTCTGGCCTGGGTTGCAGCTTTCTGTTATTCTCTGGGTGGATTAGCGTGGGAGACTAGTAATGTTTGTGTATGTGCGCTTGAGTGTGATATTGTGCAAGAAAGCAAGTCTGATTCAAGCACAAAATAAGTTTTTATATTGCCAAAACTCGCACAAGGAGATTTCAAAGCTTTGTGAATGCAGTGCATCTGAGGAGCGGAGAAGAGGAACATCTTATCTCAGCCTGATAATACTCACTTGAGCACAGAGGGAAACTGGCAGAGAGGCTGTAACTAAGACCACGCTGCTTCTACTTCAGTCACAGATGCAGAAATATAATCAGGTGGAGGAGAGCTCAGGAGGATATCAAACCATTTGAGGACTTTTTTGGTTCTTTTGCCAATTATGGATGGAGAAGTGTAGAATGACCTTTTTTTATAGTTAGACATTTTTACTGTAGTAGAAACAATGTGTTTGACACAGTAAAAATACCTTTATATGGCTTGTGAAATAATTCATACGTAGCATTATACAGTATTAGTGCTGTCAAGTAATTCAATTTTTTATTTAATTAATCGCATTTTGTGATGATTAATCAAATTTATGAGAAAATGAAGCTGCATCTGACATTTCTGTATATTTATACTGACTTCTCAGAGGTAGCATGAAGGCATTTACACTGCAATTAGAATTGCATAATGCTATGAGATTATTAGGTGTTAAATGGGCATTAATGGGTTAAATGCTCTAAATATGGAACTAAAGCCGACAGGTGATTGTCTTTATGAATAGGTCATCATTGGTTCACTCGAATAGAAACATTGTTGTGTGTTGCAACAAAAAGCCCAACGGTTCTGCTTTGGCTTTGTTTGGAACTATTATCTCATATGAAATTTCACAGTATGTGTCAAACACAGTGTCTTGTTTACTGAACATTTACAATTGCACAGATTATGATTGTGATTATGAGCTTGTTGTATTCATGTGCTTTAATTTCGGAAAGAGTAAAATGTAGCATCCGATTGGTTGACAATGATATATAAACATTCACTGCGTTTTATATGCAGTTTGCTAATAATTCTGGAATTTTAGGCAAATGCGTGCTTATTTCACTGCTGATAAAACATATATGCTTCTAATGATTGTTCATCAGCCTAAATACATTACTTTAGCGACAAGGATACATCAGAAGTATTCGCTTTCTTTTTGAATTGATTCATTTAAAAATAGACATTTCAAGCTTTCAGTATCTTCTGGCATCCTTAAAAAAGGCACTATAAACATTATTATTATTATTATGCAAGGCACCCTAATTGTAAGTTATTTAATTATCAGGAAATAATTCAAGTGTTTGCACGGGCGCTCCCTGTCATGCACGCACATTTTCCGCAAGAAATTTGAATATGAATAATAATAGAGCGCATTTCTTTTAGGTTACAGTATGGGATCCGCATTAAAAGTAAATCTTTACAAGTCTACAACCGAGACCGATGCAGTTATAACCTGTAAACTGAAGGCTAAATTTAAAAATAATAACACAGGTCATGAAATTCGTTGATCATTAGTTAATCAATGTATGACTCTCATAAACTTGTTTGAATAAATCTCTTTTGCATTAAATAATAAAGATACAATATAGGTCAAGTTACACTGTACACATAATAATGTGCTATTTGTTGATTATAATGAGAGAAAAAAAAAACGGCTGTTTTATTAATCTGTCCTTTTTGATTCAGAATTTTTAGCGAAATCGTGGCAGGTTTAATGTATTCGGTCTTAATAATGGGAGTGAAATACAGTGCATCACGTTTTACTAAAATAAAGGAAAATAATTCTTAAAACCTGCAATATTTTCTTAAGGAGTGTAGATCTTTTCCGCCACATATTTCTCTGTCAAAATAAAGGACAGGTAATGAATAACAGTCTGTGCATGACAAAAATATACGCTGTTGCTGTTTTAATCAAACACATTTTAAAATATTAAAATATGTACTTGTGACGAATATTAATAACGAGAATATTTTTATTTTGCACATTCATGTATGTTCCCTGGCCTACTAAAATACTAATATTAACTATTTATTTGTGAATATTAACTACAGTTTGTTTGTTTTTTTGTTTTTCTTTCATTTTCCGCTGACTGCTGGCATCATATATATAACACATCAGCAAGGCAAAGCTGACGGCTATTTGCTAAAGCATGCTTTGATAACTTATGGTTAAATCGCCACCCTACAGACGCGGCGGCGGTGGTAAAACCTTCATTCTGATTGGCAACCATCTGTAGTTGTTGTGAGAACAGCACTGACAGCAGCAATGGTTTTCCCCTACAGCATGTTTAAAGTTTTTATGAGCCGTCCAATTCAGAAACTCAAAATAATTTCAAAATTTCACAATAGTAAATACGACTTAAGAGTTCATGTCCAATTAGGAAACTCGTATTTACGATAATTCCGGTATCAGACTAAATTAATGCGTTAAATCAACAGCCCCAATTTGCCTTTCCGTTAATCCTTCATTAAATTATTATTATTGTTTGAAATACTTTGCACCTCCTTTGAGCTGACTATTGACATATATCACCAAGTTGTCTGATTTTTAAACTCTTTCCTTTAAGGTTACAACACGTGAACTGCAGACAATTGCTTGTGTGAAGGCTGTAATTGTATCATCATGGCAGGATTTAAAATTACCACATTCCCCAGACTGTTCACTATCCACTTTCCTCTTTTTCTCACTGGTTTTAAGGTGTTTATTTCAGCACAGCTTGCAACCCCTACAAACACCTGGTCTCCTCAGAATCTCCTACCAGTGGGATGCGGTCACGACCTTTAAACCCTGAGAGACCTTGTACTCTAGTTCTCCCTTTGAGCTCCTGTATATGTGTGTGTGTGTGTGTGTGTGCATGTGCTCACTGTGTTAACAAGCAGCTTGCCAGGTGTTTGGAAGCAGCGTGTGCTATGAGCCTGTGTGAATTTTGCCAGGTAATTAGGGAATGTTTTTTTTTTTTTTTTAAATCACTTTTTCTGTTAAACAAGGATGTTTGTGTGTTTGCTTATTTCTTTGCAGAAGGCTGCATGAACAGTTGTGTATGAGTATGTGCACAAATCATCTTGTTAATTAAAGGATCCAAATCATTCCTCTGCTAAATCGAATCAACCCAGAGGTACAGAGCGAGACAATGAATCCCTCCCATTTTGCTGTTCATTTTGGGGTTGATGAGATTTTTCTTTTGCAAGTTCATTTTTATTCCATTTTTCTACTACAGCACCTCTGAGGGTAAAAATGCTCTCTGGTTTTGCTTTTAGTTTGCTGCTTTGTTTTTGGTCAGTCAATCAAGTGATTTCTAGAAAACATTATGTAAATGCAGTGTAAGAATATTAGTTATTGCCTTCTGGTTGTGTTGTATTATACACTAACAAGACTGGCATTTACATGTTTTAAAGTTAAAATATATATTTCTCAAAGTCGGATGGGTTATTTAGGTTGTACAACCCATTGCGGATTATGTATTTATTTATTGCTTCAGTCCTGGCTCAGCTACTTTTTTGACCTTCTCATGGTTAGTAACTAAGAAGGTCTGTGGTTATTACTGTAAGTCCTGCACTCATCCATCCATCGTCCTTGTCCTGAAACACAGAGCAAAATGGGAGGCAAGCCATTTTTCGAGGCCCTGTTCATGAAAATGCAAACAATGTGAGCCTGAGAGCCTTAATGCTTTTAGCAGAAATGCCATTGCCCTGGTTTTAGGTTTTTAGGAACTGTGGAAAATCAATACACCTGTGCTAGTCTGAGACTTTCGCTAAGGTACAGTTACTGCTTGGCATGCCCACACACGCACATACACACACACACACACACACAAAGCTATATTAACTATATATTGTAAGTTAAAACAAATTAGGTCAGCAATAAATGCAGCAGATATTTAAGGCATAACAAGAACCTCAGGCAAGTTTCAACCATGGAAACCATACTATTTCTTAAAAATGTTACAGCGAGCAGGACAATGTGTGTATGTTCTGATGTGTGCACAATTTTGCTTGAAATAGTAAAATCATAAACAAGATTTGTATGGAAATTTTTCTCACATTCTTGGTGAGCATATGGCTGTATGCATAAGAGCATATGTTACTACCAAACACCTTTCTTGTGCTCTTACATGACACCTACAACCATAATTATAACCATATATTCCATGTACTGTAGCTTGCTGTATGTTGTGTGTGTACAAAAACAATATGCATTGGTTTTATTCACAAACAAGAGTTTTGCTTAGGGCATGGCTTTAAGTGCGTATTTGTTTATGGAATACTGAAGTTTTGGTTATAAATGATTTATCTTTGCACATCATGGTTGTTATTCTAAACCTTAAACTTCCCCTCACAAACAACATCTTTCTGTGATAACGTGCACTAGCACCAAAGCGGGTCAGTAATCCCTTTCTTATAGCGAGCTGTCATTCATGTGAAATTGCAGCAATAGCAAACTGCAATGCCATGTATTTCTGCTGAGTTAATTACTTTTCATTTAGAAAGCCGTTTCACTCGGATATACATTACAATAGTAAAGAGTAGATGATCTCACCCTCCATTTCATCCTGATTTTACAATGCAGTATAGAAAGACTGAAAGGTTTTGCTTAGTCTGAAACACATTTTGCACTAAAACTTGCATACTTCTCTACTATCAAGCATGTGAAAAAACTATGAATATAGCAGTATGTCTAAATGTATAATATTCATGAACAAGTAGGCATAAAGTAACCACATGCTATTTGCAGTGAGATTCTGAAGTGTGCTTCCACTTTAATATCCCATGAGGCCATGGGAGAGGATTTGTAAATGGCAGTGAAGCGATGCATCCGATGCATCACGACAATAAAAACTTGACAGATATAGCACATCCAGATTACATGCATTCTATAAGCGTTATATAGAGTGTGTTTTTTAACATTCATAAAGTAATTACTCATTCAAAAAAGTACTTTCTCAGAGAGTATGTGATTTTGGATGTATCATATAACATGCAACAGTTCTATTTAATTGGCTCATAGAATAGTAAGGAATCATGATTGCAGGTAGTAGGGAAAGAAAGTTGACGGATTGTGCAAAATTTCCAAAGTTTATAACATCAAGCATTAATAAAATAGTTTTGCAAAAGAACAGCACATTTTCTGCTTTCTTTCGGGACTTGCATCTGGATGGACCAAAATAAACCGTTTCCTTTATCATCTTCTGGGTTATTGCAAAGCAGAGCGCTGTGCAGTAATTTTAAATGAGTGTTCATTTTGTAGCAGAATAAACAACATGAACCAGATTTTTTAAATACAAAATAGACCAAAAAGTGGGTTGTGAGACTACAGAGTTTTTGCAAATTTGCAAAAAAAACATTTTAAAAATGGACTTATGAACCTCATATACAGTATAGAACATAACGGCAAATCTTATGTATTTTGTTTTGTTTGTTTTGGACAAAAATAATGTGGTTAAAAAAAAAAAAGAAGCTAACTGTTGTCTTCACCATAACATGATAAAAAATTAAGCGTATGTTTGTGTGTGTATGAAGAAATAATTCATTTGTCCGAGACCCATGTTTGAGTGCTTCAGCACCAACACACAGCTCATCTCTCAGTTGTTTTCAAGTTCTCAAAGGTTATTGAATGGTTGACTCCGGGCAACAGGTCCAAACCAGTGGCAGTGATCCAGTGATTAATATGGGGCTGGTGGGCTATGATTAGTGACTCTGACAGCCCATGCATCTTGGCTGTGACCATCCCTCCTACTTTCTGTCCCTCTCTTTTTCGGTGTAACCTTTCTCTCTCTGCTACTCTTTCTCAGCAGGAAGCATTCCCCACAATTTATAGTCCATCAGAGCTGCTCTCCAGCTATCTGCAGCTTGCTTCCATGAGAGAGAGAGAAAGAGAGGTGCTAATGGAGCCTCGCTCTTATCTCAGCCTGGGAGAGGGATGATGTGGAGGGTGAAGACGAAAGATGAGCACGAGAGAAAGGCGGATGGTGCCACGGCTTGCTGCAACTTTGCCGATATGAGCGTTTGAATGGAAAAAGCCCTCCAGATGCTGCGGGGGCGGCTCATCGAGCCTCATCTTGGCTCGTGTGCCGAACTGCACGCTTTCAGTCATTCACTCATGGGCTCTCATGGACCGGTGCGCTCATTCACGCGCACGCTCTCTCGTAACCCTCCACCGCTAAAGTTTTGTCACCGCACTTCCACGCTTATCAGCTTTGGACCTTGTGGCTTTGGTATCAGTGCAACGCAGGCGTTGGGAGTTCACACCTGTAATCTGTTTCAGAGCCGATCTTTTAGACTGAGGGAATCCCTATGTAAATGGAACTCTGTTTACACGGTGTGTCCAAGCCTTTTCCTTTGAAATTACCTCTGTGAAGCGGCCAGGCTGTTTTGGCAATGCTGTCAAAATAGCGAGCGGCCCTTCGTAATTTTCCTTAACCCCCTCCTCCTCCTCGTTTTCTTCCGTCATGCCCGTCTCCGCACGGCCCCGCGGCTGTGTGACTAACACAGACAGAGTCTTTTTAAATCAAAATCAAAATAAACTCTCCTCAGAGGAGGGCGAGTGGCCTTTGCCTGTCTGTTTTTATTAGTTAGGCGAAAAATGAAGGCGAGCTTCACTGTGCTTTCCTGCTTGCGCAGGCTGCGGAGAGATTCTGCCGCTTTATTCACGCTGCGTATCGAGGAAGATGTCATGAAGTGTGAGGTTATCTAATCCCCGTTGTGCGCGTGGACGCACGTCTCTGCATGCTAATGAACTCCACTATAAGAGCAATAAAAAAGATATTAAACTGTATAAAAGAAACGCTCAAGGGGAGAATAAAAGCCGGCATGGCAGATATCACATCTGCTGATGGTTCAACTTTTTTGAAGATCTGATCTGCGAGTTCTGTGTTTTCTTTAGCCTACTCGGTTGGGATGCTTTGGCAAAATGCATTTTTTAAATATTTTTGGTAATTTATTGATGAATGTTTACGTTTGTTTAAATTCAACAATGATAACTATTTACTTTTAGAATATTAATTTAATATGCTGTATATTTAAAACCAATTGATTAATATTTTGTTCTTGCTAACTTAAAATAATAAATAAGTCACTGATTCAAAATCCAACTCGAATTATGTGAAGACTAAACATCCCCACCTGAAAGGGATGTAATCTGACTGAAAACTACATCAAATCCTCTTTCACATCCAGCACTGCCCTTGTCCGGTGGTAGATTTTGGGTCGTACCGCTTAAGATCGAGCTGTCAGACTCATGTTGGAAATATCCTCTCCTCCTTTTCTCACAGGAAGGGCTTGTGATTTTGTGATGTTGCTGTGAGGCCAGGTGAGAGGACCGCCTTGAAATAGAGGCCTGGGTGAATGTTACTGCTCTCCTTTCCTCCTCCTTTCATGTGGTTCTCAGCTGCCCAGATGGAGCTCTCCTTCACCCCTGCTCGTCCTCAGTGCCCCTGCTGTCGGCTGACAAAGCTTCAGTATATGATTGTGCCCTGCTGTAGGCTGCTCTCCATTGTCATCATAAAGAGCAAATAAACACAAGAAGTGCTTGGAATGCAAAGTTTCAGGCACTGTTCAGATTAGTACAAGAATTAAGGAAAGCAAAAGCAACGTTTGTTTTTGAACTATTATTTTGGGATGAAGTCAAATGGTGATGAAAGAGAGCAATTTTCAGCTGTCGCTTGCATATATACATATTTGCCTTTTTCAGATGTTGATCCATATAGGTTTTCATGTATTTTTAGTGATTTTGTGCACTGATTTGATATGATAAAATTGCTCAGTGGGGTCCAGAAATAGAAAAATCGTAATTTCCTTGTATTTATTTATTACGAATTACACTAGCCTACTGTTCAAAGGTTTGGGGTAATTGTTTTATGAAGTATGAAGAACAAAAACTATACGATAACAATATTAGTGTCCACACCAGCAAACAATATCGTCTGCTTTTCTAAGTGCATGTGCATCTGTCACTTTAAATTCTCTAGCTTGTGATAGCACAATAGATTCTGATTGGCTGTCTATATTGTTCATTATCTGGGAAAGAAATCGTTCTGGAAGTGATTCCAGTGATAGTGATTAATAATATTAATATTGAGAATAATTTTTAGAACTATATCTTTATTTTTTATCTTTATAGTTATTGTGCTTGGTTTGAACAGGCCTTAAAGGGTTAGTTCACCCCAAAATTACTATAAATCCATAATACCTTTGTTCATCTTCAACACAAATTAAGATCTGACCCTCCATAGACAACAACGCAACTGAAATGATCCCAGATCCAGAAACGTAGCAAAAAAATTGGTAAAACAGTCCATGTGACATCAGTTGCTCAAGCTCAGTTTTGTAATGATAACATGTTTTACTCTTGTCTTGTGACTTACGTCTTCCGCCATGCTCAGTGCCCCGTATACTGTACGCAAGCTTTAACGTATTTAACGTAATCACCCTTGTTTACATCCGGGGGAAAGTGTGTGTAACACATGTGTGTAATCTGCGGCTGTTTTACTGTCTAGGGTCAGACGGCTCTCTGATATCATTAATTTAATTAATGACAGCATTTTCATTTTTGGGTGAACTAACCCTTTAAAACTTTTGGACCCCAATGTACCTATGTTTGTCAACTAACAGCCAAACTGCTTTAGATGTACCAGCATTGAGCATTTAAAAATCATAATTTAAACCAGTTTCCCATGAATCAACAGCTTTAGTGCATAACAAGCACGCATACTACCCACAGTGCCAAGAGAGTGTTCTTGTTTTGAAGTCTTTTACGGTATAGACAGACATTTAGGGAATGAGTTGCTTTAAAGTGCTCTTGTAGTTCTCTCAGTGTTATGGTCTCAGTGAGGGGCTCTTTGCGAGTGATTTATTGGTCTAAAGTGCTCCTTCCTGATTCCATCGCCTTTCTTTTAACTCAGCTCATCTTCTTCTGTGCTGCACTTTGGCTTTGTTGTTTTGCTTGGTTCCTTCTCTCTATCTCCCTCACTTCTTTTAACTCCTTTACTGGCTTCCATCCATCCTCACAATATTTTTCAGATCTCCCTTTTTTCCCCCTGTTCTTCATTGCCACTCTCTCTAACTCTATCACTCTGTGTGTGTGTGTGTGTGTGCGCCTGCTTCTCACTACTGATTTGATTTGGTTGCGTGACGGTGTGTTTTGAAGCCCCTCAGGGCCGGCAGTTTTGGGTCGGGAGTCTGTGTGGGTTTGATTCCTCTCACAATCGTGTCCAGAGTCACTCTCCCTTAAGCAGACAAACCAGATTAGAGTCGGCTTCTCTTTTCTGCCAACGCTGTAAACTGACAGTGAATTATCCTGGTTAGTTTACACGCAGAACAGTCTTACTGGATTCCAGGAGCTGGGATGTATTTTGTTTAGACAAGTTCTCAACGCCGTGGCATAATCCCATCTACAATGCAGATGAAGTGTGGGGAGAGAAGAGGAGTGTTAGAGGGAAAGCGAGCATGACTGGGCATGAGGCGAGAGGATAACTCCGGACAGCTGCTCTTAGGATTAACGCCACACTTTGAACTGACACTGGGATGAGATGTCACACATCTGTGGGCATCAGCTCACAGACCGCTCTGCTTAAAAGACAAGCTTAAAAGTGTCAATCCAGGTCGATTTGTGCTGGAAAATATGTTCTTCATAAAAAGAGGGTTTAATGGGGTTAATAAAAGTGTTAACAAGAAAACCCTCTGACATTCAGATTGAAAAAATATTTCCTAATTTTTTTTATTAAACTCATTCAAGTATTGGGTAAGAAATCCAACCAGTTTTTTAAAAAATAATAAAATAACCTCACTGAAATGAATGCTACCATTTACTTCCAATAATAGTTATTGTACAAAAAAAAAAAAAAAATCCAAAAGCCGATAGCTGAACTATTCTTTTAATCAATCCACATGGTTTTAATCAGAGCAAAAAAAAAAAAAAAAAACATTTTAGCACTGGCTTAAAAAACTACCATTGAGGAATATCATTGAGGCAATAATATAATCTTCTTTATGATTTTTGTGTTGATTTTATTAGTTTAATCAGCAGTGATTTACACAGTGGCCTCCCCAAAAGATGTCCCTGGTTCAACATAGTGATTAACCAATCAGATACAAGGAAACGGTTTATAGTCATTTTTTTTTTTAAGTTTAGGCTTACAATCAGTTTTTGGTGCTTGTGCATCAGTGTCAGTCATCTATCATTTCCTCTGATTTTAGGCATTACTCATGGGTAAGGTTAGGTTTAGGTGTAGAAATATGGTCAAACTATATTTTTGCATTAAAATGTTGTTCCAGGGTCAACAAAATATGTTGACCTAGGGACACATAGAACTTGGTAAAATCAGGACGTGCAGTGAATCATATCCATAAACTGTGACCAGTTTTGTTCAAATGATTCTCGAACAAATGGTTAGAAATGAGCTGCTTTCTTACAATATTTTTTAATACTACTGATTGTTCACTACAATGCTAAAGATGCATATTTTTTAAATAGAGTTCTTATTTTTTTTTATTAATAAATGAAATACTACTAAATAGTTTGTTTACTTCAAGCTCATTGGTTTGCATTTATGCCACCTCTAAAAAATCGTTTGTGAGTATTGTTTTATTTTAAATATGTTTTAGCAATGGAATTACATTTCTTTCTATCAAATATTTCTGCCTCAAAAGTACTAAAAATCATTAACTGGAACCAGATTTGTTACTTTAATGATGATTACTGTTCCTAGTTAGTAAGTCTCCTGGGCACACTAGCATTCCATGCAGAAAATCAGCATCTAGAACACAACATATGCTCTTCTTTTTAGCTGTGTGCAACTACGTAACAAACATGCTCACATGAAAACACAGGCAGTGCAATCATAAAACACACGGCCATGACTGAAAACAATCTCATCTTTATTATCTTCCCTTCTGTCGTTTACCGTGTGTTATTAAACAGACAAAAAGCCATGCTTTGTGAAATGTGTGATCTTTACATCTGCCCACATGCATGATTCAGTAACATAAAACAAAGCGCTATTTTAAAGCCTCCGTATTTGGCTGAGATGTAATTTGCGTGCTTTTCGTGCCATGTTTACATGTCCAGCATGGATCATTTGTCAGGGAAATGTTGAAATCTGAGAGGCAGCAAATCTGTCCTTGTGTGAAAGAATCATAGCTTCAGGACAGGCTAAACACCTGTCTAAAGGTTTCCCCTCCTGCTTTCCTTTTCCCACCTTCTCTCGTGAGCTGTTACGAAGTTGTCAAGCAGTACTGCCACTGTCAATGAGAACTGTAAAGAGGATTTTTGTGTCCCTCTGTGCGGAGCAGCGCCTCTCTCCTTCTCTCAGTGGAGAAAATCCCCCCTGTATGCCAGCCCTCTTGGAGGATGCGGAAAAGAATCCCTGCCATTTTCCTCGCAACAGAAACTTCCCTCTGTGAGAGCTTAGCTCCGTTCCGATCCCACCAAGCAACAGCGTTTGTCTAACAGTGATGGCTCCGGCTTGAATTCAGATGGGATGTGTGGGAGACCTCAATGCGATCAAAAAATGTAACTATTCAAGTGGCAGTTTTCTAGTGGAATATATCAGTTGTTGTGTTTAAGTATGACACATTGGGAATGTGTTGATTGTTGATTATAGGGCAGATATATACATACTGTAAATTTGTACCATAGGTACAGGCGGTGGCAAATAGCCTTGAGTACTGTAGATGATAATAACAGTTTGAGACATAGCCTTTCTCACTTTTAAGTAGTTTTGGATAAAACATGTCTTGTGAATGAATATATGTGATGCAAATGTAGATAACGCCCCATTTTATTTTAACATATGCAATCACACACACACTACACACTACTTGCACTTCTCACATGTAATGTAATAAGTAATAGTGACAAACAATAAAATATACTAAACGTCTACACAGATAAAAATGTTATATTATTAAATCACAATTACAGTATATGAAAGCATGTGTATGCATTTTTTAAACTTTATTTTTAACTAAACAGAAATGAATACCTCACAATTGTAAATGCATTTATTATTATTGCAACTTTTTTCAGCTAATTATGTATTATTTCCTGTGAAGCAGAAATGATCTTCCATACCCTTATAAAGGTTTATAAATCAAAATGATTTATTGGATGACCCAGAAAATGAAATGCTTTTTTGTTGTTATATCAACAAATATTAAAACAATTTCAAAAAACTCTTCTTCTATTTTAGCACAACATATAATGAAATCTTATGTTTTCTAAAAAGAAAATAAATATCAGGCAAACTCCACGGCACACGATCACTCAGAAATCATTCTAAAATGATTCATTGCTACTTAAGAAAATGTAGTATTATAAATATTCTGCTTAATATTTTTGCGAAAACTCTAGTACTTTTTCTTTTTTTTCTTTTTTTTTTGATGTACTGAAAACCCAAAAGAACAGCAGCATATAAACCTAACATTATACATGATTTTACTTGCACTTTTCATTAATTTAACGCATTCTTGCTGAATAAAAGCATTTATATCTTTCAAAAGAAATCTTACCGACCCCAGCCTCTTAAACTCTAATGTCATTCTTAACCTTTTTATAATTCATATTTCACATGCAGATAATATATAATACAACTTCCAGGCAAAAAACTTAAGGTTTGTCTATTACAGCTATTTTTCATCAGAAAACAAAATTAATTGAATACAGTATTGAGTACCGTTGCTTCAAGGGTTCTAGAAAGCCGTTTTAAATTTACTCAGCCTCTTTTTCACCCCCAGAGTGTTGCTTTCCCAACCTAATAGGAGGGTTTTCTGATAAAGTGTCTATTGACCGACACCAGTTAAAAGTGTCAGTTCCCATGGTGATTTTACAGATGCACATTTACGTTGGTATTGTATTCCACAGCCTTGAAGGATGTCTTTCAGGTAGACACTCACTGCTCCTCTCTATATCACTGAGAGTGAGAGTTTTTCTCTTTGTTTGTCTCTGTCTTTTATGCCTTCCGATTCAAACAGTTTTTGTAGCTGTAGCTCACTGGGTGTTCAGGGTGGTCAACTAGTCATTTGCCTTTTAGGTCATCTGAGCATGTACAGTAGATGGGTTCTTAACACTGACTACTATCTATTTTTTGCAGCAATGCTTTAAAGAGGATTAATTTTAGGGAGGGTTTTAGTGTGCTGTCAACATGGTAAACTTTATCTGAGAAGCTGCAGTTCTTTTACAGCCATCAAAACACAGTTTGTGTAACAAATTGAATTATAAACAAGAAAATTACAGGCTACAAATCGCCTGCTGTGAGTAATATTATGCGAGATCCACAGGTCTTGCTTTTTATGAGGACTGTTTTCGCAGTGTTTGCCAACCGTTCTCAATTTTCTGACCTATCTATTTTAAGTCTTAAGTTGCGTCAAAAATCGCATGCCATCTGATAAGTACTACATTTGGTTACTTCATTCTGTTAAAATGTTTGTTCTGTTCATTATAATGGGTTGTATGAAGAAAATCTGGACAAAGTACTGTACTGTACTGTATATTCGCCATTTTTTTCAGTGTAACATGCCTAAAGGCCCTTTCACACCAAGCATGATAACTATAAAGATAACAATATTAGCGTCCATACCATATTTATCATGATCATTGTGGTGTAAATGGCCAGTTCACCAATGTCTTTTCAAACAGTTTGAGTTTCTTTCTTCTATGGCACACAAAAGATGGTAGCTTGAGTGTTTTTTGGTCTATACAATGAAAATCAGTGGTGTCCGAAGCAGCACTGACTTTCTTTGTAATAATTTTGTGTTCAAAAGAAGATCATACAAGTTTGAAACGAGCAAACAATGGCAGAAATGATTTCATTTTTGGATGAAATAACCCTTTAAGTCTAGTTGACAACCCACCGACTGCTCATTGGAAATATGTAGATTTAGCACAGCCTCGTTTGTTAGAGTAGATAAAAGGCATGGGAATGTGGGCACAGCAGACGTCCTGTAAAGTGCAGGGAAGGGAGGCAAGGAGCTGTAGCCCTAGCATCAATTTTCATTTTCGTCTCCTCAAAACGCCCAGAGATGCTGAGAGCCACTCAAGCGTCCAGATCTCCCACAGACAGAAGATGAACTAGCAGGCCCTTTTAATTTTAATCCAGAGAAGATGAAGAGTTGAGCCTTGCCCCTCTCTCTTGCTCAGCCTCTGGCACCCGTGTCAGTGAGGAGATCATTGTACTCTTCGCTCCTTGCTTTCATTCGCCTCCCTCTGAAGTTCTCCTAAAACCCTTCATCTCTCTACCTCAATCAGTTCTCTGTGTTTCTAACAATGACTCGTAATTTAAGTGACTTCACACGGTGTGTAATCAAAACGGCTCTTTTTGTAAGGGTTGATTGTGTCTCAAGCGGTATAGACACACACACACATATAGCTGATAAACAATATGGCTAATGAATAGACCATAAGGACCCGGATTCCGTGACAAGGAAACAAAGCCTCGTGAATGAATATGCCAGCTTTCTAATTACAGACAATTGACATTTGCGAGTCCTCTGGGGTATCAATGCCAGGCTGACAGTAGCAAATGCCAGCGCGGAGAACTCCTCCATTACAAAAGATTTTCGCTTCAATGTTTGTTGAGAGTCTAATCAAACAAATTTATATTCATGGCTGGTGACCTAAGTAAGTTGATTCGCAGAATTTATGTACACAAGGGAACGAGTCATTTATAGCAGCGTGTTCGTAGAATCAAGGACATTTATAAACCTGTGCTGTCTTTCAGTCGTTTGTGTCAGGGATTATTAATGCGTATTATGGGGAAATTTAGCTGTAAATTAGCCTCCCACAGTAATGACAGATTCAAGACGCATCACCTGTGTGGATTGTCATTTGTGTGAAAGTTTGTTCATTGCCAGTTTTGGTTATGAAGATGTCTATGAAGGCCTGAGAAGATTTTTAAGTAATTTAAAGTGATGCAGGATGAGATGGATGAATTGTTTTTAAACAATCATGTGGAAAAATTGTTTATACGAGAGAGCAAAACACTTTTTAAAGTTTGTTCATTGCTTATTTTTTACTTTAGTGAAGCACCTCTTTACTTGAATTTTCACATAATCACTTCATATTATGGTGGAAGTGACTGTAAAACAGTCATATTGTGAAATATTACTGGATTTTAAAATATGTTTTTAAAATGTGATGGTATAATTCAGTGTCACATGTAATCATCCCGATATACTGATCTGGTGCTCAAGAAGCATTATTTAACCATAATGCTTCTTTTTCCATTTGGAAACTTTAAAAGAGAATTTCTTAAAAAAAAAAAAAAGAATCTGTCAAATATTTAAAAAAATATATATTTACTGTCACTTCTGATCAATTGAATGCTTTAATGCTAATACATATTTTTGGACTTGATTGCACATAAACAGATTGCTTTAAACGGAGTCAGTATCAGGGATAAATCGAAACTACAGCCCCGTTGGCAGTGCTGTATCTTTGATATGCATTTTATGAACTATTAACATTTATATATAATATTTTTCATTTAGAAAATGTATTCGTAGCAACGACATAGAATCTACTAATGTCATTCTTAAGTGTTAATGAACAACAAAAGTGAGAAAACCTAGCATCCCAACTGTCAGAGACAAATACGTGCATCTTTCAGTGTGAACAGGGCTTAAAGCACATTACAAATCAGCCATTATTCCTTTCAGAGTTATCTATTTTTGGCCTTGTTTATCACTTTTGATCATGTAGAGTTGACAGGAAATACTGTAGTGTGAGGAAGAGAGGCATGATTGGCAAATGACACAAGCTGGTCTCAAACTTGTCACCTCTAGCACCTTGGAGAATGTGTTGTGCACCGCCAGGCAACAGCTATCACATAACCACAGAAAAAAAAGACTTGCTGCCGCAGCCATTTTTACAGTATATCGCTTTTAATGGAGATATGCAGGTTAGCCAAAGCAACTGAAACCACTACCCAGCGTATAAGGCATTAAATTCCATTCGACTCTTTGACCCCCTTTATAGAGGTCACCATAAAATCCACCATTCTGGTCCCTCCGCAGTACCCAACACCCTTTTACGAGGCTTTCCAGATGTCCAACACTGACGCCACACAGTCATAACGATCTGTTCATTCATTAATTAACTCAAGTAGTCCTCAATATGCAAACATTTTTAATGGCTATGCTATAAAATACCATGATAAAAAGCTAATTTAGTCAACTGGGCCCCCTATATGAGAAATCTCAAAAGACCTGCAAATCTGACTGCTTGCTGTAGAAAAAGCTGAGATTATGACCTCATTAATAAGCATTAAAGACGAGTGATGCAAGCGTAAGATGTTTGTCTCTGTGGACGTGTGTGGGATGCAGCTTGGTTGAGCTTAATGTATTTGAAAATTACCCTTCGGCCCTTACCAGAAAACTCCTTCCTGCTAGTATTGGATTATGCTAAGTCATTGTGGCTAATTACTGCCTTCCTGATAGTCATTTTTATACTTTTTTTTCCCCAATACAGAGTGCTATGTATTGGTCATTTGCACAGTGCAAGGGATGTTAATTAACAATTTTCTGCTAATATCCTCATTGGCTCTTGCAGATGATGCTAGCCGACCTGGGGTTGATCTTTGACTTTCTTGACTTTGATTGAGTTGAAGTCTTTGTCTCAAGACAGCGGCCATCACAGATTGTGTTTACCAGCCATTTGGCTAATGGCTTCTTTATCCTCTAGTGTAGAGGAGGCTTGTTATGAACAGGATGCTCTTATTGAAGAGGGTGAATGAGCGTTAAGAAGACTTGTTTTTTAAGGTCCATTAGCTGGCCTTAACTGCAATTTTTGTTGTTTACAACATGTACACAAAAACTGTGCATGCTAAATCGGCACTGTAACGCAAGCTACGATATGTATTCCTGAGTATCACTGGTCTCCTCTCTCTCTTTTTAGTCATTCTCTGCTGGTGTCTGGCTTTGGAGCTTTCTTTTTCCTCTGGGTCTTGCATGCATGTTTCGATTATTGTTTAATTCCAATGTTATGAGCCGAATGTAATGTTACGGTGCCGACCGGTCAGAAATTAATAGCTTGTTGCGTGACACTGGGAGAGCAGTAAAATTCACTGTCAATTCTGCAGGCTGTCCCCAGGTTTAATTACCGTTGGAATGCTGACTGGGATTTTCATTATAGCAGGTTGAAGAAGGGTCAGAGTAGATTTGCAAACGTTCACTTCCCTCCCCCGGCAACATTTTATCAGGTGCTTGAAATGCTGGAATAATTATATATCAAGCTGAATAAATAATTGATTCTATAATAGCCCCTTTCTTGTCCTCTTGTGAGACCCGACCTGAATTTTCTACCTCCCTCGCTCTGGGCTCACCTGCTTTAATTCAATTCAGTTTATTTGGATGGTGCTCACAGGTAGGTAGGTGAACCGACTGCAGGGTGATGCTAGAAAAAATATATATATTAAAAAAATTATTCTCAAAAATTATATATTAAATAAATATAAATAGTTTTTGTGTTATTACTAGTGCAGTCAAATGATTGATTTTTTTTAACTGGTTAGTTCACCCCCCCCCCCAAAAAAAAAAAGTAATTAATTACTCACCCTTGTGTCATTTCAAACTGATTAGACCTTTGTTCATCTTTGGAACACAAATACAATGGAAATTATTCCTTTTTACACAGGTAAAAAGTCCATGTGACATCAGTGGATCAACCACACAGTTGTCAGTGGTTGTATTCCTTAATGATACAGTAAATGCTAGGTGTATTTTGGTGTACATTTACACTTACGTGCTTACCATTATATTGTGTGTTTTGTTGGCTGTGTGTGAGGCAGAGCTCTCTAGTGCAGGGAAGCGGATGCAAGAGAAAAGTCCACATTGAATTAGCTTCCATCACGGAGCTCTAATGCTGTATAATGGCTGCAGACATCTCATGGGTAATAGCTCAGGGATTACGGAGAAGGCATATTGCTCTTAGTGACACCACTAACCTTATTAGAGAGAGAGAGGGAGTGAGAACGAGAGAGTTCGATGTGAATTTGCAGTGACTAGAGCCTGAAGAGATGTATTATTATAACAGAAAGTACCTGATCCAAATTACAGTTATTTACTGTATCTTGTGTACATGATGACAGCCACATGTTTTTTTATCACTCTGTGACATTTCACACATGAAATGCTAGAATAAATATTTACCTAATGAATCAGGCTTTTATCAGCTGCGTAGCCTTATTGAAAGCCATTTGCGTACATTTTTATTCATTTTCTGCAGAATGGGAATATTATACTGACCTCTTAGTCCATACATCTGCAGCACACATTTATTTACCTCTCTTGAGGTCGGTGTCTTTGTATGCATAACACAGCTAGATGGATACAATCCGGCTATTTGTCTGTGTCTGTTCAAAAAAAAAAGTGGTATTTATTTATTTATTTTTTTAAAGTGGGTTTCTTTTGAAATACATTGGGGCATGTTTGAAAGAGCATGTAGTTATCCATGTAAGCGCATCTCAATTAAATAGAGAGTGAGAGAAAGAGATAAATTGCACAAACTCATTGAAAGCAAGATTGTAGTCTTTGAAAATGACATTGGCAGCTGGTTTAATCATCTGGCCATCTGAATGGGGTGACTTGTGTCCTGCCTGAGATTACTTATGGGTTATGAGGAAACTCCAAGGTTTTCGGGAGGACTTTTTCTCAGACTTGGCTACCGTATATAGAATGTTGTCTACATGTGTGAAATGGTTTAAGTTACTCTTTTGTTAATTGCTTTGGTGGATCTCGAACTGAGCCATGCGATGGGTTACTGAATAGCCAGTACTAATCTAAAGCTCTATTAACTCAAGTCGGGGGAGGATTTCTGATTACACAAGGGACAAATCAAGTAAAGCATTTTCTTTTCTGTTAACATATTGCTTTTCATCAACCACATTGATTTTTTTTTTAACCAACACTTCCACCATATACCTGAGAAATTATGCAATAAAATAATGGTATATTATATAAAATAAAATAGCTGATGTAGCTGATGTTCCTGTGGTTAAAAAAAAAGAAACTGTGGAACAGTTAAAACAACAACTTAAAAAAAAAAAAGGAACTTTGCTTTGTTTTCCCCCTTTGCCTTCATTCTGAATGTAAACTACATTGCATATAAGTAACTTTTTTAAAATCTTCAGGTGCTGATTAATAAAATACTCCTCCTTTTCATTGTTCTGTTTTAAATAACCTTATAAATCCGTAGAGTTCTTTTACTGTACCTTATCAAACATGGCATTAATTGCATTAAATGAGGTTTTGGTAAGTCAATAGCATGAAGATTTTCCTGAGAATTGTAAACACTGCTTGGGTACAAGCTGTTTAATACACAAAGACTCTTGCAGGGATGTTTTGCTTTCACTGGGTAGAAGATTGCGTTTGTGTCATCCATTGATTAGCATCTTGCTTTGGTATCTCTTGTTATACGGCAGCCATGAGAAAAGAAAAAATGTAGGAACAACAGAGCATGCCAGGATCAGATAAATGAGGGTGTTTCCCTGGATACGTGTTGTAGGAGACAGGGTTGCTGCCAACTGGGAAATTGGGCATACAGCTCATGCTTATTGGACTTGTATTGATCGCCATTATTAGCCATTCTCTGCTTGCAAACATAGAAAAAAGACTTTTTTTATTCTTATTTAGCAGATGTTTGCTGAAAACCTGACTTCTATTTCTGAATTTCAATTCTCTCTGTTTTTTTCTCTTCTCTCTATTTCTTTTCTTTGTAGTGAACAAGCACAAACCATGGATCGAGACATCCTACCATGGTGTCATCACTGAAAACATGGACACTGTACTGCTCGACCCTCCTCTGGTCGCACTGGACAAAGATGCCCCTGTCCCTTATGCAGGTATGTAAATTTACTAACTAATTACACATTGCTCTGGAATACTCAATTCTGACTGGTCAGTCATGGTATTCAGGCATAAGAGGCCATTGTCTCTCACAACCAGTTGTCTTGCACTGTGCTTGTTTCGTGTGTCTTGTATTCATTCATTCGTTTTCTTACAATCAGAATTTTTTACGTAGGATCAGTGTTTCCATCCAACTTTTCCATTTATGTATTGAAATAGCAATAACCTCTTGCTTAGGGGCAACACAATTGTTTTACTGATTTATATATTGTCCATTATAATTGTACTATTTTTTGTATACTATTATTTGGAACACAGTACATTGAATATAAATTATTGCTATATAATATGGAATAATATATTTCAGTAAAATTATTATATAAACAATTATAGATTATGTTTGTGTGTGTGTGTATATAAATGTCTATGGCTATATATAAATCATGTATATACCTGTGTGCGTGTGTGTGTGTGTGTGTGTATATATATATATACTTGCCATTTTAAAATAAACTTTTTTAACCTTTTAAGACTATATACTGTATACTGTGTGTGTGTGTGTGTGTGTGTATATATATATATATATATATATATATATATACATCATCAACATATATATTGAGTCTATTCTAGTAAAACAAGCAAGCTTCCTCCAGAACATCCAGGATTATTCTGAAATTTATAGCACTGGATGGCCAACAATGACTTGGTTCTTCAGTGTAGTGTTTCTTTATTCCTCTGTGTAAGTGAGGGTGGTTGAGTGTGAGATTTTATGTGTATTGCAGCATAGTGATCATATAAAAGAGATTTAGTCAATGCCTTCTGCACTGTTATGGAGATAGATCCGCCTGACCTTCCTGTTATTTCCAAGTGCGCTTCCTGCCTCTATCTCCATTGTGGAGGTGACACACAGCCCTTGTATAAGTGTATCTTGTCGGCCTTTCCATGGCCGAACGTTCAATAAACCGTCCAGTCTTGAAAAATGACTGGTACATTGAGCGCTTTGGCTTTCGAAGAGAAGGAGTCAACACTTAGAGCGTCAATCACCTCTCACGGAGCAATGAATGACAGCGCAGCTTTATGAGTTGCATGTTGTTTATGTAAGACAGATTCCGACTCACTGGTTTTCAAGTGCGAGTTGTTCAGATGAAGTGGCAGGATGTGTGGAGGGTGGTGGCTTGACAGATGCAAAGTAATTAAATAAAGTGATTTTTTTCTTTTTCTACACAAACAGGAATGTGTGGAAGCATTGTGACAGGTAACTCTCTACAGCTCATTAAATGACAATGGCTAGAATTAATCTCCTTTCTGACAGCCTTGGAAAAAAAGCACTTTACTGGCTTTTATATATTTATTTTTTGCAGCTTGCTGTGTATGGTGCAGCTGATAAAGATTTGTTGTTCATACCTTGGGATATCTTTTAGCTGACAACATGCCTTTTTTTACAGCATCACCACTGATTAGCGGTGTTGACTGATTATATTATGTTACTTAAGTGTATAAGTTATACTTTAAAGTAGAATTTTTCTAAATGCATATTATTGATCTTGTTGTGAATAATTGGTCGATTGATTGATTGATTGATTGGTTGATGAACCTTGTAAATAGGAATTAAAATGCTGAAAGGACAGACTTCTTTTTTGTAGTACTGTCATTCACGCACCTTCAAATTTCAAATGAAAATGTAACATTGTCTTAAGTGTCAATTTTGATTCCTGTTTTTCAGAATAATGAGGAAAAACTACAGTTCATCATTGCTTTCTACATAATCCACTTTTTTTGGAACCTTGATTTTTTGGAGTCCAGGGCAATTGCTACTCTGATTTATCAATGACATATTAATGGTGGATGGCATTTGTTGTTAAAGTGTCACTGGGAAATGAGTGCTGCGCTCTGATTGGGTGACAGGTGATATTTCACTCCCTTTTCACCAGTAGCCAATGGATACAAATGTAAGATTGCTGCCAGGGAGACTCAGAGAAAAAAAACGGGCCCTCCGTCTCTATCCGTCATTCTCCCTAATTCTCCTCGCTCCCATTCTTTCCGTCTTTCTTTCTCCATCCCACTCTCCTCTTCCACGTCAGGCCATGAGTTATGCACAGGAGCCTTTGTCATCAATCCTGTTTTCGTCTGTTTAGAGAAAGGAATGCGGGCGTCCTTCTGGCACCGCATTAATTGGGGTGTGGGAACACGACCCGGGATTGTTAAGTGCTTCGACTCGTTCTCCTTCGTCTTTTTCTCCTGCCTTGCGTGCTGTCGCCCATGTATCAGCTTACTTTGATGTAAAATAACGATGATGAGCCTCAAGTCGATGATATATGCTGAGGCAGGGATCCTGAAGATGAATTGTTATTTCTGGGAACAAGACTTTCCCCTGTAGAGCAGATAGCGTAGGTCTTGTAGTATGCATGGAGCATTCTCAATCAAATTACCGTGAAGGATGAGCTGGAGTCAGTAGAGGAAGGCAAAAAAAAAGAAACGGCAGCTTCATTTGCTAATTCTTTATCTCGGTTGCAGCTTCACCAGCCTCTTTCCCATTAATCTCTTCTCTCAGATGATGTACAATGCCGTATTGTTCCGCTAAACTTTGCCTTCCTTGCACCAGATTAGCTAACAAAACCAAAGCTAGGAAGCGGTCCAGGGAAACTATGGATGGGTTGCAAAAACCACACATGAGAGTGAGAATATGAGGATGTAGTGAAAGAGAATCGCAGAGCCTGCAGTTCGGGTACTTTACAATTGTATTGTGTTCCTTTTATAGAAGGACAACCTGCTGCGAATTCAACAAGGAAAATGGCTTTTTTGGTGGAACACTTAGTATTTTTTTTTTTATTGTGTTTGGACTATTCTGTTTAAAAACAATCGGATACACTAGTGGATTTTCCTACCAAATTATAACAAATAATGCCTCTCTTCTGTGTTCAAAACTGTGAAAGAAATTCGACAGTATTTTGATTTTGTTAATATATGAAGAGAGTCCTCCTCGCTAAAGTGTGACAGGCTGTCATTTAAAATTAAGAGTGTTGTACATGATGCAAAAAAAAAATCACACATGTATTTTCAGCTTGGCCTGTTTTCCACAAGGTCACTTGCTGATTGGAGGGTCACGTATGTCATCTTTCTGGAGGTTCCTAATAAGCATGGCAAGTTATTATCAACAATAGAAAGTCCAAAGAAATCCCAAGAAATAAATTACAGACAAATTCTGATCTACAGCTTTAACCTCATTCATAAGTAAATAAATAACAATGAAATATGATTTAGTTTTTTTATGTGTGGTTTCTAAATGATAACTGTAATTAGTTTCTGTGCTTCATGTTAATTAATCTGAGATATAGATGCTTAGAAGGCGTTTAATGAAGCAGATTAGGGGGTGGTTTAAACAAGCAGTCTGAGGGGGAAAAAAGGAAAGCCAGCAGAGGAATGTTTAACCAGATGCGTAAATAACCTTGTTGGGTGATCGTATAACTGTCCTCAGATTTGCAGTAATATTAATTCATCTAATGTTTTGCAGATCTCATTCGTTTTTTTTTTTAGTTTGTTTTGTTTTTTTATTCGAAAGTGTTTGGTAACCCTTTTTTGCACAAATATGGATGATTTGCCCAGAAGATAAACATAGTAACACGACCACATTCAGTTTGGACAGTGAAATAGTTCATTTCAACTCTCTTCACTTCAGGGTCAGCTGGAAGTCTAAGAATTATTGAGTTATGTTATGATATGTGTGGAGTGAGTGCTGCAGGTCACAATACTGTACATGTAGAAATGGCAAGTGGGATGGTACGTCCACACCAGACGCGACTTGCCCGAATAAAATCGCGCTATTCGCGCATAGTTGGATGCTTGAACATTTTGAGTTTACTCGCTTCATTCGCGCGGCTTAATTCGTGCCGCAGGATGTCTAATCGCATGTAAATCACTCGCGCTTAACGCTTCATTCGCGTCTGGTGTGAACGCACCTGGAGAGAAAAGGAAGGCTGCTCGTAGTTGAAGGATGTGCCAGCGTCGTATAAATCTGGTGTGTGGGAACATTTTGGATTTCATGTTATGTATGATGACATCGGAAATAAAACAATAGATAGAACTGCGACTGTATGCAAGTATTGTGCAACACGCATCCAATATGCTAATTGAAACACTTTGAATATGTAATTTAATGTAAGGAAACAACTATTACTCTTACAATTATAACTTTTTTAATACTGTATACTAAATTGTGGATAATTAAGCTATACAGTCCCTGACAAAAGTCTTGTCGCTTATCTATTTTGTAGAAACACCTGCTATTAACCTGACTTTAAATTAAT
>JAUCMS010000050.1:13038355-13082802 GCA_032357445.1 Enteromius radiatus | reverse complement strand
AATATAACATTGTAGAGCAGTAATTACAATACCGTGATACCGTGAAACCGTGATATTTTTATCCAAGGTTATCATACTGTCAGAATCTCATACCGGCCCATGCCTAGACACATCAACACAGTTCTCACAGAATCCTGTTGTTTTGTGTGAGAAGTTGAAGTCGAGATCTCGGGACTTTGTGTCTATTTTGGTAGTTTGATTTGCAGTCACTTATATCCATGCATTTATAAACTAAGGCAAACAATATGATCATCGGAAAATGACAAAAATAAATGACTATTTGTTTTTCTGGTTTGTTTTTATGTCAAGATTCTGTCTGCAATTGCCAAGATTATGAAAGAGTGCTGGTTCCAAAGCCCTTCAGCTCGACTCACTGCTCTGCGTGTGCGAAAGACCCTGTCCAAACTGGACCAGGACCATGACTACGACATCGACAAGCTCAAACTGGACCTCTAGAATAAACCTCCTTCCATGGATAGCCAAGGACGTTGAATTCTAATGGACCCATATGACACATTCATCCATCTGAGTACTTTTAGACTCAGCCTTTCAAGCTTCTTGTCTAAAGGCTCCACTGAACATGGCTTATCTTATCATGACATTAGTTCACTGTGGGAAGCTGAGGCCATAACTGCGCTGTTAAATTTTTCTCCTCAAATATATCGACACAAATGCTTTTCCAGGACCTGCATATTTCAACAAGATGACTAATTTGTTACTGAAATTAAAACAAGCTTGATAAACCCACCAAATTCTTTCCAGTATAGTGAGGGTGAGAAGGTTTTTTCAGGCAGGATGTGGGTCATTCTGGACTTCCTAACTGCGGTGTTTCCTGAAATTCTTAACTTCCTAAACATGACTGTAACCTAGAAAGGTTGGCACATGCTTTTATTTGTTGCACTTTTTTTTTTGTAGCGGTTCCATGAAAGACTGGACCATCTTTTTAAGAACAAGAAATGCATCACAACATGCACCAAGTAATTATTGAAACAGAGGACATATTAATATAGTGCACTTTTATAAATTGTATATTTTTTACAAGATCAAAATTAGTTCAATTCAATTCCTGGAGGGCCACAGCTCTGCAGAGTTTAGCTCCAAATCACACCTGATTGGAAGTTTCTAATCTTCATCAATCCTGAAGAGCTTGATTAGTTGGATGGTGTTTGATGAGAGTTGAAACTAAACTGTGAAGAGCTTTGGCTCTCCAGGAATTGAGTTTGAGACCAGTACAGTCTAGCTGTGCTTCTTTATCTTTTTATAATGTACAATATAATTGCTTTTTCAAAACTAATCTTTAAAAAATTGTATACAAGTTCTTTTGCACAAAATGTCTATTATTACATTATTTTCACTCCAAATAATAGTATTTTAGTATTAATAAACTCTTAAAAAACATTTTCTCTGCACCATAAGGGTCAAACAAATTTTGAAGGGGAAATAATAATATACAGTGTATAAATCTATACATGAATGATAATGTGTACATATAAACAAACCAATAATTACAAAAAGGTAAATTTCGCTTAAATGTGTGAAATTGAATATAAACGTTGTTTTGTCCACTAGAGGGCATCATTACTTGCTATTTTCTCCCCCAAAGTGTTACATCGGGTTCTTGTTGCTTTTTCTCTCAGCACAGCAAACTGTGCCACAGCCTGATCTGGTTAATGAATCACGGTGTCAGACGTCCTGAAGGAAATATAAGGGATCTATTTCCTTTTGCCTCAATCCATTTCTTATAAACCGTAAACAATGTGTATCCTGTCTTACAAGCCACGCAATGTCGCAATTGTTAGAATTGTTGTTCAGCATGAGAGACACTAAAAGACCCGACACCCCTTGGGAACTACCAAGACACACCTCGGTGTTGTTGAACAACATTTCACGGACACAATACTGAATGCATCCTTCACTATCATGTTTCAGACAGACCTATATTTACCCGGTGCAAATAGATATCTCACGTATCTTATTCATAGAAACGAGACTGCCAAATGGGTGTCTTTCCAGTATAAATCCCTTCCTACGCAGAGAAGGCCAAAAGAGCAGATGTTCCACTGATTGATGGATGTTTAGAAGATGTTTATCTCAATTTTTTTTTCCTAAGCCAAAGTTTCCCTTTAGCGTGTCGCGTTTGTCTTGCTGTCAGACTGCATGGCAGAGTGAGAGGATGGGCATTGATTTCTGCCTGTCTGCCTGTTTATCTATATCTACGCCCTCGCTATATCCATCTGTGGAGGAGCACAGAGAGGGGGCTTTGCTGGAGATAATTCCCCAACTCTGCCTGTCCGGTCAGACAGAGAGAGGGTTATTTTTAACAGGCGCACAGTGGCTGAGTAGAGTATCAATGCCCTGCTCTGGAAGGCCAGACTCCTTTCTATCAGCTGTCACATTTTACACAGAGAGGACCAGGTCCACATGCCTTTGTTGTAAAGCTCGGATATGAACGCCCTGCTGAAATATGTGGATTGATAATTGAAAGATATGACCCTACTTTATAGACAATAGACAGCCAGGGGCCAGATTAGCATGCAGTCTAGCAAAGGCAAAGAGGTTAATGGTAACAATAGAGGTTTAAGACTGCAGGCCGCTACTCTAAACGCTTTGTGTTTGACCTTTGCGTTGAGAGCGACTTGAAAGGAATTTCAGTGTAATTAGATTAGGTCTTGTACATCATTCTTTACGTACCCATACGGCTTAATGCACTAACCGAGAGTCTCCTCATGTCATGTGGCCATTAAGAGGACAAATACTGAGTGCATCAAATGTCTCTTTATTCTTCAAAATTAAAATCACAAGTTCTCCTTTGCCCTGCTATTTAGAGGAAATAAACATCCTGAGGTCCTGGCAGAAGCCAGAGTGCTCCTATAGGAATATTTTTGACTTGTTGTTTCCCTAAAGACGCAGTTTGCTTTTTCATACTAGATGAAGTCAAGAACTCTTTTTTTTTTGTTTTTGTAATCAGTGATTTGTTGTGAGGGTCTGAGGTCTCTTAAGCTTAACCCATGCTGTGGTTTTTGTGGGAGTCCTGAATGCTTTTCGGGTTTGCTCACAGGGGTTCTGTAAGCTTCTTTGGATCACACACATCGCACAATGTGGGTCCAGCTCACAAAGGTAACTCTGGAGAATAGTGAACACCTACTAAGATGTAATCAAAAAGCTGCAAATGTGTCACTGCTTTTATACATGTCAGAATATTCTCATTCAAAAATAAAAAATGTTTTCTCATTAAACAAACTATTCTGTAATAATGAATGTGTACAGCACATTTTATGATTTATGATTTTACTCATCACTGATTCTTGAAATGAGACATAACATTTAGTTATTGTATTAATTTATTTTTTCTTCCAGTTGCTTCCACTTTTTATATGTGATAAATAAATATATATATATATATATATATATATATATATATATAATATTTTTATAGTACATTTTTAAATATATTTTACTAGATACTACATTTTACTAATTTGTGATGAATATGGCTGTTTGAGAAACAACATCAGATAAATCAAAATCAGTTTAAACTATGATATATTCATATTGAAATTACATTATTAAATTACTTTTATTTTAATTATAATCATATATTCATAAAACATTGATATTTGGCATTTACCAGCATTGACCCACATTTTAAGCGAAAGACAAGGGGAAAAAATTGTAAGTAAAAAGCTACATTTCTGGAACATATGACACAGAATAAATAAAACAAACCTGATGAAACCTCAACTACAGACAGGACCATCGGGCCAATTCACAAATGAGTCCTTGTAAAGAGACATTTCACCACAACAAAGGAGCCCAGGCGTGGAGTCCTCCCCTTTAAAAACTAGTCACACCCCTTTAACCCACTATTGTCTAGCCGAGTCTGGCAGGCGGTGTATGGTTGGTTGGTTTGTGGTTGTGTTGGAAGTCTCGCTCGCTTGTCAATATCACACACAACGAATGCATTAATGCTAAGAGATGGGAATCTTGCAGTCATGCTTCCACGACGAACTGCTGTAGCGCTGCTCGCCCTGTGTGGATTAATAGCGGTCGGCAATGGTGAGTCGGGTGTTTGTCTGTGTCACCTCTCTGTGTGTATTTATTTATTTGAAAGCTGCTGGTGTGTGGAGAGAGAGTGTGGCCAGGCTGTGCTGTGTTGTGCTGGACGGGGCAGCCTGGCGCTCATCATGGCGCTGTGTCTGGGGTTTATAAACCAGTCTGTACCGTAAATCATTTCTTATTCATATATAACGTTAACTAGTGTTGTATTTTGGAATTGTGCTTCATTCTCGGCTTATTTTTTATGTTCGTATATTAGACTAGGATTTAACCGTGTTGCTCGCTGTCCCTTTTTAAATGTGTATATATATAAAGACTATATATATATATAGTCCATACAGGCCTGCTGTCCCTTACAAATAAAACGTATGCATTTAAGATTACTAGCAGCTATAAAACATTACAGTAAATTGTGGCATGTTCAAACCTCCAGAATTTCACATGACTTCATATAAGTGACGTCAGATGTTGCAAAACTTAAATGTATAAACTTGCAACGACAATCTTCCTCAGAGGTTTGCACGAGCCATGTCCTTCCATTCGTAAATTAATCGTGTTTCTGATTCGAATCTTTTTTTCAATTAATCGGTTGAACCGATTCACACTACCAATCCTATTTGTTCGCTAACTGGATCCACCGCTTCTGAAGTTCCAGTCGAGACTCGTTGAATTAAACTAGGAAACGTCTCTTTTGAAATCGAGCATAATGTTTGTGCAGCACATAATACCATCAGGAACCACGTGATGATGTAAATAGCCAAAATTGTGACGTAAATGATTGGTATTCCATTTAGATTCACATTCCATTTAGAAAAATATTCTCCTCATAACCTAAATTAAAAGTAACTGAACATCGGAAAAATGTGTCATGAGTCATTGTGAAATGTAACTCAACATGAATTCTACATGATTCATTCATAAACGACCAACCTTATTTGTAGTTACATGTTAGTTTATCTCATCAATGTTGTTGACGGTACATTGTTTGCTGTGGTATACCCTGTTTACAAAACAGTCTGGTGGTGTTTCTTAACATTAATCAGCATTGTGTATTTCGACTGGCGAAAACAGTCCTCATTGACCTCATTGCTATTGCCAAGCCATAAGGCCTGAAATATTGCCAATTTCTTAATTTTTTCCCATATCTTACTGGTTCTAGAAAACTAATGTTGTGTTTTATAACCCCTGGCAAGTACATATTTGTTGTAAAGTACGATGGGAAGCTGGTCATTCAGCAAGTTCAGACTCAAGTCAGATTTGGAGTCTGGTCCTTTGTAATGGAAATGTAGGCAATGAGCCCTATTCAGTGGCCTGTCAAGGGAGTCTGCCTTTCTTTTGTATGGCCAAACTGATGGTGGTTACATCCACAGCACAAATAAACGTGTCTGTGGATGCATGGCACAGCACGATAACAGTTTATGCTTAGAAACACTAGTGAGATTTTCTGGAAGGACAAAACTGCAAATCTGTGTGATGTTGTTCGGAAGATTTTGAGAAGTTAACAAAATCTAGTATGAAAACTGGGCCACGTTTTGGTAGTGTGATCAATTAGAATACTAATTTGTTTGGATTTTTTGGTCTTTAAAAATTTAAATTACATTTTGCCCATTGCGACTCGCTGTGCTCCAGACATATCACTGAAGACTGTGTAATGAAATGTAACACAGCAGGGGCCATTTTCATCGACAATTTGAGAAAGTTCAGCAATCTGTGATCTCTAATTGGTGACTCATCTTTTTCCGAGAAGCATCGCTCCCACTGTTCGCAAACGGTTGTGTTGCACAAAATGCTGCCAAATGGTCTAATAGAACTTGATAGGAAATGCTAAACAGACAGATCCCACCTGTAGTACGTCTGACTGGGTCAGCTCAATGTCAGACTCTACAGTGAGCGGATTGTAGCACGAGAGGCGCCTTTGGGCTGCCAGTGATGGGTTTGCACAGCTGCCGGTAGTTGGACGCAGACTAGTGGAAATGAAACAGATTGGCAACTCCAACCATGTTATGGTAATTATTCCATCGAGGTGCTGCTGAAACCAAGTAATCTCAGGCCATTCTGTGTTTCAAGGCTCTGGACTTGCCATTTGACTGCCTGGTTTCTCAGTAAGTGTGCAGTTTTTTTTGTTTGTTTTTGATAAACTGCCTTGTCGTGAGTCTTCAAGCTTCTAGATGTCTGCGTGACGCTTATCGCAGGCCTGTGTGAGAAAACAACAGCAATGTGATATGGGCACTGTGAGCTAGGCAGACAGCCGTGAGGCAGGGTGCGTCGTTTTCATCATCTTTCATTCTCTCACACATTTTTCTTTTCCCTTCACACACAGACCAGACTGAAGCATTAAGTCACTGCTCTCCTACATTTACGTTTGGTGAAAAACTCTTCAGGAATGACACAATAAGGCATTCAAAGTTTCATTTTTACGAGTGACTCACTTACTTACAAGAAAAGACCATTAAATTGTTCCACTTCTCATAACAACAGCCGCAAAGTGGAAAAAGTGAGTTGAAGGAATAGGTCATCCAAAGTGAAAATTTCCTGAAAATGTACTCGCCCTCAGGTCCTCCACAATGTTTATGAGGTTATTCATAGGAACAGATTTGGAGAAATTTTGCATTTCATCACTTGCTCAACAATGGATTCTCTGTAGTGAATGGGTGCCGTCAAAATAAGAGTCCAAACTGTTAATAAAAACATCACAATAATTCACAAGTAATCAACATGAATCCAGTCCATCTGTCTTATGAAATAAAAAGCTGTGTTTTTAACTTTTACTTGTCTGAATAAAGAGAGAAATGTCCACAGATTAAGTATTTAGAACAGTTTTAAACAAATATGATGGATTTTGATGTGACAGGACAACAGTGGATGGACTTTTTCACTGCGTTAATTGATGGACTGAATCACATTGATTTTTGTGTTATTTTTATCAGCTGTTTAGACTCCCATTCCAACGGCACCCATTCACTGTAGAGGATCCACTGGTGAGGGTGATGTAATGCTAAATTTCTCCAAATCTCATCTAAATTTTGTATGGTCTGATGATGAGTTGAAATTTTAGCTGTTTATTAACACATGCAGTTATAATAGAGATGTTCTGAACCTCAGTCTCTCTGAACCTGTGTTTTGAAGGCAGGAAGGAGCAGACATTTGAAGCCCGTATCGCAGGAGGGCTCCAGGTGCTTTGAGAGTGCTGTTATGGAAATGAAAGGGAGCACATTAAGCCATATTTTGCATGTGTGTGCTTGTATATAAGATCAGAGAACGGAAAGCGTAGCAAAGAAAGATATGTGGGTTCATGGGGAGTGTGTGTGCGTGCGAGTATGTGTCAGGGGAGGCCGGCTGCTGGGGTTGAGTCCACGGTCACAGCCGACTGAAGCTGGTCTCCGCTTCATTAATGACCTTGCTAATGACCTGAATGGCCGGCGGGCAGTACCGATTATATTGAGAGACAGACCTTTATGTGACCTACATTATAGTGCATGTTTAGAAATAGTACATTTAATTGACTTTTTTTTCCCCCTTAAAATCATTATCTTGCAGATTTTATTTTCTTAAAAATAGGGGTAATTTTGAATTGTAATAAGCTTGTTTACTCTCCCTCATGTCATTCCAGACCTGTATAGCATTATATTTCCATTTGATATTTCTGAATTATTGTTAATGCAGCTCAAAAGTTCCATTAAAAACTGTAAAAGCTGTTCTTTTGAAATTTCTATTCATCTAAGAATCCTGTAAAAATTGGTATAAAAATATTAAAGGAATAGTTTTCCCAATAATGATCCAGGCTGTTTTGGGTCACCACTGACGTCTATAGTAGGAAAAAAAAAATACAATGGACGTCAATAGTGAACCAACACAGCCTGGTTACAAACTTTTTTCTAAATATCTTCCTTTGTGTTCGATAGAACAAACAAATTCATACACATTTGGAACTACTTGAGGGTGATTAAATGATGACAGAATTTCTATTTTTGGGTGAACTATTACTTTAAGCTTAAAATTCCTAACAATAAGAAATGATTATTGAGCAGCTAATCAGCATATTAGCGTGATTTCTGAAGGATCATGTTACACTGAAGGATAAATAAAATTTTAGAAACAGAAAATAGTTATTTTAAATTGTAGTAATATTACTGTTTTACTTAATTGTTTTGATCAAATAAACACAGACTTGGTGAGCACAAGTGGAGACTATAATATCTCAGACACAACACTTTTAAATGCTAGTGTATCTATTTAAAACGAATGCACTTCTTGTCAGAAAGAACTCTATTTTTTGTCACATTAAAAGGTTTGAGTCTGCTGCCCTTTAAAGAGGAAAAAAAAAACTTAGTTTGAAAATGTTTTCAAAAGAGAGATTCATGCCATGAGGGTTCTGAAGAAGCTCCCCTTCCTTTCACTGCATTGATTTTGTGAGTGTAGTTCGACGTGTGTTTTAGAGTGCATGTCTGTGGGAGTGTGTGTGCGCGCTCTGTCTGGTGGCGTCGGCATGTCTTAATCAGCTCCCTGTCTGGGTGCTCAATGGATCTCATTTCAGCTCTATGCATCTTGGGTAACTGCACTCTCTCAGTCTGCCCGCTCTCAGTAGCCCCTGGCATCCTGCTAGAAGAGGAGGATGATGGGCTTTCATTATCCAGAGGAGGTGAAGCAAGAGATAATGCCTCCACCGCTCTGACCATCTATTTGTAATAGATATGAGAGGACTGCTTGTGTTGCAGGGGGCAATATTTGCCTCTGAGTGTTTAAACCACAAACCCTGTGAGCTCTTAATCCTCGCTTTGACCCCAACATGGAAAGCTGGTAGTCCTAAAGGAGAGTTTGTGAAATTTGTGTTTCATAGCGAAAAAGGCTTTAGTCACAGTGCCGGTAATGCAAAGTTGTTTGCGGCTACACCGTTGACTAAAGACTTCCCATGAGCCCCGCTCTGATCAGCCAAGCACACTTTTAATGGCAACGATTTCATTCACGTCTTCCCGCAATGGTTTTCATTTCCTGTCTGAACAAGAATGGAATGATAGGAACTTCACACTGGCAGTGCGATTTTGATGTCGTCCTTTACTGAATTCCCCCTTTTCTGCTGGGTTAAGCCAAGTCTAGACTAGGGTTTTAAGGTTTGTCACAGGCAGCTAGTCCCTCGGCCAAAATCCTGTCACAGCTGGGGGTTCTGTAAGTCGCCCTTTGTTACCTCTCTGTGTTCTGTCCTGGCATATCTGTTTCACCGGCAGCTCTTAAAAAGCATGTCAGGGGAGTCCCCTGCCCCCAGCCACTCTAACAGTAACTCCCCCATCCTCCACCGCACAACCCACTCCCATCCTTTGTCCAGACACAGCCCGCCCCAATCCCTCCTCATGTCCCCTTAATCTCCACACAAAGAGCCAGTGTAAGGCCACCAATTATGCGCATACAAGACCTCGCTTGGCCTGAACCGCTCGCGCTCCCTCTCTCCGCAGGTTTGGAGCCTCGCACGCCGTGTTGTTGACTAGCTTTGCATAAACTTTGATTGGTCTTTTTGAAGTTTCACAGACTGTATTGGAGGAATTGGAGTGGAAAGAGTGTTGGGTTTCTGTAGCATAAATAATATGGTCGATGTGGTATAAGGTTTAGTTTAGTAAGTTAAAGTCACAGTAAACAGTAAAAAAAAAAAATCTCATGATTATGCCTTAATAGCTCACAATGTGGCTTTGTCTAATGTTTTACATTGAGATGGAAACAGGCATGGCTATCAGTTGAAAAAAAATATTTAAAGGTACCACAAAATGCTGTGAAAGTTGCAATGAAAGTATCAACATAGCTTTTCTACATAGTGACACACATCCTAACCCCTAACACTCATCCGATTATTACAAAATAAAAGTTGTAGGGCTGGGAACTGGTTCAGTCCATTTCATGATGAGAAAACGGTTAAGCAGACTGAATGATTTGATAAGTCTTAAATATGTCACCAGTTACGACGCTTTCATAAGACATTATGAGCTAAATAATTAAAATGTATACCGATGGAAGAATCATTTATATTAAGATATTTAACATGCATTACAAAATAGCTAATGTACACATTATACTTTTTAACAACACCAAAGAGTTATGTTCAGTGAATTCACAATATTGTTAAGTACATAATTTCACACACATATTGTTGTATAGCATCATCTGATTTCTAGAGTTGTCACGTCTCTGTAATCCTTATTGTTTGATGGTGAAAAGAAATGTGTATTTTCTGTCACCATGCAGAACTGTGAAAATAATAATAGTTTTTTTTAAACAGGTCTTCCTAAACATGCCCCTCATCTTTCTTTTTCATGGGTTCATTGGTCAACAAATGGATATCCCTGCCCCCAAATCACACCATTAGTTGAGTCAGTTTGTCAGAACGGTCAAGATGCACAAAAGAACAGTTTCAATATTGCAACAAATGAACATGTCTTGAAATGGTTACTTTTTGTCGTCTCTGCATACTACAGTAGTTGCTAAATGTTGCCCCACTTACAGTGAGACACGTTCAGAAAAAGTGAACAGGGATGTTTGAATGTGATGCTTTTGATAATATAAAATCACTGACAATTAATCTTCTGTTAAAACTTGTGATATTTCAGCTTGTGGTGTTAATAATTGAATATTATTTTACACTAAAAGGGATTTGTATCAAGTCATATTTTTTTCCACACTAAAACCACGTTAATGCACATATTGTTTACCTCTTGTGGCTTTACAATTGCGTGTTAATGTTGAAGGATTGGTCGTGTTTCACAGCAAGTCTTGCCTTACTACAACCCAGAATTTCACTTTTTTTAAACAAAAAAAAGGGACAAGTAAATAAAGAAATAAATGTTTGTGCTAATCAACGTTATGCCTCTAGTGCTGTTGATTGAGCAACTTGTACTGAACCCGGAATATTCCTTTAAGCGTTTTAATCGTAAAATTACACACTTCAGCTGTAAGTATAGTTATCCTGATTATGATTAATGTGATATCCACATTGCATTTTCTCAGACCTCTTTAGAAAGAGCCTATGAGGCAATTACGGTCATTCTATTTGCTGCCCGGTGATTTAATGATATCGTGTGTGCTCCATTAGAAGGTTATTATGGCACCGGGTTGTTTTTCTCTCTCTATCAGGGCCTGGTTACCTCCGTGTAATCTGCAGGAAATTCCTTGTGCATGTGAACTTCAGTTGACTTGGATCCGCTCCACTAACGGTTACTGGCAGCGCGCTTCGGTGTCTGTTAGATCACAGCCCTTATAAGATTTATAAAGAGTACACAAACACTCTCTCACACTCCCGTCTCTTGCTCTATGACACTTCACACACACTACACACCCCCCCACACAAATACACACGGTGAAAAAGCAAAGCTGACACTTGTTTAGGAGGGTGTGGTTCTGCCACTTGCATGTCATGAGTTGTGCAATAAACCTGTGTGCGAAAAACTGTGGGAGGAAGCATAGTGAGTCAGTTCAATTAAGTGTGTGTGGAGAGAGATGAGTGACAGTAGGACTACAAAGTAAAAACAGAGGCCTGAAACGCGAAAGAAAAGCGTTAAAATCAGACGAGAGGAGTAGAGTAGAAAATTCTTGACGAGGATGCCCAGAAAAGACTGGGCATTAAAGCACTTTTTGTCTCTCGGTGGGCCATGTTGTGATCAGCAGTCAAGCGTTTGAAGTCTTGTTATTTTAAAACCACTGCAATTTGTCTTGAGTGGTCTGCCATTGTATGCGCCTTGGATAAAATCGAGGGCGCCGGTGAAGTATGAACGCCACCCCTCGTGTCATGACCTCAGTCACCCTCTGCAGTCTGTGTACCAGCCGTCATCGCATCCTGTCTGAGTTTGTCTGATCTGGTGAAGAGACGCAAAAATATACAATGGTGATGACAAGTCTAAAAAAAGTTACAAAAGGCGAGATGGTCATCCATCACTGAGCCGTTTGAATGCCCCTGAACTATGATATAGTTTATTAATGCCTTCAGTTTTTTAAGTGTTACCATGGAAGTCTTTTTTTTTATCTTAGTGGATTAAACTGAATATTAACAAATTATTTGCTAAACTCTTCCATAAGCTTATTTTTAATATGTAAAATCAAGTTTTTAAAAAATGCATCAATTGCATCAGTTGACATTATCTCTGTAAACATTGTGGCTGTGCTGAAGTTTTGTTTGGAATAACGATACATGTAATGCCCTTATAAACGAATATACGAATCAGATTTCAACAATTAGAGTTCATATAAACATAATTATTTTAGAATCTTAAATCAGATTAGATGTATTCCAATTCACGGAAATGAGTGCATGTAAACATACCCAGCAGTCTCTAGTGATCGTAATATACAAATATACTTTTCGATATTTTGAGTTATCCGCATCTGATGTTAACCATGCCAAGTTGGTCGGTGAACAAAAGTTTAATTTCCTTCATGCATCAAATCCAAAATGTAACAACGACCTTGCCAATAAAAGATAAACAATTTAAATTTCTAGATATTTTGGTGCACAATGTAACTCTCAGCAATTAGACCATCTTAACTCAAAACCCCCCCTTTGTTTGGTATTATGTATAAGAAAACAAAATTAAGACATTGTCTGTTTTTAGTATTTAAAAAGTCTATATTCAGTTGGATGCAATCAATGTTGATACTACTACCTCTTGTCAAATCTAATCATCTTGCTCATTATTTATTGCAAACTGAGTTCAATGACTGTGCAATAATAACGCAATAGTATGTGAAAGTGTTTTGCTGATATAAAGGTGCTGCAGTGGGGGTCCGAATCAGGCTGTCCCATGCCAGCTTCTGCTATACACAGTCTGTTTGGGTTCATCTGCAGTGGCGGATTTAGTTTCATGTTGTGCAGTTTGGTAGCGAACTGAACTCTGCATGCAGTGCATCTGTCCCGAGTTACCTTACTTGGTGATTCTTCATGTCCTTTTATTGGACTTGCTTGCCCTCTGGTGGATATTTTGAGTTCGCACAGTTCACTTAAAGAATTCACGTGAATACATCCTCATTTATAATCTGACATTTAATGTTGTTATTTAGAGTTATATTTGAATCGTTCTTCTCTCTGTTCCTCTGTCTAGCTCTAAAGTGTAATTGCACTGCCTGTGAGAGCAGCGGTTATGTCTGTGAAACTGATGGGGCCTGCATGGCCTCTACATCCCACATTAAAGGTCAGGAGGAGCAGCAAGTTCGGATCTGCATCCCTCGTGTCAGCCTGGTACCACCCGGACAGCCCATCTACTGTTTGAGTGCAAAAGGCCTGTTCAACACGCACTGCTGTTATACAGACTTCTGCAACAGCATCAACCTCCAGATTCCCAGCGGTAGGAGTACAGGCCAAATACACTAGTGTTCATAGTCAATAGTTTTTATTTATTTGCTTTTTTTTTTTAATTTATTCAGTCATTCAAATATGTAGTACCGGACGGTTAGCTTTTATTTATTTATGTTTTTATTTTTTTAACAGCTGACAGGTTAGGACAATATTTGCCTGAGATACAATTATTTGAAAATCTGGAATCTGAGGAATCAAAGTTGTCGAAATTAAGTTCTTAGCTGTACATACTGATATATTTATGGTACTAAACATCTTCCTAGAGCATGATCTTTACTTAATATCCTAATGATCCTAAAGAAAACGAATCATTTTAACCCATGCAATGTATTGTTGGCTATTGCTACAAATACACCTGTGCTATTTAAGGCTGGTTTTGCAGTCCAGGGTCATATATTACATTTAAGGATGCAGTATAATATCTCAATATATATTTAAAATACAATTTTTAAACACTGTACATTATAATGTGATGCCTAATTTGACTTAACGAAACTATCACTATTTTAAGTTTTAGTGGTTAATTTAATTTATTTATACCAAACGGTATAGTGTTAATACAGACCATTTCTCATAGCTTGAAAATAATTATCTACCTGTTATCAGTATTGAACAGAATTTTAATATCGGTCCTCACTCTAGGTCCTACCTCTAAAGTGCATTTTGCTTGTGTCTTTCAGGGATTATTGATGGTAAAGAGGACAGTTGGGGTCCTGTAGAGCTGGTGGCAGTAATAGCAGGCCCGGTCTTCCTGTTTTGCTTGCTACTTATCGTGGGAGTGCTCGTTTTCCAGCACCACCAGCGCAGCTATAACCATCGGCAGAGACTCGACGTTGAGGATCCGTCCTGTGATCATCTGTACTTGGCCAAAGACAAGACCTTACAGGATCTCATCTTCGATCTGTCCACCTCCGGTTCAGGATCTGGTAAGTTGTGACTATATCCTCCTCCTGTATGCGAGTAGTGTGTTGTTTGAGTGCTAATGAGTTTTCTCATTGCAGGTCTGCCGTTGTTTGTTCAGCGAACAGTGGCCAGGACAATTGTTCTGCAGGAAATTATAGGTAAAGGTCGCTTTGGGGAAGTATGGAGAGGAAGATGGAGAGGAGGGGATGTGGCTGTGAAGATCTTTTCATCCAGGGAGGAACGCTCCTGGTTCCGTGAGGCTGAGATTTACCAGACCATCATGCTCCGTCATGAGAACATCTTGGGCTTCATTGCTGCTGATAATAAAGGTACGTAAGGATCTGTCTATTTATCCTACACATAATCAAAATCAATATATTATCGTTGAAACATTTCATTTGTAATATTTATTGTTAACACAATATATAATAGTATAATTATTTATTATAAATAGTAATCCTATCTATCCATCTATCAATCTTTCACACAATTACATCGATATAGTGTTTAAGCATTTAATTATGTATCTATATTACATGTAATTAAATAGATTTATAGTTTAATTAAAATATTTATTATTTTAACCGTCCATACATCTATCCATCCATTTTAATGTTAATATAATATTGTAATTATTTAGATGATTAATCCTATTTGTCAATCTGTGTCAGTATTTAATATTTAATATAATACAAAATAATATTATAGTTATTTTTAATAATGTAAGTCATCTTGACAAGATTACTGCTAAATATATGTAGTATATTGTTTATATACAGTGATTTCTTCCATCCCAAAACCTCTGTGAATATATGTGTCTGTTTCTTAGACAATGGCACATGGACACAGCTGTGGCTGGTGTCAGACTATCATGAACATGGCTCGTTATTTGACTATCTCAACCACTACTCCGTCACAATCGAGGGGATGATTAAGTTGGCACTCTCAGCGGCCAGCGGTCTGGCACATCTGCACATGGAGATCCTGGGAACACAGGGTAAATATGAATGAATCGGTTTGACACGTCAGCCTCTACATCTGAACTGGAACATCTAACAAATCCTGTACTCACAAAACCAAACTCAATCACGATGGTCTCCTTCCACAGGGAAACCAGGCATTGCACACCGTGACCTCAAATCTAAAAACATCCTGGTGAAAAAGAACGGTACTTGTGCCATAGCAGATCTGGGGCTCGCTGTACGGCACGAGTCCATCACTGATACTATAGACATCGCACCTAATCAGAGGGTTGGCACCAAAAGGTACATCCATTGCCAGGCACTACTACCACATTCAGTAAACAGCTGCTTTATATCAATTCAACTGTAGAGATAACTATGAAAACTGCATTACCTGATGTGAATTTATTCTGCATTTTTAGATATATGGCCCCAGAGGTACTAGATGAAACGATCAACATGAAGCATTTTGATTCCTTCAAGTGTGCTGATATCTACGCTTTGGGACTGGTATACTGGGAGATTGCACGACGGTGTAATGCTGGAGGTGAGGAAAAAGGAGCCTATATTATCTTCCACCCACAATCTTTTAGCAAATGTGATTAATATCAGTGTTTTCACTGGCTGTAGGTGCCATAGAGTTTTAGGTGTCATGTCTCAGTACCATTTATTCAGCACTAGATCAACAGATTTCTGAAGGATAAATTCTATGCATTAAATTGGAAGGAGTTATCTTAAAAAATAAAAATCGTAATATTATAAATTATCAACTTCAAACAGCTGGGTGAATATAAAAGACGTCTTGTAAATACTGGGGGAGGGGGCATCACTATTAATTGCATTTCATATATTAGCTGATTGGCATAAATTCTTGTAAAAATTATGTAACTTTTAGTGATTAAATATTTATTTTTAACAGTGCTGTCAAATGGTTAATCCCCATTAATCACATCCAAAATAAAAGTTTTTGTTTACACATATATCATAAACAGTGTATATTTATTATGTATACATATATAAATGTATGTAAATACATGTAAATATTTTCAAAATCTTTACTGTATGTGTGTATATTTATGTATACATAATAAATATGCAAAGTACACGTACATATAAGGTAAACCTTTATTATGTATATGACGATTAATCATTTTACATAACTAATTTCTAATCATAGTTATGTAATCATTTTTGGCCAATTTATGTGGCCCTAATTTGTTGTGTAAATGTATATTTATTTAGTATGTTAAATCCAATTATAAGGCTTCAATTTGTTTGCTGTGTAATAATGTATATGGTTTAAGTACAGTTAACATATATGATGAATCCTGGAGTAGTAAATTATCAGAGGGCAGAATTGTCAGCCTTCAGCTCCCAATCTTGAATATTTGGTTGCAGCTGTAATATTTCCCCTTGGGGCTGTGAATGCTGATTTATTTTGCTACACAGAAGCAATAAAATATGATCTAAAACGTTGCATTGAGCCATTCAGCAATAAACATGAACCCCCTCAACTCACATTTTTACTATCTTCCCAGGCATTCATGAAGATTACCAGCTTCCCTACTATGATCTGGTGCCCTCCGACCCCTCTATAGAAGAGATGAGGAAGGTGGTGTGTGATCAGAGACTACGGCCCAATGTGCCCAACTGGTGGCAGAGCTACGAGGTAAAAAAAAATCTCCCACTGTTTAGCTTCACAGCTTATTTTGCCTATGCCCTCCGACTTTGACTCCAACAGTGACCAATCACAGTTTATCCAGTCAATGCATGACTTTAAGGACTGGCACATGTGGAATTGATGATAACCGTAGACCACACTTAGGGGGAAAAAAAACACAAATAATGATGCAGCATTCACCACAAACATGCTTGCCAATTTGAAACGGCATTTTTGAGTGCTTCAGACGTGCCATCTGAGATTTTCAATGTGAAAATATAGCCTTTTAATTATATTCAGCTGTTATTCGCAAGCATACTTGTGCGAGAGGCTGGAAAACTGGGTTTTATTTGGGTTTTCTCTCCGCAGGCGCTGAGAGTGATGGGGAAGATCATGCGGGAGTGTTGGTATGCCAACGGAGCGGCACGGCTTACAGCTCTGCGGATTAAGAAGACTCTCTCGCAACTCAGCGTTCAAGAAGACGTTAAGATCTGAAAGACGCAGGGTGCTGCAGATCCCTGTAGAGACGCACAAGCGAATAAAGACTTAAGCCAAAAGCAGCCTGCCAGTTTTAGCCCTTTTTTTGAACCTTCGAAAAGTTGCGACGAGGCCTACCTCACCATCTTAGACGAAACTACTGAGGTTGAGTCCATCCCAGCCCTTTTCCATTTCGCCGACATCAAAGTTCCCAATCGTGGATGAGCCTCCAACCGCTGATTTCAGCACAACCTCCCTCCATGGACCTACTGTTGTTTTTTTTTCCTTTTTTTTGCCACATTGACAATTGAACTGTGACAGGCATTTTTGATTTTATCGTTTTTATTTCACCACTTTCGTCCAAAATGGACTTTGCCGTGTGACTTTTTTAAAAGAATGTTTCGATTTTAATTTTTGTGCGTCCTCACACTATTACACCGTATGTCATATTCCAGTGTGAATCTATGATTATATCTAGTGCTCTACTGCTGTCGTGAGAATGTGAAAAAATGTGGATAACACTGTCTCCTCCTGTCACGACTAACAATTCATGTACAAACCTAAGTGTAGCAAAGCGAACACACCGTGACTGTGTGACTAAGTGGCATTGCAGTTCTTTGTTTCTGTGGAAGAAATGAAGAAGTGCAGATTATTTACTCCAGTAAATATCAGCCTGCTAATTTATCTTTCTTCAGAATGCATTGGTTAAAAACTCAATCCATGAATCCGGTTTCGGGTTTGAATGCTTTTTAAAACATTCACAGGGAGTGTGTGTGTGTATTTAATTGTTTTCGTGTTGTGATTGCTGAATGCATTGTGGGATGATGTAGTCCGACAGCATACTGAGAAAATAACGTTTTTTTTGTCATAAAACACTACCACTTGTATGCTTTTTTTTTTTTTTTTTTAAAAAGAAAATCAACGTATTTTAATGGGAACGTTTAGTATGTTCTATTCCCGTTATTCTGGGATGTTGGCATGTTAAACTGCACTGTTGTTATTTGTTTGCAGTCAGTGTCTTTTTAGGGATGTAGTAGACACACACACACACATGTAAAGTACTGAAGTAAAATAATGCATCTCTCTATTTGCCTGCATTACAACATTTATATTGCTCTGCTTTACCTTGCATTGAAGAGTTGTTATTCAGTTTAATTTATAAATACTACTGAACATTTCTTATTTTTATGTTTGGGGTTGCCAAGACTAACCACCGAATGCTGGGCACTGGCGAGGCCACACTGCATTATATGCCAACTTCACTACTCCCTCCATCTTTTATTAACTTCACTTGCACCAATGTCTTGATAAAAGTCAAAAATCTGAGGATGGTGTGAAAGATTAACTGGAATCTGGATATAACAGTAAATGCAAAACGTGACTAGATTAGCATTAGCTTTGGCATTAATGCCAAATGCTAGTTGAAGGGATAGAGGAGAACAAGGGTCCTGTATTATGTCTAACATTTAATCAATTGCAGGCTCTATTACAGTCCATTTCTGATTGACCTGTGCATTTAATACTGACAAGGTCATATCTTATGAATCTGCTCTGTGTAGTTGGAATATGTTTGATGACAGCAGCATGATTCAGTCGAATTGTTAAAAATGGCTAAAATAACTGAGAAATATGACTGAAGTTCGTTATATCATGGTGCTCTACATCATACACTGGGAATTCTGTCCTTAGAAATGTATAGGCTAATTGTTCCACTATTTATATTGTGCTTGCTTTTTTTCCTTACAACTTGGATTTTGCAGATGTTTGTAAAACATGTAACTTTTGCAGAAGACTTAAGGAATGAAACTTGTTTCAGACGGCAGTTACTGCCACTTTGTGGAGGCAAAATTCCCTGACATGTTTGTCCATTTTAGTCTTGATAATAAGAGTTCAGACTTGGTAGCTGATGCTTTCAATCCAATGCATATGAGTTTTTGATCCTGAGGTTCCATGTGTATTTTAAACATATTGAAAACAAATCCACTTGTGGGTTAGTTAATATAATGTACATAAATGGTATACAGTAATAAATCCTTTTTCTTATTTCCGTTTCATTTACTCTTTCCAACAGCTTAAAGGGACAGCTCATCCAAAAATGAAAATTCTGTTATTGATTACTCGGCTTCATGTCGTTACAAACCTATAAGACCTTTGTTCATCCTCAGAACACAAATTAAGACATTTTTGATTAAATCCGAGAGCCAGTATCATGGTACTCTTCATAACGTTGGAGGAAGGTGACGCAGAAAAGAACAATCGTTGAATAAAGTAATATTTTTTGCTATTATTATGGCTTCGTAAAATTACGGTTGAGCCACTGTCACATTTTAACGATTTCCTTGCTTTGTTTCTGGGTCTGGTAACATTTTAATTAACCTTATATTTCTCTGGAGGGTCTGGATTTCATCAAAAATATCTTAACGTGTGTTACGAAGGTGAACAAATGAATGTGAGTAACTAATGACAGCATTTTTATTTTTGGGTTAACTATTTATTTTAGAATATTTAATAGAATATCATTCTAAAATAGTATCACATATATGGGTATGTTGCCTGTGACGGACACTACTCAAAGTGAAATAAGCTTCAAAATTTGTATGCATTAAATTTGACAACATAAGAAAACTTTATATTTAAAATGCATTTTATTTTTCTTTACAAGAAAGAAAGCAGAGACAAAGAAATAAATGGAGGGCTGGGAGGGAAAGGGACAGCCGTATATAAAGAGATGCAACCTCTGACGTCAAAAAATATGTACAATTCAAAATTATATCCATACAAAACATGCCACATACAATAAAAATTACCATTTTATTCATCATCTTCCCTAAAAGTAGCTCTGCTGTACAGTTGCAGCATCTTTTTTAAAAAGTAGATAAGGTTGAAAACCAAAATCAGGATTTATTTAATTACAACACGAGTAGAGAGCTTAAATTAAAAGATTTCAAAAGAACAAAAAGGGGGGCGAGAGTTACTCAGGCTAAAATCCAGTAAGCGCCCATGTTTATTAACAGACTAAAAAGGTTAAAAAGAACCAATGCTAGTTCGGAGGATGTATAAATAAAATAATGCTGAGTGCAATTCACATGTTATTAATGAAGATATTTTCGATTAATGAAGTCATACCATTTTCCGGCTACGCGGCCTTTTCATAAGTCATACAAAACATTCACTTCTACAGGGAGGGGAGGGGAAGAAAACAACAGGACACGAATCAAAAACAGTATCATCTTGGGAGATTCAAGATTTTCCATTTACTGTATATGCTAATTAAACTGTCACTGATTCAAGGACAGGGTTCAGTAATTCACAAGCAGTAGCATAAATAAAAGAAATATACGTGAACAATATTACATAAATACACAAATGCTATGCACCATTTTACTGCTGTATCTCTCAAAAACAAAAGTAGTATCTATTTCCATTAAAAAAAAAAAAACTTTGCATGAATCCCATCTTAAATGTTTGCCATTCACCGCAACAAGTCTTCCAAAATTCATTGGTGAAGACAAGAGAAACATCACACCTTTTTAGTTAAACTGTATATGGTCTTGTAGGAAAAAAAAAAAACGCAGATAGAAGAAAAAAAAAAAGTTAAATGCAAAAACACTCTGGTTCATATACATAAAGATATTACTTAGTTTGCCATTTTACATATATTTATAGATATATACACATTTAGTTTTCTGATAAAATGATATCCAGTGGTTGCTTTTTCATGATTTTTATTTCTCTACAATTTTGAATTTGATTAAAAAGGGGCTGGATAAAGAGTTTAGACCCCCTACTATGTACAGTTTATACATTTTGCATTTATTCTTAACGTGAGGTCATAAGTCATGGGAGAAAGGAACAAAGTGGCATGGGCTATGTGGAGACTTTGTTCAACTCCCTTCTTTGAAATTCAACTGTTTTTTTTTTGTTTTTTTTTTTTAACTGTTTTAATTTACTTTACTATAAAAGAAAATAGAAATGCCCTTTTGAAGTCTTCCTCCATCGCTGCGTCAAGCCTGTAGACTGTGCTACCACTATCAAACCACAATACATAGATTAGATACAACCGGCCATCAGCAGGCAGAGAAAGACTCACTACAGTAAGTTTACAACAGTCCACTATCACAGAAGGGAAGAGGCTTTACGCCTAAGGGTCCTGGTTGGAGTGATGAGATCCGAACAGAGATCTAATGAACGCAGGATGATGGAAGGATTCAAGATGGGAAAACATGTTGAATGCGGTGGCAGTCTTGCATCACTAGTTTGTTTGTTTCTTGCCCTATAATCTTTCAAATTGCACCAACGTGGATCCGCACCGTGGACCTTTCTCATAATTTGCTCTGTCGTCAAGAACGCGAGAGAATCTGGATGAGCGTTTCTACACTAAAAGCATGGTTTGCATGTGTGTCGACGCAGCTACATGATATCTACAGTTGGAAAAAGGTGGCCTCCGAGACACCCGTTTGAGTTTTGATTGCTCTAAGTAATGCATCGTCATATACTGTATCTCATTTGTATAATCAAATCAAAAAGAGTTGCACTGGCTCACTATTGTAATCATCAGAAAGCAAAATATAGATAGAAGCAAACCTGCTGCTTAAGTTTCCCTGCTTATCCGAGAAGGCAATTGCCATGGACACATTCCTGCCTTCCCCTTTCCACAGTAGCACTTAACAGTTTTAATACAAAGCAGTGACGTCCCACAAACTCAATGAGGTAGACTGGGTGAAATAAACCCACCTTTTAACTCAATATAATAAAACATCTGGTGCCTTTCGAGCCACAGGTCAATAGTATTTCGACGTTATCGCATCTCATCACAGTTCTATGCAGAGCCACTCCAGGATTGTCTTGCCAATGTCCACGATCTTCATTGATGATTTGATAGGAGAGCGTTCATCTGGGGTGAGGGAAAGGGTGGTAGCGGAAAGGATAGGTCCAAGCTAAAGTGTACTAGTTCATTTTTGAGTACTTACATGGCTTTAATCAAACATCTTCACTGAGTTCTAGTCTAAGTGTATTGATATGCTATAGCTTCGGTTATTTTGGTAGATGTCAAAAGGATCGATTGCAGCCAGAGTCAGCTTATTGTAGGAGGAAACAGTGGAGGAAGTAGAGGTGCTTTTGGCAGAGGTGTACTTTTTAAATCAACACGAAAGATTCAAGCAGGTCCAATACCTTTGAGCTCATCTGTAAAAGGTTGTGGCATTAAAAGTTTACTCGTCAAAGCTTTGGCTCTTGTTGTGAATAACAAAGTCTTGTCTTTCGGGTGACTGAGAGTGAACTTTTCTTCCTCAATTTAGAGCAGCTTATTAACTGGATAGTAAGAATATAACAGGCTTTGGCGCAGGAGTGTTCTGGCACCAGGGAGCAAAGACAGGTCGGACTCTCTCTGTCCCTGTTAGTTCATCCACTTTCTGCAGTTCCAGGCTCCACAATGGCAGGGGATCTTGTGCTGATCATCCTCAAAGTCAAACTGATAGTCATATGTCAGCTAAAAGAAATTGAGAGAGGACGATACAGCGCGTCACACTAGGGAACAGCACTGAGAGCACTCCAAAAAAAACAAAAAACAAACAAACAACAAAGGAAAAGATTATTGTAACTAACCTCTTCACCCTTTGGGATCCTGCGACTGGAAATGATGATGATCTTGTCCTCTTTGTCAAACGTCACAACTTCCGCGACACAGTTGGGTGCACAAGAATGATTAACGTAACTAGGGAGAGGAAGAAATCAGAAACTAAGACCCAAACCAAACAATTGGATTGCAAGAAGAGCACAGGAAGTTTGATCTTACCGGGCAGGACCGCCAGTTAAGGTGGCATCAATCACATGCTCGTTATTAATGCGGAACATGTAGATCCCACGGTTCTGTTTTTTTAAAGAAACATTACATTTAGAAGAAAAAGAAAGGACAATTTGAGCAAATATATTTGACATGCACAAACCTGCTCCTCGTAAATCTTCTCTCTGCGATTTGCAACCTCGTTGCGAATTATGGTGCCAATGTACTCGATGACCATGGTGTGTTTTTCAAGGTCTTTCGCAGCGTACAGACCCAGTCCTTGAATGCGAGAACGGGCCAGGTACACATTGTTCTTCCACTCCGTCTTCAACCGACGATACTGAGAAGATTTGGAATGAACAAACTGCTTGCTGTAAGGAGTGTTGATCTCTCCTGTAAATGTGCTCTGATAGGCTTTGGACATACTCGTGCTGTTTAGAGTATGAGGCCTGAAAAGCAAAAATAAAATTACATTAGAACCTTACGATCTTCAAACCATACTTATCTGACATGTAAGGTCTTCAAATTGTTTTGTTCATTACCTTTTGCAGTGGGTAAGAATTTTGGGTTCTGATCTTGCACAGCCTGTAGGATTGATCATGAGAGGAAGCTCCATGAGAGGATGTCGGCCATATCGGAAGGTATAATTCTGACAGTTTTCCACACCAGGAAGCTGAAGGAGAAATAAGTAACAAATTAAAAACCTTTTTCATTATTGTAAAAAAGCCATTTACGAAAACTATTAGCCTATACATTATCACATGGTATCACATGACAATTCTTTCATCACAAGATGAACAATTTTATTTCACTGTAACAATATACAATTTATTTTTGCTTTAAATAAGGTCTTAATGATCCTATAGACAATTCCCATCTAAATACTAGCCTAAACTGAGCAATAAGAGTTCTACAGTACAACAAATAATTAGGAAAAATGCTACATATATTGCATAAATTAATGAAATTAATAAATAAACGGCAAATTCTTTATTTTGTCAGTGGGTGATTTTCTCTCTTTGTTGTTTGATTAACAAATGACAGACAGGAATATTAGACTGCTGTCACTTTAAGAGCTACCTGGATCCAATATACTGTTACACGTTTTCAGTTGCTTGCCATACCTTAAGACCTAAATTACAGTGTCTACAAGGATACCAGTAAAGACGGGCATACAAGTGTGTGTTTTTAACCATTCAATGTCTATAAAGCAGCAAAAATAACGCAAAACTCCTGTATACTAAACATTGTTAATCGTGGTTTATCGTGTCTATCGGGGTATAGCCAACCTCTATGGTAACCGTCCTTTTGTTAACCGTTCTGTTCCCAACCAGACTTATTAACTTCTCACCGATTCAGTGATTCGCATCACTGCATGGACAGTAAGCCCATACATCTCCTCTCCCTTGACATGCTCGGTGAAGAGTTTCAACATGGCTGCTTCATCACGCAGCTTGGCAACTTGCTGCACAATCTTGGACCAAATTCCTGAAGAGCAGAAGCATGACATTAGCATTACGCAGCAAGATAAAACATTCCATTCAGATAACATTTAGTTATTTCAGAAACTTTTTTTTTTAATTTACATACCATCTGGAGTGGTGTCTCGGAAGTGCAGGTCTTCAAACCCGTGCTCCAGTACACGTACTTCAAAGAGAGGCTTGCCATCCTGCTCACTGATGCGACAGCGGTAGCGACATCTGCGGTTTGGCACACGAGTGCTCCAGTAAATGCGTGTGGCCTCGTAGCCCACTGGAAAGATAGCAGTGGGTGAGTGAAACGCAGCCATCTGAGAGGGCAAGAGCTGGCCCACAGCATGGAAGATGAGCCCGCCAACACGGAACATGTGAATTCGGTCGCCACGTTGAAGGATGCTTGCGATCTGCTTCACCTCATCTCGCTCGATGTATACGCGTCGAAAAACAGCAAAACTGCTAAGCTCCTCTTCACTGGGGCCTTTAAGCTTGTGCTGGGTGCAGAGCATAGTTTTGTCTTTGAAAAACATGCAGCGTGCCCGGATGGCACAGGCAAAATGATAAACATTCGGGCAGCGCAAACGATTGCAGCTGTTAGTAGCACCCGTCTTCTGACAGTAGGCACAGCGGGTGCGCAGTCCACGCCGAAGGGCAACTTCCACATTAATAAGTGCCCCGCCCTGCGTCTCATACACCTCAGTGGACCACAGAGCACAGTTAAGATGCACCCACAGATCAACATCGATGTTAAGCAAGCGTGCAGGACCATCTGTGGCTCCATCCCCTTCCTCGTGGCAGAAACAGCATTTGCGCTTATCTCGGGGAAGCCTGTCTGGTTTAAGCGTAATGCGGAGACGCTCCATGAGCTCAGAAACTTCACGGCTGTTCTCTTTCTTAGAGCCTCCCTTGCGAATAGTGATGACTATCTGGAGACGCTTCCAACGCAGACCTTTCCATTTTTTGACCTTAGGTCGTTCTTCTTCTTCATCAGAAAGAGGCCTGCTACGGTGTTTGATGGGTTTGAGGGATATCTCCAATGTGGGGGAGTCAAGAGGAGGAGAACTGGCTGGAGCAGAAGGTTGTTGCTCTTCTGATGGAGCAGCTTGGAGAAGGACCACAGGCTCCTGAGATTCAAACTCCATTGCAACAGGCGAGCTGTGAGACTCCAATTTAACTATGGATTCAGTTTTGACAGGAGCACTTGGGCTTGCGGAAGGGGATGATGTAGTCTGAATTGGTGCATCTGGTTCAGGTTTGGGCTCAGGTTGAGGAATATTTTCAGTCTCCGCTACAGTAGATGATGGGGGTGGAGGTGGAGGAGGTGGTGGCGATGGTGATGGAGGTGGAGAAACCTCGACAGGAATAACAGGCAGGTGGCGAACATCCAGATCTGAAACATTTGTCATGTAACAGTGCTGAGCAGGTCTTTCTTCTTGCTCCTGGCTTTCCTGCAAAAGTGTGAAAATGTCAGAAGGAATGTAATGTACTTCTCAAAAGCAAGACGACATTTGCGAAAAACAAATTAAATTCTCAGGAAACTGACCTGTTTTATGAGAGCAAGAATATCAACTTGTTTTCTCAGTGTGCACCCTGGGAGGGAAACATCAAACTGCCTAAGCCATTCAGCATCATGGCTTGCAGAAAGGTCTGCCTTCACACCTGATTTAAAAAAAAAAACCATAGCATAAGAAAAAAAAAGCAGCAGCTAAACACTATGAGAGTGTTGGAACACAGCTTGAGTGCATTACCTGGGTTGGAAGCGTCAGGTGCTTTCCCAGGTCCAACACCTGCTCTACCAGGACTCTGGGAAAAAGCAGTCATCGTATCATAAGAACCTGGTATACGTATGTGCAGCAGCTGGGCAACAGCCAACATCACTGTGTTGATATTCTGTTGAGGAGAAATCAAAACAGTCCTTAAACACTGTCACGCAAAATTTCATGGGATAGAATAAATGTAGAGATTTGAATACCTTTGCTGCAGCTGATGAAAGCATAAAGGTTACGGACACTTCATTGCTTTTGGTTTTATCCCACTGGCTGGATGAAGCTACAACTTTTCCATCTGCTGACTCAAATGGTTTGGTCTCAGAAAAACCTGTACATTGGTTAGACCAACAAGTCAGTTGATCAAGTCTTTAAAGATTGAAGCAAACAAATTAAAAATATTTCCAAATGATACCACATACTTGGGATGGCAGAACGGGGAATAATGGGTATAACAGGAGAGATAGCCCTCTCATCCTCCTCCTCTTTGGGATCTAACAGATGGGGGAAGCGTGTTGTCTCATCACCTAGTTGGCTTTCAGGTGAGGACGCGGGCACAATGCTGTCTGGAGCATCACTGTCTTCATCGCTCTCCATCCTGAGTTAAAACAATCCATTAGAGCACAGACATACACATAAGTTCAAGAAAGTTGTTCTGTGGAACATCATCATTGGTGACTTACCGTATATCTTCGTTTTGGTTGTGAGGTGGAGTAGGGAGAGCTGCTAGTATGTCTACACTCTTAACTTCCTCTGAAACAGAACCTTGAAGTACAAACAAAAAACCTATTCAGTGCAAAAACGGACACACCATCAAATAGTCTCATTAATGAAATAGAATCAATACTGTGTCTTACCCATGGTATCCTCTGATGCCTCTGTCTCTTTCTGACCTTCTGCTAGTTCTTCTACAGGCGTCACTCCATTTAGAAGCTTATGCTGCACAGAAGGTGGTGGAGTTGGAGGAAGTGATGATGGTGGAGTTGGAGGATTGCTGAGGTTGTTCTATTACATAAAAAACAACAACAACTTAAATTTACATATTACATGTTGAAAAAAGATATTAAAAAGTGTGTGTCATTAAACTCTATGTTGCATCCTGTCAGTCTTTGGAACACCCAGAATAAGGAACATGTCTTCCATTGTGTACTGAAAGGTATACAAAATGCCAATCTATACCATACCTTTGTAAGAAGTTGGGAATAGTAGTCTGGAATGTTGTCCAGCATAGCATTTCCAAATGAGCCTTTTAACTGGGCCTTGGCATTGGCTGGACTGCTGCCAAAAGGAGCAAACAAATCCAGACTAGCAGTAATGGAGGGCTCCATCAAAGGAAGAAGAGAAAGTCCCTGTGGGTTAACCATAAGAGAGTTATAATGGTTTATTATAATATAGTATCACTTTTAAAACTGGAAGAAAATATTCAATAAGCCAATGCCACATACTTGTTTCAGCTGCTTCATTATTGCCTCAGTTTTTCCAACCTCTTCTTTCTTGGTTTTCTTTCTAGAGTTCGGCCCTCGCTCTCCAGCTTTTGTGGTACGTTTGGCCTTAACTATTGGAGTTCTCTTTGTGAGGGACTGAAGATCCTACAAAACATATGGGATAAAAATTAGAATATCCGAGAAAAAAAAAAAAAAAAACACATATACATATATAGATTTACATAATGTTGTTGTTTTTGTTTTTACATGCAATCAAGTGGCTTTTTTTGGCCATACCTCCATGTTGCGTGGAGTTCCTTGAAGCTTCTGCTCAAGCATTGCCAGCTTGCTATTGATGTGCCCATTTATCTCATTATGAATGCCATCTGAGGGCCTCTGAGAAGCCATTTGCAAGTTCTTGGTTCTAAGAAGTTTCTGTAGAAGCTGTTGGCCAGTCTCTGTCCTTTGAATTTGAGATCCAAGATCTCCTGCATGACATCTAGAGCCTGGAACAGAGTTCACAATGGCAGTGACTGCCTCTCCAGAATTTTCTCTCTTTATGCCTTCAGAATGGGCCTCTACACTACTTCCAGTGTCACATTGAACTTCACGTGGTTCCTGTTTGATGTTTTGCAGTGTTATTTCACTAGGCAATTGAGCTGGTTGAGACATATGACTGTCAGATACTTGGGAAACAGTTGTTGCTTGGTGCGGGTTCTGTGCTGACTGAGGGGATGGACCATTAAGTGGAAAAGTGGGGCTCTGGGTCTTGGCAATTGGAGATCTCAAAGGTGAAGCTATTGATCCCCCTGTCTGGGTAAAGGGGCTACTCTTTCCTACAATACTTTCTGGCCTAGACGGTGATGACAAGTGGCAAGAGAGGGACAAGGTGCCTGGCTCAGGTTTATGTAGAGACGCTGGGCTGGAACCAGCTTCTGGAACAGAAGACCCTGCAGGAGAACCCACATGAGAAGGAGAGGCTTGAAAGGGGCTCAGGGCAGTCGCCACATGGGCTTGCTGTTGCTGAAGGTGCTGGGGGCCTGGTGGAGTCTGAGAAATTCTCATGAGTCTTTGCTGATTAGAAAGCGGGCTTCCAGGAGAACCCTGCCCTACTAACTGACGAGGAGACATCGGCCTAGCCATGTGTCCTGGTGCTGTGGCACGAACTTGACCCATTACTGGCCTGGGCACTTGGCCCCTCATCATCTGATGCTGATGTACTTGTTGCTGTTGTAACATCTGCTGCTGATGGGCACTATTGATGTACTGTGGCAAAGGTCCTTGAGAAGGCTGCTGCATAGCCCCCGAAACACCTTGATGAAAATGTGGAGCCATTCCAGATGATTGTCCCATTGCTCCTGATTGCTGTTGAGTGCCAGTTGGACCGTGTTTGCCTGCTAATCCAAAGCGGTGCTGCTGTTGTTGGGCTTCAAGACCTGGCATCCGTGGACCAACTGGTGGCCCCTGTGCTACCTGGGGACGCATTTGTCCCTGAGCCTGACCTTGCATTCTTAGCATCTGGCCTTGCTGTAGGTGTCGCTGAGCAATCATTGCCTGAATTTGGTTGGGAGTCAGGTGACGCAGTTGGGGGTTCTGTGCAATGAAGGCCTGAATGTTAATAGGGGCACGTATTTGCCCTGTTGGTGCACCAGGCCTCATCATCATCTGCTGGCCTCTAAGAATGCCCATCTGTTGAGTCAAGAGAGCTTGCTGCTGTTGATTTGTAATGCCAGTCATTGTAGTTTGAGTCTGACCACTACTTTGGCCAAGCACATCCTGTGGTTGTTGCGCAGCAATCTGACCGGCCTGCTGCTGTGCCATAAAGCACATTTGCTGATCTTCCTGTTTGATTTGTATGGTGTTCTGGGTCTGAAGACCAAGTTGCATCTGTTGTTGCTGTGGTTGTACTTTAAAATGTGGACCAGCCTGTTGGTTGCCCACAAAACCATGTTGTTCTGGTACTCCAATATTCTGGTTTGACGGAGGCTGCGGTGCCTGTTGTTGGCCCAGAAAAGCATGTGCTTGCTGCGGCTGTCCAACACCACTTTGCTGCTCTCCACTAGAACCCTGTTGTTGCATCTGAAGTGGTGTAGGTGGTCCACCCTGCTGGGGCGGTGTTTTTGGGCTAAGCAGTCCTCCATCTTTATGATCAGGATTTTGAAGGTCTTGGACACCTTGCTGTAAGTTCTCAGTAGTCCCTTGGGAATTCCCTGATTGTGGAGTTTCTAAAGCTCTTTGTGCTTCAGAGTGACCAACCTGCGTTGGTTGTTTCAGTTGTAAAATTTGTTGCTGCTGAAGTTGAGCAAGGTTTTTTGCAGCATTCTGTTGCTGTTGTGACATGAGCATGCGCTGAGCCATTACACTCTGCTGTTGAGGTGTGAGTTGGGTTGGTGGCCCCCTAACAACATGTTGTCCACCTGGCCCGTGCTGATCAATCAAACCCTGAGGTCTCTGAAGCTGCTGAACAATTTGTTGATTAGCAACCATACCCTGTGGCTGGCCTGCAATCATATTTACGGTTTGAGTCATAGGCTGGCCCATGACATTATGTTGTGTCTGCCCAATAGCCTGGTTTCCCATCATACCTGGAGTCGTTTGCATTAACCCCTGCTGATTTTGCTGGCTATTAATTAACCCTTGTTGTAAGCTTTGTTGCTGCTGCCCCATATTGCCCATCAAAACTTGGGTTGGCTGGTTGCCCATGGCTCCAGGTTGCTGATTCATTATACCAGGCTGCTGAGGTTGATGTGGCATAGGCTGCTGTCCCATCATCAGCTGCTGCTGTTGTTGTTGCTGCTGCTGCTGCATTTTTTGAACCATTTGCATTCGATGCTGTAACTGTCGCTCCTGTAAAGCTCTTGAATCTGGTCCTTGTGCTCCAGGGGGTTGTTGGAAAAAACCAGGAGTTGGCACTGGTTGCACAGTGCCAGGTCCAAGTGGGAGAGAAGGTTGGGCTCCACCAAAAGGTTGCATTTGCGGCATTCTAACTGGCATGCCTCCCTGAGGCATCCCTACTTGAGGCATTGCCCCAGTTTGTTGACCAATAATTGGCGTTCCTTGTTGGCCAATCATCATTTTGGAAAGCATGTGGGGTGCCTGCGTAGAGGGCCCTGGCGCAAGTATGGATGACCCTTGCTGATGTTGTTGTTGCTTGCTTCGGTACTCTGCAATAAGATTGGTGTGCTCCTTTTGTTGTTTACGCACCTAGAAAAGCAAATTTCTTTGTTCTTAGCTCAATGACTTAAGACAATAAAATCAAACATATACTTATAAAAAAAATAAAATAAAAAAATAACATACCTGGTCCAGCTGTTTCTGGATCTTACTTTGTTCCTCAGTTACCAGTTTGAGCTTTTCAGCATCTGCTTCTGCAAATTCACGCCCAGCTTTCTTTGCAGTGCGCTGTTTGGCACACAGAGCTTTACGGGATTTACGATGTGCTCCAATTTGCTCTTCTAAAAACTTCAACTGCATTTGCAGCAATTGCTGGGTGTGTACAAGCCATTCTTCATATTGGTGCTGCTCAGCATCATCTGTTATAAGTGTGATGGCCCAAGAACATTAATAGCATGAAATAAACGGAATTGTCTATGTATATATTTATTCATGAATTAACGCCATGCCAGCAACAATGGCTATATTCTTTGCAAGATGAAAAATCTTAATTTCGCAATTCATATTATATATATACATATATATATGTATGTATATGTATGTGTGTGTGCAGTGTTTCCCACACATAGACGAATCTGTGGCGGTTCGCCACAGATTAAATTCCTACCGTCACAGATTCAACGCCGACCAAAAAAACAAAGCAAAAAAAAAAACAATACCGACCGTCACATATTGCGTTATCATTATTCTTTTGTACGCTATTTAAAACGCAGCAAATTCATTCAACAGCATTTCCTTTCCCTGCTCTCTCTTCATCTCTCTGTCACTCACGCGTCTCTATTCTCTACTCAGCTCCTCCCCTCCATGCACACATCATCTGTCTGGAAGACGGCTGGCGAAAGGTTGGTATCTCGTGAACACTTAACAAACAATCACAGATTAAAAAGTGCTATAAAATATTTTATATTCTGAATACAATAGTTTCAGTGTGTTGATGTTACTGTAAGTCCCGACTCTTAGCAAACGTGATTGCACCGCCTTGAGAAAGTTAACTAGTCGCACGTTTGCGGTAAAATGTAGGCTAGCCTAGTTGGGTTGTCGAGGTCAAAAGACTACAGGTGCAAAAGTAGCACCTGTGAATCAAATAAACATATTATAAATAATTTTTTAGGAAGCCCAGCAAAATAAGGTGCCCTAACAAAAGTTGCAGACTGTGCAGCAAGTAGGTTGTTGTATATAGTGTTAAATGAATGTAATAAAGTTATGTGTAACCAATTATTAAAAGTTTTTTTTAATATTTAACCTTTAGGAAATAGGAAATCCAATCGTTCTTTTCATCTGCAACAACACCCCCCCCCCCCCAATATATATTTATAAATAATATGAATATATGCATATATATATAAATAATATGAATTGCGAAATTGAGATGTTTCATCTTGCCATGAATATAGCCATTGTTGCTATATTCTAAAAATTAGAAATGCAAACATACTGATGATGCCAAATTGCGGAGGATTTGGTCTTGTTTGAACCTGGTTGCTGCCTTCACCCTCCTGAAATTGAAAGATTAAGTTTAATATACTATATTGAATTCAAATGAAATGTGAAATACAGAGGAATAGCCTTTTACCTTAGAAGACCCTGGAGCAAGCTGAGCCTGGGAATTCTCATTTCCAGGGGCAGAGGTTAACCTCTGAGCCAAGAGAGACACTTGTTGCCTAAAGTTATCAAATTTAAAACAGAAACTAAGTGGGCAATTCTATGGAAATGTCAATCAGAAAATTTAGCCTAGGAGCAAAACCACTTCTAAACCTAAATACTACATTTAGATCTATATTACTGTATAAAGAAGATATAATAGATCTAAGGCAATTGCATAATGCATCTAACACATGAAGTGTGCAGCAATTTTTTTCAAATGCATATTATAAATAAACCAAATGCATATTTCAAAGTGTAATGCATCCATTGTATCGATTTCTGTTCATGTCTGCAAAACTGATTTTCCCGATTTAAACAATAAAAACCTGCCTAGTCCATTGTTTATCAATACACATACAAGAGATGCTAAAATAGATGTAAAACATTTTCACTTCAAATGTAATTAATACCCAACACTTTTTGACTTTTTTTTTCTTCTTTTTAAGTGACAGTATGACAAAGACAAAAACAGTACCTATTCATTCCTGGTTGTACACCCATAGGATCTTGAGCCAACACTCTTTTAATTCCTTTCAGTGCAACCATTTTGGCCTTTGCAATGGGATCCATTATGTCATCTGTCACAAATTTATCTAGATCTAAGAAAAAAAAAATGTATATTTACAAGAACACAAAAAAAAAAATACATTAATCACAAATTGATTGAACTCTGCATACCTTTATCTGGGAAGAAGTTGCTGGCCAAGTTCTGCTGTTTAACAACATTTGGAGGTGGCACAGTCTGCTGCTGGGTAGTAAGACCTGAATGAATTCTACCAGGCTGTACACCCCGTAAAATGCCTTGGTGTTGTCCCATCGCTGTATGGGGAGGTGAAGGCACTGCAGCACCAATTAACCTCTGCTGCTGTTGTGGTAACATGTGAGGTGGCCTGGGCACCATACCAGCTTGAGGCACTATGCCTTGGGGTGGATGGTGGTGCTGTGGTATCATAATTTGATTTGGCCCTTGTGGAGGCTGTGGCTGATTCTGAATGGTGTGATGTTGACTACCAATTCCTCCTTGAAGAGCACTTAACTGCTGCTGCTGTTGTTGCTTCTGAAGCTCCTTCTTTTCATGTTCCAAAAGATCTTGTATTAACAAAGGTAATTCACTTGCTTCCAGTGAGCTTTCTACTTTATCAAGATCATCTGCTGTAGAGTGGTGGCCAGCATCTGGCAATCCAAGTGGATCATTACCCAGGTCTGGATGTGGTGCAGTTGGTGGAAAAGACAGTGCTTCTGCTTGGCTGGGAAGAGGAAAAGGTATGCCACCTAAACGGACTGTGTCCAATGAAGCAGTTGCAGTCTCTGGTTGATTAGAGGCTTTTGTTCCACTAAGCAATACAGACACTGTTTCACTAATGTCATCTTTAACAGGAGCTTGTCCTGACTGTGGTTGTTCAATCAATCCCTTGTCTTCAAGTTTTACAGAGGATAGCCTAATGACATCAGAAGGCTCTACCTTCGGAGTTTTGGTAGATGAAGTCTCAGTCTTTAAAGGCGGTTGAGTGGCAGTTGTGTGCATATCCTGGGAAGCTATATCCACTTTTGGTTTCTCTTCAACCTTGATTTCTACTTTAGCAGAAGACCCTGGTCCTTCCCCCTCTGCTTCTACAAGTCGTAACTGGTCAGAGAAAACATCTTTGGGATCACCCTGATCAAGCTCGGGGTCAGTGTAAGCCAGCAAATCAAATTCATCACTGTTGAGCAGATCATCCAAATGAGGATCATTGGTCTCAAGATTGTCAAGGTTTCCCAAATCATCATCACCTTTATCAGGATCCAAGTCAAGAGTAGCAAGATCATCATCCTCCACTCCAGTTTCTGCCACTGTATCACCAAGCCCTAGGTCAGACTCAGGCAAGTCAACTGGATTTACAACAGTCTGCTGACCTCCTATTGTACTTGTTTGAGAAAGCTGCTGAGTAGTAGTGTGAGAAATGGGAGTTTTGGGTGTAGTAGTTGGCACCTGCTGCGGCTGTAGTTGAGAGTGAGAAGGGGGTACATTGCTTTGTTGTTGCATCAGTAGGTCCATGCCACCCTGCTGTAACCCAATTCTGGGATCTCGCATTCCCTCAGCTGAAGCATCAAGAGAAGGGGGTAAATTCTGCTGAACAAAAGCAGCATTCATTTCCTGCTGTGGAAGAAACATGCGTGGTCTGGGTATAGGCGCCCTTTGCATAAACTGAGGACCCAGTGGCATCCTCTGGGAATTATGCCTCAGCTCTATAAACTGAGGTGGAGCTCCCGACACATGGCTTTGTGCAGCCTCTGCGCCAGTGCCTGGAACCCCTGTCAATGGATTGGGCATATTCTGCATGGACTGCATGTTAAGGGGATTGTTAATGGGAGTATTAAGGTGCTGTCTGGGAACCGCTTCCATCATAGATGGCTGTGGGAACCTCCGTGGAACACCTTGGTTTTGCCACTGTGCAGGAAATGGTGGACGAGCATACATCCCCTGAGAAATATTGGGCCCAGCTTGCCTACAAGAAAAGTGTTGATTATGAAATGCTCCGTTTGCAAGTAACATGTACAAGGACTGTGCAAAATCACAAAGTAACCAAAATCAGCAGCATTTAATTGCTTCAATCTACCTTAATGCACTGGGGTCCATAGTTGCTGGTGTCCCAGGAGGAGGTGGGCGGCAGAGCTTTTCATCCATTGCTCCCACTGGCGGAGGCATCCTGGTGGCAAGGGCTGCCTGAGCAACCACAGCTCTGTCCTGATGGTCAAAAGATGATGTTACGCTAACTAACAAAACACTTTTGGCTGTTTACGCTAAGGCTGCATGATCAATAGAAACAAAACCAAAAATCATAATTGTGATTATCAAAAAACAGAAATTAGTTAACGCTTCTCATCTCTGCATGAGCTCTGAGCTTGCGTTGGATTTAAGAGTGCAACATCAATCACCATTTTCCCAAACTTACAATGAATGTCTTTTAGGGAGACTGATTTTCCAGCTAAATAAAAGCTTGATGGTACTATATACCATGATAAATCAGTACATCCCATTAAATATTAATTCTATATCAATACCTGAGGGTAAGGAGGTGGTGCTCGTTGGTTTTTGTCTTGCTGAAAGGCTGGCATTTCCCCGCCTGGCCAACTCTGAGCCTGATTACCCACCACAGGCGCTTCCTTCTCTTGGCGAAGTGAGTTTCTCTGCATTTTTTGTCTTATCAAAAACTCTCGTAACCGTTGCCTCTGTGATACATAAAACACAAAGATGAAAATTAAAACCTAACTCATTCTACCCAATTTTTTTACAAAACTACTGAATGGCTACTTCACCTGTCTGTGCTTTTCTAACTCGGATGGACTAAGGCTCATGAGAGCTGGATCCTGTCCAGCCGATAGGTCTGACATATCCTGCACCCCTGGCAAGTTGGGTAAATGTGGCGCATCTGTTGCCCGCACACTTGCTTCTTGGTTTCCAGGTGGAAGTGCTATTCTTGAGTTAAAATCAGCACCCACTGGTTGTGTCTGGGACTGTGGTTGCTGGAGGTGGACCTGAGCTTGCTGAGCAGTCATCATCTGCTGCTGGCCAATTACTTGTTGCTGGCCCATTTGAAGCCCTACACCAGGACTGCAGCTGAAAGCAGGGGGTTTTCCAGAGAGCGGATCTGCTACTGAGGGTGAGCAGGGGGGTTGCTGGCTATGATGAGGTGAGCCTCTAAAGGGAGAGTTACCTTCTGGTGCTACAGAAGATGGGCGGGGGGGTTTATTCAACGAAGCAAAAGAATCTCTGGACTGAGGTCGTGAAGGTGGGCGGGAGTAAGGGTCAGGTGACTGGAAGCGTGGCGTGGCTGGTGACTGCACAGAAAGCACATCATTGGAAATGGCTCCTGGTGTGAGAGGCGACTGAGAACTGCCTTGTGACTGAGGGCTAGAAGGCAATCTTGAGTATGTTTCTTGCTGAGACGTAGGAAGCCTCTGGGGTAGAGGAGAGGAGCCGTCACCCGATTGAGGTCGCGGTGTGAGGGGAGGCTGGGCGTAAGGGTCAGAGAACGTAGAGGGAGATTGGCGGTAGCTCTCAGGAGGATGATTTGGAGAGGCACCTGGAGGGTGTGAAACAGATAATCCGCCTGCATCCCCCTGATGCATCCGCGGTGTCATGGGAGCTTTGAACAGACCATCTCCACAGTCCAAACTAGCAGGAGAACCAGAGCTTATGTCTTGTCTGCCAAATGAAGAACGTGGAGATGGGGCATTAATTTCTGCCCTATTTGGGCCCACACCAGCAGGTGAAGAAGCTATCGCAGATGGTGATGGAGATGAAGCATGATCTTGCCGGCTAGCTCCATGCTGGCCACGGTAAGGGTCTCCACAAAGGGCTGTATGAGGTGGTGAGAACATCTGCGAATCTCCAGGCCCACCAGGCCTAGATCGAGGACTCTCAGGTGGACCTAAGCCCTCCTGAGAGGGCTGCTGAGGTTTGGGGATCTGCTGTTGTGATTTAAAGAATGGGTCAACCTGCTGGGCCCTGCGAGGAGTCCCTGGTTGCATGTCAAGGGAGCCAAAGTTGGCTGGCCGTCCCTGAGTAGCACCCTGTGGGCCAGGCATAGGATATCCTGAGGAAGAGGCCTGCAAGGGGCTGGAAGAAGGCTGTGAGTATGGGGTGGATGGCTGAGACTGAAGTTTAGAAAATGGGTCCGTCTGAACATCAGCTGAGCAAGGAGTCTTGAGGGGTCCATCGGGAAAAAAGGCTGAAGATGCAGAGTCAGGGGCAAGGGGGTAAGGACTCTCTGCAGAGCTCGGCTGAGAGGGTGTGGATACGGAGCCTGAGGGTGGGGGAATTTGGAGGTGCAGATTAGGGCGCTCCCCTTTAATACGGCCAGGCTCAGTTTTTATAGGCCGACATACTTGACTCTCTGCCTGCTGTTGATTAGAAAGAAAAAATGTGTACATTACAATGCAAATACATAAAATTAATATACAGTGCATTTGAATAGAAGGCCACTTACCTTCTGTGCCTTATTTATTCTCTGAGCAGCCCTATTATCTTTGGCCTTTTGCTGAATGGATAATGGAAAAGTAGTAAACAAAAGAAAATTGTTAGAGAATAAAGACAGTACTATAAAATTCAGTTACACCATAGATTCAAACTTGCACCTACCAGATAAGGAACCTTGTCTGCTGCTGATACCTTCCTCCAAATCTTCATTATCTGTTTACAGCGACTGGCCCAGTCTATGAATAGAAAGGAAATAATGAAGCAGAACTAACAAATCTTTAACTGTGTAAACTCTCTATATTTTGAGCAGTAAAGTAGTTAATTGTCAGATACATCTACTACAACACTTCTAAAAGCCAGTTTAATACTAACCAGGGTAGTCCTGTTTAAGACTAGGGAAGTTCATGTTAGCATATAGTACAGGAGAGATGGTAGATAGATTTCCTAATTCCTCATCCTTTTCCCAACGCTGCAGACTGCGCTGGTTGTAGGAGAGGCCATCACCTTCCGGTTCAGTAGGAGTTGGAGGAGTGGAAGGGGTGGCTGGAGTGGATGGTGTTGCCCATGGGCTTTCCTCATCCTGGTCTGGACTGAAAAGACCACCTCGATCACTGAAGATTACACAAATAAACAAAATAATTAACATATTTAAAGGAGGAGAAATTCAGTAATATGATGTAAATTCATTGTCACAAAAGTGAGAAAATAAAGCAAGTCTACAGCTTACCGCATATCGAAAAAGGGGGACTGGGAGAGACCTGAAAAAGAGTCCATCATACTAGTTGTAGGGAGTGCGCCAGATACACCTGTAGTTAAATTATGCCATTTTTTAAATAAATGTAGACATGTATAAATTAATCTGAGTAATAATATAAAATTCTGCCTATACCTAGAAGGCTTCTTTGAGGACAACTACTTTGATTTGAATCACCCTCCCGAATAGGCTTAATGCTGGGCTGTAGAGTCCCACTTGCAGTGTTTCCCTCAGTGGGTCCAAGTACTTTCCGGAAAAACTGCTGAGAGTCCTGACCTTCTAGTCCCTGAGGGAGATCTGGTGGGTGAAAAGGCAATCTTTAATACAACTGTTCATGACAGCTACCTCTTTGTTTTACTACCTACTTGTTTTCTTAAAAGAAATTACCTTCATTCTTCTGTGCATCAGACCCTTGTGTATCTCCTGAGCTCTGATTTTTGTTGGAAAGTTGCCCACTTGATCCTTGCCCTTGTGAATATTAAATAAAGTTAAACAATGTTCTGCAAACATTCATTGTCAAAAAAATGTCAATGCACCTCAGTCTTGAAAATCTCACCTGCTTGATCTCCTAGAGGCTTGGATCCCTCACCTTCTTGCTTTAGTTCCATGGGCAGCCCAGTCGGCCTGGCTGCAGCCTCAACTGTAAGAACAATAAATCAATTTTTTTTAATCTCCACCTAGTCAAACATCATTATTCTCGAACAAAAACATTAATGTAGTGTCTTACCTGGTTCAGAGGCTGCATTTCTGGCCCCCTGCCCAGGGAGTGGAGGTCTTAGAATGCCCTGCGTATGTCTTTGGGTTGGAGGAGCAAGAAAAGCTCTCTTACTCTGATCAAGTAATGTCTTGCCAAAGAAAGCCTCCTGTAAATATGCAGGAAACATGTCCTCCAACTTGCTCTTCTTTCTGCCCCTGCGCTTCTTGGCTTGCTCACCCTCTCCTTCTGCTGTTTTGGCCTCTGGAACATCAAGAGGTATGTCAGGATGAGGTCCTAAATGGAAAAAAATATTGACTATGAAAATGACTGAGGTTAACATGTTAAATCACAATGTGCTAAGAAACATCTCTAGAGGATGCTGGGCTAAAGTTGCTGGGGGAAAAAAGCTAAATATATGCTTCACAAAAACAAACTATATTTGCAGATGCAGTTCACATTTCCTTAGTCCAAATGAAATGATCAACCAGTCAATCAACACTGCAAGCACTAGGTAGTTGCACCCACAAATATAAAACATTTAATGTAGTTTGTAAGGGCATTAGGATTTCATGTCAGATTACATAGCTTGTTGGACAAATATACCAAACTGAAAACATTCCAAGAGACAAGAGAAGCATATTCAGGTGGTGCTATAACAAGGTTAACACACTGACACAATATAATTCAACAAACACTGGTTGCTGGTGTTTGCTGGGACAGAGTGAACTCCCATTTGGCCACACTTGCCTTCCTCAAGTTTCATTTCAGCTGCTTGACCTTCAGGAACACCATCACCAGAAGCAGATAGACTTCTCCTCATTCGTGTGTGACACTTTCTTTGCCGGACCATGAACCCTCCAATCCCTACAAGTGAAAAATCACTTCATTACCTATTTCTTTCAAAGCACAAAACACTGATAGAACTATTAGGAAATGAAGCAGCTCAGTAACCTGGTCTGTAGGGTTTACGCTTTCTCTTCTTCCCGTCTTCAGTCTCCTCTACTCCTCCTTTGAGAGTTTCACAGTCAACCATGCCCTCTATACCTCCATCTGCCCCAGTTTCTCTGTCCACCCCTCCATCCCTATCTGGGCTCCCAGGGGCTTCCAGCTTGGGCTCACATTCCATCGCTTCTGCACCTCCTATTACAATTTCAGTTTCTTATTATTTGCATTCACAATCAATGACAGTGAGTCATTCCATCAGGTGCGTGGTCTTACATTGAGCCGCATTCACTACACAGAGCTGTTGTTCACTGATGAGCTGCGCAAAATCACGCTGATAATGAACCTGAATTTGCGCAGCTCATCAGTGAACAACGGCTCTGCGTAGTGAATGCGGCTCAATGTAATGCGATGTCGCGCAATGATTATAGTGCAGCCCTAACAACATTGCCATAGCAAACTGAGATATGTAAACTTGGGATTGCAAGAGGTGGAAAACAAACCTTTTTGTAGAGAGAAGAAATGCCCCGTGACAGCGCAAAGGATATTACAGCCAAGATAGCACAAATTAAATTTTAGTTTTTTTTTTATATTTACTTTTGCACTAAAGTCCAAAATTGAAGAAAAATTATGTTATTTATACTTGATAGTCCCAGATGCTTCATAGAAGTGCTCTGTTTGTTAACAGAGTTGTATGTTAAAATAAGTTGAATTAAATAATTAAAAAAAAAAAAAAATACATCCTGTATCTGTTTCTTCGCTCTTGTTTATGCTTTCTTTATGTATTATAGAAGTATCGGATCGGGACACAGGTATCGGCAGATACTCAAAATCAAATGACTCTGACTCGGACTCGAGGGCAAAAAAACCTGATCGGACATCCCTAGTAGTAGCCTAACTACTGAAGGATCTGATAGGAGTAGATACAGGGAAAGAGTCAATCAGTAGATACAGTAAATTGCCACTTGACTCTTTCTCTCACACACACACACTTAAAAGTGTAATGGCATGAAATGATTCATTGTTGTTGTCTGAATTTGTGATAGGTTGAGTCCAGTTGAAATTGCCTTTTTGGGAGAATATGCCAGAACCATGAGCCCCCTAGCCAAAGCCCTCAGCATTCTTCAGGCTGAAATCATGGCTCCTCCTACGTTGACACTCCTCATCTCGAAACTGGACAGAATTTGCATTACCTCCAGGTGGATGCAAACCAAGGAGGCCTGCAGCAGTGCTTTGGAAACATACTGGTAGAGCCAGAGTTTATTGCAGCTGCAATCCTTATCCCAAAATTCAAAACATCCTGGACATCAGATGAACACATTGTCAAACTAGGTAAGATTATTTTAGTTTTTGAAAAGTGTTATCAGTTAAAGATTCAAAGAAACTGAGGGAAATAATGTTTTGATATTTTAAACTGTTTTAAAAGTATTGATTCTTAGCATCTGTGGAAATGTCCATTTCAGGGCTGGACTACATCAAGGACCATCTGGAGGAAGAGCCTGCGAATCAAACACCAGTTGATGGTTCCAGTGCCTCTGAGGAAGAGGACTTCTTTGCAAGCATGAAGTCTACTCATGGTCATGAAGGTATCAAGCAGTTAGATGGCTACCTTGCCTGGAAAGCTGATGACAAAGAAATTCTCAAGTCCTTCCCAGCAGTCTGTAAGTTGTCTTTGAATGTCAACACTGCTTTACCCGCTTCTGCAGCTTGTGAACGTCTTTTCAGCACAGAAGGGCTTATTTTCAGTCCCAGGAGGGCAAGAATGGATTAAAAAAACTTTGAGAATCAGCTGCTTCTCAAGCTGAATAATTTGCTGAACGTATTGTTTAATGAGGAACGCAAGAACAGAAACGTTATAATATCGAGTGAGTGAACCGAATGGATTTTTTTTTTTTTCGTTTTTAAGCCCTGCTGCAAATAAGCATCCTTTGTGAGTGACTTGCAATCATGTACAGTATATATATATTTGTCTTTTTTTAATTTATAAAGGAAATGTCAGATGCCGCCTCCTCCTCTTGTACCTTCTCTCCTCCTCCTCTTGTGACCTCCGCGTCCCCCACTGCCACCTCTTTTTTTGCCACCTCTGCTGCTTCATCTGTGGTTGGTCGCTCAGCTCACCCTGCTGCTGACGTGGAGACTGCTCCTGGTTCAGAGTCTGGCTGGCTGCCTGCAAAGCTGATGAGGACCGTACCACCTCAGGATCAGAAGTGGATTTCATCTGCTCGGCTGGGCACTGACCTGAAGCTGTGGTATGATCCACCAGAGCCCCCACTCCAGAGCATTTTTTTACACACCGGCTTCTCTTGTGGATGCCATATCACCTTTGGAAGGTCAGGCAGTCCTCTCCTGTGTGTGGAAAACAGCTCACAGGTTATGGAGCCCACAAGAGAGCACGCCACGTTTTGGATGTTGATAGGTACTACCTAATGATTACGGAGACTCTCTGGTGCAGTTCAGCTGGTTGTAAAACAACATTTCCACCAGCAAGACCATCTTGGACCAGCTGGATTTGGCAGACAGAATGGAGTTCAGACTGATCCTGACACAAAAGTGAGTATACTGAAATTTACCCTGTGTCACAAACGTTTGTCATTCAAACACACTATACATTAGCTTATTCTAAATGTTTGCCATTTTTGGTCTCTTTTTCACTTTGTTTCTTTATACAGATATGCTTGTGACATGCGGGTGATCCGTTTTCTGAGGAAAAGGACCTTGGGTAATAGCCCCAGCCGCTTGGTCAGGCAGATGAGGGAAAATCACAGCGAGGAGTGGCTTAAGCGTGTTTGTCGTTACCTTGGCGCATGCTCGGACTTTGTAGCCCAGCCAAGCCTGCTTCCTGTCAAGTTCCCGGACCGTCCTGAGCCAGTGGCTATTCCTTTCCACCGATGGATGCTGGCTGTTTATGGCCGAGACATCTTAAACAGGCTGGACCACATCAAAGCCAGTATAACCTCTACCTTTGGCAATATATTAAAAATGGATTCCAGAAAAAAGGTAAATATTTTTAACGCTTACCACTGTAAAATCCTACCTCACAAACAAAAGTCTGAAATACAACATTAGCAGTAAAGACATGAAAAATTTTATTAATGCTTTTGTATATTATTTTAGAAATAAAAGAAACAGTTTATTTGGGCTTTAGGCACTCACTGTCTTTTCTGTGTGATCACAGATCACCAAGAAGCTATCAGGCTTTGCCAAGGGGACCGCCTTGTGGCTTACATCTGTGAGCAATGAGGTGGGCCAAATCCTGATCAGTGTCCTAACCGCTCAGGAGGGTCCTGCTCTGGACACCATGGCTGCTGATCTCATCTGGTATGGCTCCTCCTCAGCTTCTCTATGTTGACTGTGAATGCTCTCGGGAGGGCACAGGACAGTCAAAACTAAAACAAAGATTTTGGTGGTTGGCCAGTCCTGGTTGTAAAGCTTGACATATACCACTTAATGCGGCGACAAAGGATGCACATCCTCTTTACCCTGTTTTCATGTCCAGACTGTCAAGCTGCATTTTTGAGTGGGACTTTGGAGATGTTGCCTTGCTGCGTCAAGCTAAGAGGGAACAACTGAAGCGAGAACGTGTTCCTGGGATTACCGAAAAACTGGTGGACCAAGGAGGAACTGGCGTTGCACTGTAGAAGGCAGACAATCAGACGATCTTAATGACTGAGCAGCTTCTTAATGAGCTCATGGGCATAAAGGGCAGAGACTATCTTGGTGTCCCTCTCTTGGACAACAAGAGAATGCAGCACATCTGGCAAATCCAGAAGAAGCATGGGAAGTGCATTCAGGATGAACCAGGTATCCTCCTGTACACTGTAACTGGCACTACTACCAAGGAGGGCATTGTTTTGCCAAACTACAGATGTGCAAGAGGCACATCGCTGCACCCTCTGGCCCAACAGATGTCCCCACCAGCCTAGCCTCTGCTTCTCCTTACATTTCCATTGTCCCAGCCTCTCTTGCCAGTACTCCAACTACAAGTCCAGCTCCCTCTGGGCCACCTGCCATGACTCCAGCTTCTTTAATGGGTTTATATTCAAGCCAAGTGCTTTTCAGAGATGCTCGGATTGGCTTCAGTTCTGCGGTTTCCTTTGGAAATGAAATTAGAGCTAAATTTGCGAAAGACCTGACCTGCTTTTTGATTTCATGCACAGAAGGATTTGTGTTGTTCCAGTGGTGAACACAGTCTGACTAAGTACCTGAAATAGAGGCCTGTGTATCCAGGTGTGGTATGTATAATATAAGCTTTTGTGTGTAATAATTAAGCCTTGTCTTTATAATAATAGACTGTAGTATTGTTTCATTAAACATCAAATATAATACATGCTAACTACCCAGCTAACACACAACGTAACAGTTACGTAACATATTTGTCATTTTTGGTAATTTCATGACTTACCAATTGGCAACGTAACCACAACGGCATATGCACGTAATTCCATT
>JAUCMS010000050.1:13017180-13038255 GCA_032357445.1 Enteromius radiatus | reverse complement strand
GGACTCTCCATAGGTGTAATGGTGTTTATACTGTACAGACTGTATGTGGTATTGCCCTACACTGACCCTAAACCTACCCCTAACTATGTGCATTTTTAGATTTTCATAAAACTTGATTTGGTATGTTTTATAAGCTTGTTTCCTCATTGAGACCTAACAAATGTCCCCACAAGGTCAAAATTTACTGGTATTCCTATCTTTGGTTCCTTTGGACAATTGGTTCCTATAAGGTGATAAATACCAGGCGCGCACACACACACACACACACACTCTAAAAAACACTGGGTTGTTTCAACCCAACTTTAGGTTAAATATGGACTAACCCAGGTGTTGGGTTAAATTTTTACATTACATTTTTAACCCAAACGTTGAGCTGTTAAAACAACCCAGCATTTTTTAGAGTGCACACACACAGACATGAACACACACATGCATTTAATACAGTCATTACATGAACATGTACATTTTTTGGGTTGGCCTGTAGTGAAAAAGGGAGATTTTGTTGGTACACATTGTGGTATTTATCTTGTTTGCATGTAGTCATTCATACTTTTAACTTTGAGTCTATTGTTGTAACCTAACAATAAATACAATTTTTTCCCCTCACTCTAAATTGATTTACTTGACTTATTTAAACTTAATTGAGATTTCAAACTGAACATTGAGTATTTATGTGTCATACACACACACCCACCTATCTAACTATCTATCTATATATACTGTATAAATCTATATATATTTACACCCACACACAATAGATAGATAGATAGGCAGATAACAGTTCATTATCTAATATTTGTCTTAGTTGCTAATGATTTCAAGAACATAAAATAATGACCCATTTGGACATTTTCAAAAATGCCATTTATATGTAATGACAATATAGAAGTGATAGGAAATCAGGTACATGTGATAATAGAAAGACCACAGCTCCAACACGTTTTCCCATTATGTCATCTATTCATTGGTACAGTATATATATATATATTCAAGATGTCAACTAGTTTCACATTCAACAGCACTGATGCAAGTAACTCAGTACTTATGCAGACACAGTTTGCATAACCATGTATACGCCTACATTTGGAGGACAAATAATTAAAGTAGACTGATGGCCTACTGCATGTGTTTATATCTAAATATTCAATCTAACTTGCTTTTACATGTTTTCTGTTAAAGCTAGCTTGTCTTTGGCAGCGTCGGCAAATACAAGTGCCGTCAAGACAGGACAAATACAGTACATGATGTACTTGAACTTCAAAATATTGTCTCGAAATTATTTAGCCTTTTTTTCCCTTCCCATGTGCCTCAATTTGTTAAACAAATGGGCAAACTGAAATAAATATGACAGTAATGTCTTGAATTTACCAGAAAATAATTATTAGACAAGGGTTTAGTTTAGAATAATGACCTCAAGCACACCCTCTCATCAACTGCAATTACATATAATTCACCGACAAAGAAAATTACCACCACACAAACTGTCAGTCAATTAATCTGGTGTATTAAGAGTCAAACAACAACAGTTTGTGAAAAAATGCCATTCGCATGAGCTTGTAACAAACAGCCTAAACGTGATTTGATTCTTAGGGAAAACGTTTATATATAGCACTATTACATCATCCGTAACGCATCTGAATCTGTGATCAATTATATATTTATTTATCAATCAGTTAAACATTAATTTGATGCTTGACCACAGTAAATGAGACATCTTTTATCAAAAAAGCAACTCTCTTAACCATGCTTTATTCTTTTTTAATGCTGAAAAACAACAACGGTCCGTAAATAGCTTAATCTATCAATAAATAAATAAATAAATATCATCATCAATGTCTTTAACAAACAGACTGTGTCAGAGTAAGTCCACAGAGACCTTTCTTCAGACACTGGAGATGGTATGTACAGTGGAGGTCTACACAGTTCATGTCAGGTATCAGGTAGGATTGTGGCATCGTTGCAGGACTGGCGCCGTTAACACGATGTGAAGGTCTTCCAGAAGAAATTTTTGCAGGGGGCTTTGCGGTCACGCTGTGGCAGTTGTGATAACCGATTGTAGACGGCCCGTTCTTCCAGACGGGACTCCAGGGGCTCCTCCACATCCAAGGGGACAGGCGCTACCTCCCCTGCCAGCACGCTGTTGTCTGCGCCATCCAACAGCCCAGAGATCAGCTTCAGGATCAGCTCCTTGCGCTCTTTGCTCAGCTCCTGAAGAGAAAGCAACTGGACTTGAATTTGAATGCTTCAACTATTCATAATAATTTGGCTGCTATACTAAAATAATCCCAGAAAGCCCTTTTGTAATAGCTAAACATCAACATGTGTCTAAAATGCAAACACCTGCTTGCTAAATCCATAAAAGCTACAACTGGAAGCACATTTACAGTCACTCACCCTACTTTGTGCCGGGTTCCTCTCCTCCACTGGAAGCACAGCTGCTGCTCTGACACTGTACAGCACCAGCAAAAGAGACACTAGGCTGGACAAAAGCTGCATACTGACGAATAGTTGAAGTTAAAGTGCGCAGAAAGGTCGGTGAGAGAAGGCGAAGCAGGAACTTCGAGGTCCTTGTAGCTCCTGGTGCAGAGTAAAGCTGGAGAGATCTTGGTTTTGGAGAGCTTCAGGTGGCAGGGTCCTTATATACCTCTCGTTCCAGTCCCCTACTGACGCAGCGGTTGGAGGATGGAGGGGAGAGGGTGGGGGAGTGGGTGGCTTAGGAACTAACAAAAGCATTGAGTAGTTAACCCCCCCAACAAACCAGACGCTGTGCCGGTGGGGAGGACTGCGCCACGACACACACGTCATAGCTCTAAAAATGGTTGTGATTTTAGTCAAAACGGATGCGAGGAGAAAAAACACACATGATGACGGAGTTACCGATACTCAATTCTGAAAAGTTCTGTGGGCCGCTCATTGTTTATGCTAATTATGATTTACATTTCTTTAGAGCCAAATGACATGCAGGCAGCGAATCATGTTTTAGGAAGTACGGCGGTCAGACGTATGCTGTAATTACGTGCCGTTCTCACTCAGAGCTGCATTGTGATATCAATACAAGGAAATCAAACTAACCCGTTTTGTTGTGTACAGTGGCAATCTGCTCTCACTCCAACGTGTAATTGAGCACAACTCCTCCTCCTTCTCCTTCAGACTGCCATCGAACCGTCTGGCACCTGGAACAGCTGAGAAAACTGTCTTTATGGAGAAAGAAGATGCTTTTGATCCGCAGATGAAAAGAGGCTGAATAACAAGAATTAAGTCTTTTGTGGAAATTTAACTGCAGATTTTTACTATGGAAGAATATCAAGTGAGACAAACATCAGCACATAAAGCAAACGATTTTATGGTTGAGTCAATACAACAGCAGCAAATCCAATAAGACAAAGCTAATGTAATATAAAGATGAGTTTCCATGAGAAAATGGTCTCGAGGTATAAATTTCTCTTCATTAGTCTGTAAACGCCACTATCGCCCATTACAGACTAATAACAACACATTTGAGAGATCAGTCTAAATGTAACTAAAATTAATTCATTTTTCTTTAAAAGAGCAAAAATCTGGGTTCAATTAGTGAGACACAATAGAAGTGACCATTCAGAAGCCAATCCATAAAAAAGAATCCATAAAATACTCAATATTTCAATAGTTTAACTACATTGTACAAATAATATGAGCGTTAATATCATTTTAGAGTGACAAAAGCACTTACTGGCCATTTGTGTGTGTAAAGTTATATCTAATTTGACAATACAATAACAACATAGCACCTAAAATAAACTTTAGAGCTCAAATAATGCACATGTTAATAATAAAATAGCTTTAACAGTGGAATTAAATTAAATTGTAAGCTGTACATTTCGCCATTCAAACCCCCTAAAAATCAACTGGACCTGGTATATTCCTAGTATAACTGGAAACTTCTAAGATGAGTATAAGAGGAATAGTATAATAAGTTATGTTTTTGATTGTAAAAGCCAGCTTTAAACTGAAATGTGTATACATTTTCTTTCCTATTGTGACATATATCCAAGTGAAACATTTCTCAAATAAGAAAAAAAAAAAAAAGGTGGGACTTGATTTGCCTGTCAGGCATTTTATTTGCTAACTGCTGCGATCATTATGTGAGTGACAGGTTGCTAAAGAGATAAGTGTCCCACCCTCTCGCCAGTGCACATGTCATCAGAGAGAAGTAATTTACAATTAAAACTGAAATATTGCGTTAAGCATTTAATTTCATGATGACATTTGATGTTTTAAATACTCTTTTGTGAGATAGCACTATACTCAAAGTGCGTCTGCGTATATTCACACAACATGTACTTAATTAAACCAGATTGAGAAATGGTTTCCCGGCCAGACCAGTTGGGCAGTGAAAATAAAACATGTCTTGGTCATTGGGCTCCTGTCATGTTCTCATTCCGGTCAGATTTTCTGGCACCCACACACCTCTTTGGATATGCATACACACACCCCGACTGTGTTCACGTAGCTAGGAGCCCTAATACTCGAGCTTTAGCACATTTTTCACACCAGACAGATACGGACAGACTTCAGGGCCCCAGGCTCTGTAGAGATTAACACAGCGTTGAGATGAGCTGCCCCCAGCCGAGTCGTGATAAAGTGTGTTTGAAGAATTCATGCCAATTGACCAGTGCCAAACACATCTAACGTTCACTTCCCAACTGACTTCAAACATATCTGGCGTCAGAGTAAAATGCCAATCCACATTCTCCTGTTGTCTCAGCAGGAGTTTTGATGACTTCATATCAGGGTTACTATAGTTAAAGAGATTTTGCTACTTCAAATTAAATCAACATCAACTGAAAGCACACACATATGTATGCAGACCCGGGTTGACTACTTACAAATTGTAATCCATTACTGATTCCAAATGTCATAATTTATTTATTTATTTTTTTTATAATGTGTGTATGTATTATACCACACATTTAGACTACTTTTGGATTACTTTTAGATTATTTTTGACCTAAGTTGTTCATCACGTTGATTTAAATAGGATAACATACTGTATAGATGCGAAAGTACAAAGAGAAAGTAAAAAATAAAGTAAAAATAAAACATACTTAAAAAATGTCATATTTCATTTGTTTACCTTCATGTCAGGTGCATGCTATTTTAGAAAGGACCCTGTAAAAGATGAAAAAGAGGAATTAGTCAGTATTATTAAATAATGTGACTAATATATAATCATTTAATCAATTAAAAGTACTGCAAATGAAAAGTAATCTGGTTACAAGTAGCCAAATACATAATAAAATAGTCTGCCAAACATAGTGACAACAGAAAAACTGTTTTGTGGTATCACCCTGTGTAATACTTAAACACTGTAACTGAAAGTATGTTAACTTTTCTAAAGTATTTATAGTCGACATAATTCGAAAGATAAAACGGGTGAAGACTCAAAATAACTGGACTACTACTTAGGTTTATGAATTGTTGATCTATAAATGAAGCAACGGCGAAAATGACATTACAATACAATAAACATATAAAGAGCACTGTTGATAGCACAAATATTTACCTTCAAAGTGACTCCTGAAACTCTTGGCAAACATATCCCATATATCATTGCAGTCAAATAACACCAGGTTTGTAGGCTGATTTTAGTAACAGTGGCGCCATCTAGTGAATAGAACGGCACTTTACCATCACATATTTCGTTATAAGCAGCCAAATGTTATAGAAACAACAAATTGTGGTTACATCATTTTTATTTCAAAACAATTTATGAAATTGGCAAAATGAGATTTACATAATAAACATTAAATGGTAAAAGGACAAATTAACCCTCTTCCATACTGTTAAACTTGACAAGGACGAGTACAAAATAGTTTGTCCTATGCAACTATCCTTAAAAGGTCTTCAGCTATCCATCAAATACACTGTTATTTCGTCATGAAGTATACCTTCATGATTGTATTCATTAAGACAATGTCTCAATGTTTGAGACTTGAAGTAATTCGAATGTTAAAAGACACAGCAAAACCGTTCCATCATACAGAGTCCACTGATCAGAAGCACACATTTCAATCCACTATAGCATATCACTCAAAAAAGGCTGCATACCAAACACTATTTGCCCTACAAAAAAAAGTTAAATAATAATAATAATAATAATAATAATAATAATAATATCATCACATTATGTAATCAGACTTGTTCAGGAGAGTCAGAGCACACAAGTCACCCACAGAGAGCCCATATGCCACCTTAACAGGCTAAGAGGGAAAACACAGACAACCAGATAACATTAACTGCAGAAAATAGCTTCCAGTCTTGATAGTTAGATAAAGCATCTTCTGAACAGACTTTAGAGTAGAAGCTTTAGAAATTATAGCAGTACTAAATAGTTTTAGGTTTGACAGTAGTGTACTGTTGATCAAGTGACCCATAACATGAAACCTTAACACAGCACATTAAGAAAATCTGTAATTGTTAATGACCTGAAGGGTTTATAGAGACGATATGCAGTTCAAGTACCTGCATGCTTATTTAATTAACAGAAAACAAGACAGTTTGTAGTGGAACGTTGAACTCTTTTTTTTTTTTTTTTTTTTTGCATACTCCACACGAGTAAGAGAAAGACTGTGGAATCTGTCACAGAACATGCATGATTGTCTGTTTGTACAGTTCTGAAGGTTTGATGTGGGAAGTGGAATTGTAAAAGTAAATTAAAAAACAATCAGAAGTACTGATGGAACTGGACAGATAAACAGAATTTCTCCACAGAAGGCATTTGCACTTGTCCATTAGCAGTCCATTGACCAATCGAAAGCCGGAGAGGGATGCGTTGTAGGAGCTACTGCAGCTGTGGTGAGGGTTTTGTTCCGCTTTCACAGAAGACAGCGTATTGACATTGGTTCCCATTAAGCCATTTACACTTCACTTAGTACCTGGGTAAGCAGTGGGTAAACAGTTAAATTTCCTTAGAAATGCAAAGAGCACAAAATAGAAATAACAGGCAGCATCTCACCTTTCTGGCAAATTCTGGGAGGATGAATGCTGCGCGGTGGATTTCTGGATTGTAGTATTTGAGGTTCATGCTCTCGATCTCATCTCTTGGTAGTTCTCGTACTGGCTCACGGAAATTTGTCTTCTGCAATAAACAAATTCATTTACAGATGATAATATTATTAGAACGATCAATTTTTTCAGCATTTATTTGATCGAAAATTCAGTAAGAACAGTGATACTGAGAAATGAATACAATGTAAAATAAATGTTTTCTGTTTCATATATACTGTAAAATGTAATTTGTCCCTGTCATTGCAAAACTGTATTTGAAGCAGCTATTAGTCCAGTCTTTAGTGTCACATGAGCCTTCAGAAATCCTTCTAATATCTGCTAAGACTTCTTAATATTAAAAAAAAAATAAAAAAATAAAACAGTGATACATTTTTTGTGATACAAGGATTATTTGAAGAATACAAAGTTCAAGAGAGCAGCATTTATTTAAGATAGAAATATTTGTAATATTACAAATGACTTGACTGTGATCAATTTGGCATCCTTGCTGAGGGAAAAAAAACCATTCAAAAACATTTTTACTGATTACAAACTTTTGAACTGTAGTGTCTGAACATTTGCACAACAGCAACAAGGTGTATAAAAAGCAATAAATAAGCTATTCAGCCAAAAGCAGGGTCATTGAAAGCTAATAAGTAAAACCATACCGGATTTTTACTGCAAAGCATGAAGCCGATTTGTCCACTTGGATATGTTGGAATGGTGCAGTACGCATAGTCTACTACAGGAAAGAGGGTCTTACAGAAGGTCTGCATTTCTTTGATTAGCTCCAAATGCAACCACTGACACTCTCCTGTGAAATTACAAGCAAAAATTGTTACGTGCATATCATTAATATACTTCATTTGGGAGCTTTTTTGTAGTTTTGTAGTTACATCAACCTTGACAACAGAGAATTCCTCCATCACAAAGTGCAGTTTTCATGAGCTGATAGTACGACTCTTTGAACAGGCTTTCAGCCGGACCTGTGACAGGGTGAAATGAGATCAGTTTGAAATGAACACCATGTTTTGTCTGGAGTTAACGGCTACATCATTATTTACCAATGCAAAGAAGAAACTTCAACGCCACACATTGGGCTGCATACCGACAGGGTCTGAGGAGTCTGTGATGATGACATCAAAGGCATCCTGGTTCTTTTTCATGAATTCAAAGCCATCACCTACATGCAGAGTAAGTTTGGGGCTGAAGAAGCCTTTTGCCATTCCAGGGAGGTACTTCTTGGAGACATTTATTACATCCTGTGGGAAAACATAATCCATGAAATTAATCAGCATGTTAAAGCATGAAATAATTTGAAGAAAACGTCAAAACCTTTAGATACGCTACAAAATTCCTTTTCAGAGCAAGTGTCTGATAACTTCATGCATGCGTCATACATCAAGACTTAAAACGAAAATACTACTTAAACTTGACACAAGGCTTGATACAAATGCTTAAAAAGTGGGTTTAAATACATGAAATTAACTGAAACAAAAAAAGAGAAAAAGACACTGCAGAATAGAACCGACATTGAAAACAAGAAGAACATAAAGCTAGATGGCAAACTATTCTCTAAATCCTTTGAAGCAAGAATTATTCATGTTTAGAAGTCTCTTATACTCTCAAATAAAAAAAAACATAGTAAAAATAGCAATATTGTCAAATATTTATTCTATTTGAATGCATTTTAAAATGCAATTTATTCCCGTGATGGCAAAGCTGAATTTCCAGCAGCCATTATTCCAGTCTTCAGTATCATATCAAGTCTGGGAGCAGCAATACACTTTAATGTTTCTGAAAGAAGTCTCTTATGCTCACCAGGGATGCATTTATCTAATCAAAAATATATAGTAAAAACAACAATATTGTTAAATATTATTACAATTTAAAAAAACAGTTCCCTGTTTAATATATTTTAATTATTACATTTACTTTGCCATTACTCCAGTGTTCAGTGTCACTTGATCTATCAAAACTATATTTTTTAATATGCTGACTTTTACTATCAATGCTTAAGATTTTTGTGGAAATTGTGACATTTTAAGATTCTCTGAGGAATAGAAAGTTCAACAAGAACTTATTTGAAATAGAAATCTTTTTTATTTTTACATTATAAATGCCTCTACTGCAATTTTGTTTCCTTGTTGAATAAAAGTATTAACTTTTGAATAGAATACATTCAGGTTTAACTGGATACATACCTCATCAATTTCACACTGAACAACAGACTCAACCAGTGGATGTTTGACAACCTCCCTAAGAACACCACCGTCACCTCCACCAATGATGAGAACCTGACGAAATGAATGGTTAAATACAATTTAACACCTAAACAGTTTCAATTCTTCCAAATCACATTTATATGATGAACAAAAATGAAACCACATACCTTCTTTGGGCAAGGGTGGCAGCAGAGAGGTAGATTGGCAATCATTTCTTGATAAGAAAATTCATCGCGTTCTGTGCATTGGATTACTCCATCCAAAATCAGCACATTTCCATAAGTTTTACTGGAAGAAAAGCAGCAATAATGATCATCAGAATGCAAAAAATAAAAAAATAAAATAAAAAATAGGTGGAAAAAGCAAAGATCCATTTAAAGCATTCTTAAGGGGGACTAAGCATTGCAACCATGCACATGTGATTGATATGACAGCTCTGACCTCTCATGAAATATCCTATTGGGCAACACCCTAGACGTACAAATTCTTCATTTTATTGAATTTGAGAGCATAGATATTGAATGCAACTATACATTTACCTTTCCAACTGTATGAATGGCTCTAGTATCATCTGTTTTGAGCCAGCGTGCTGATCATCAATACAGCATTAATGGGTGTTTAAAAAGCAGATAAAGCCTCGGACACGTCAACTAAATGTTCTTTTCGTTTTCTAATAATGTACCACACAATTATAGGTGAAAATTTTATAGAAATTATTTCCATATTTTAATGTTTTGACATGTCAGAATCGGTACACGTATAATACAAACGGCTAGTACAAAATCCAATGGATCTCACAGTTCAGTGCCACGCCAGACCTACAGCAGGCGATGCAGTTAGCATTCTAGCCGGAGCCACCCACACAGCAAGACACCAATAAGCCAACGTGCTTTCTGAGTGGACTCCTCTGAGAAAAGTGAGGAAATCATAGCACTCTCCATCAGTTCTGATCGATAGCTTCACTTACGCACTGCCAGAAAACACGGCAAGTTAGCGAACATGCTAATTTAAGCCACTTTGCCACACTACTCACCTTTTAAAAACCATTACATCCTGGAACTTAGATTTTTTATGATACAACACCTCCTCCACTTGAAGACTCATCGCTTGACCTGGCCATAATGTGCACGTTTCGGTGAACCACCCGTCTTTAATGTTGTCCATTGCCGGGGATTTAAATATAAGCAGCGGTGGGTTGTAGTAGTCTGATCAAACCAGTCCACTGCAAGGAGTTACTGGAGATCTTGAGCGCCGACTGACACGTTGGGCGTTCTCTGCACCGCAACCGAACCCAAGAAACAAGAGGCGACCAATGGGAGCTGTCTGACGTCATCAACAGGAGCGAGGACGGGGCCTGTTTGTGTAAAGCATGGTTGGTTGTGTGCCGGTGAGGATGAGCCCACGTGAAAATAGAGGTCTAATGTTAGCTTTATGGATGTGAGTGAATGGAAACGCCAGGTGTGCTCTGGTTTGTTTATATATTGCCACAAGTACAATTTGTCTTTTTTTGTTATTTATTTTTTGTTACATGTAAGATATAAAATGACAGTAGAGTTGTGTTACTTTACATTAAAAGGGCACAAAACAGGCCCTGTAACTTTAAAAATAGAAACTTCAGCTTTTTACTTTTATTTTTTTTATTTTCCAGATAATATAAAAAATGTTCTAAGGTAAATCATAATTTTGAAATATAAAAAAAACTAAATGTCAAAATTATGACCAAAAAAAATCAAGTTGAAATTGGCATAAGAGTCTAAATTATGACGCAAGTTATAATTCGAATGAGAATATCAAATTTTATGTAATGTTTTGATTTTCCAAACCATTATTTTCATAATTAAGAAATAGGGTTCTTTGGGGGGGGGATTAGATGATGTTTGGATTAGATAATGTTGATTATCAACCTCTGAAAACCAAATTAAGCTTTATTTAAAGATATCTTATTTTTTATTATCAATTTAAGTAGTATTTTCGGGAATTGTTGGGGAAAGAATCATGGGAATTACACCTCTAATCCAGCACAAATATCATAGAACACCAATCGTATATACATATACATGGCTATGACACCACAGTATACCATATTTCTGGAAAGGTCCATGAGCACATGACATAAGCTCTTATTTTCAATACAGTTTATTATTTTAAATAACACATTTTCCCATTACGACAGAAAAATGTGCTGGTTATTCCACATTTTACTGAATTAACAAATCATCCACAAGGCACACTTGACAATATAATAATCTTTTGATACAGTGCAGACAAAACATTAGCTATTATCTAGACTGTCCAGCTGACTGAACATGAAATGCTGTTCATTTGTATTTAATATTCACAGAACACAGAATATTAATACTTATACAATCATGCACACTTTGTGGAATACAATACAGTACACATATCAGAGACATTCATTTAAATAAAAAATTATGTAAACATCAATGATTAGAATCATGTTACTGATCATTCTTTAAGCTGTCTACCAATAAATTTAGATCAACATAACCTAATCATTAGGACTGGGATTGGCATCTGGGTACTGGGAAAGATCAAAGGTCAGCACCTTACTGATGACACAATCTCCTTGCTGTGAATAAATGAAAAGCTGTGTTATAAAGAGAGAGAGAGAGAGAGAGAGCACAGCATTGCAACCATACAACAATGATATAATGATTGGGATGAGTTTTATTTTAATAGAACTCTTGCATGTTTTGTTATGTTAAAGTGACCCTATTTATGGATTTTTGAAAATGATCAGTGTTTAACACAGCTCTAAGTGAATGAAACATCCTGCACAGCTTTAAATCTGTAAGTGCACCGTGTACAAAGTTATTGTCTCTGAAAAGAAAGAGTCGACTCTGAATCACTGAAACAAGTCGTTATTAAAATGTGTCCCATGCCGTTTTGTGTTGACATCAAAATGAAATAGCATATTGCCTGCTCACTTGTTGGTATGAATGAAAATGCTAATTCATTCTTTTCCACTAGGTGCCCTTTTTTGGAGCGTTAAAAGCTCACAAACACTGCTTTAAATAAATCAACCAATCTGGAGGGGTTTGTAAAGATGAATAGTTGAGTGAATCGTTTTGAAGTCGCCGAACAAATAAGGTAAAAAAATAAATGCATATTATAAGAAAATTGTGCTTTTGACCTTGCATGCATGTCAACTTGTTGTTTGGACTCCAAACCCATAATAGGGGCACTTTAAGGTTTATATGGCCCATTGCTGAAATACAAACCTCAGGGTAAACTCCTATGAGTGAGTCAGCTTTTGTGTAGAACTCCTCTTTCAAAGAGATAACAATTGCCTGGAAATTCTGGACTGACTGGTCTTTTATGTAGTTGGCCACCTGCAAAGTAAAAAGTAGGTATTTCCTATGAACGCTAATCAGTTCAGTTGTAAGCACACATGCGCATTTGGAGAAGGCCTTCCTAGAAGCTCACACACCTTGCCTATGTTGGTGTTATCCAATGCAGCATCAATCTCATCAAGGACAAAGAAGGGTGCAGGCTTGTAGCTATAAGGGAAAAGCAATGCATTTGTTAAATTAGGGCAAAACTTTTAAAGTTTTTGCAGATGTTTGTTGCACCTGTGAATTGCAAAAAGAAGAGCTAAAGCTGCCACAGTTTTCTCTCCTCCGGACAGGTTGTCCATGGGCCTGAATCTCTTTCCTGGAGCCACACAGTTGTAGTTGATTCCATCCAAGTATGGTTCTTCTGGGTTCTCTGGCCCCAGGAATGCCTGAGAGAAAATAATGTGTTGTAAAAATTCTACTTATGTAATTTAAAGTTTAGAGTGTTTTTTATTAACCTGTGCACTGCTGTTACGTGACAGTGCTTTGTAGATCTCATCAATGTTGGTGGCAACAGACTCGAAGCAAGCATTGAAACGGTCAAACCGCTCCTTCTTGATCTGCTCGAATGCCTGTTTGGCTTTCTTTGCTCTTTTCCGAGCAGCTTCAAACTCTGCAAGGCACATCAGCATATGTATTTGTTAAAAAACCATGTATACTGTAGAATGGCAATGTAGCTATTGGTTATTATTTAGACTAGTGGTTCTTAAGCTAAGGGGCCATCAGCATACTTCCAAGTGGGAAGTCCAAGTTATTATAAATATTTGAAAATAAAGAAAAATAAGCAGACATCATATTTCTTATTTTAATTTGCTCCTAGTCATGAGTCTAGCCTCTGTGAGTGGGGCAGTCGTGGCCTAATGGATAAAAGTCGCCGTAGCAATGGCTGCCCACTGCTCCAGGTGTGTGTTCACGATGTGTGTGTGTGTAATTGTTCACTTCTCACTGCTGTGTGTGTGCACGCTGGATGGGTTAAATGCAGAGCACATGTCACTTCACTTCACTCTTCCAATTTACCACCAGAGGGCTCCCTGACCTGGTATTGACTTTATCAACCCTGACTCCATCTTCCATAATCCTCATTGCTGAGCATTTGATTGTTTCTGTGTATGATCTTGGCTTGTTTACCTTTTTTGATACCTCATTTGCCTGGACCTTCTTTGTGATTGTTTGCTGACTGTTTTTCAACTACGACTGATATTGCTGTTTGTATCAAGACACAAATGGATCCCATCTCCTCTGAATCTTCATTACACTCCCTAAAAGATTCCAACGGCCTTGGAAAACATGCATGTATAAGCAAATGTTATTTCAAGACCTGGAAAGTCATGAAAATCAAATCTTAAAAATGTAAAATTGTAATAAACATTAAGTGAAACCTTAGAATCCTGTAATCATAACCAAATCAGAAAAAGTGTTTAATTTGTATTATAGTTTATACATTAATTATTAATTAATCATTTTAATGAAAAGAAGTAGTGTAATATATTATCACTCTAACTAATGTAATTAAAGCAGAAGTATCAAAAATATCTTACTCTGATTATTGTATTTGTCAGTGGGGGGCTAAGGAGTCATAAGGGCTGCACTAATTTAAACTCCCAGTGTGTCTCAGGTAGACTACTCAGGTCCAGATTAGCCTTGCTCACCATCACTGGTCTCCTGGAACTTGTCTCTAACACTCTCGAGTTTCTCCATGGCCTTCATGTTGGGAGCGCTGATTCTCTGCAGGATGCTCTGCTGCTCGTTCAGTCTCTGCTGTAGGGTGTTCATCTCTGCCTTGATTTCTTCTTCTGACAAAGCATCCTACAGAAAGGTTGTACATCATTTTTGATAGAAAAATGTTGCTTGTTAAACAGCAAATGTATAATACTTCATAGAATCATATAATATTACCTTGAGGTCCTCATTCAAGTTGCTGTAGTCAATTTCTATGAGCACCTCTTTGGCATGAACAGAGCTTGATGCCTTCAGACTGCTGATCGAATCCTCGACTTGTGAACTTCCCTATGTAGACGGATCAGTGTGTATGTCTGAGCTTAAAAAAAGCAGTATGTGATTGTGTCAGGAATATATGTTCAGGAAAGTGTGCGTGATTGTCTGTACCTCTCCCTGGCTAATGTCATCCATCGTCCCTGATTTGAGGGGCAGTTTGATGTCCTGCATCTTGCAGGCTTGCAACAAGTTGTGTCTGTCACTGCGTTTCTGTTCCAGTTTGGTCTCAATGGCAGTTACTTCCTTCTGCAGCTGGGTCAGCTCTCTAATATTACATGCATATGGTGCAATAATGTTTGTTTTTTTTTTTTATCACTGACACTAAATTATTTACATGCAAACATATTTTTACGTTTAATTTAATAATGTAATTTATTTCAATTTAATTTGAGAACATGCAACAAAATTAGGGAATTAAATATTCTTGTTCTCACTTGTTGGCGGATCCTAGTTTCTTGCGGATCTCCTCCATCTCTCGGTTCTTGTCATTTACCTCTCCCTTCTTAGTGAGGTGCTGGTTCTTCAGGTCTTGTAGCTGCGCCATTGTCTCATCAATGATCTTCATGTGCCTGTGTTCCTCCTGAGATGGTGAGGAAACAATATGAGTAAATGTTTAGTTTTTCATGCCTAAAGATGTTACTGATATATGGTTTTCATGTCAAGACCTTTTACTCTTCCTATTCTTTGTCACCTTTTTAAGTCTTTCGATCTCGTTCTCATCCTTTTTTACTGTCTGCTCCCACATCATCACTTTCTCCTGGTCCTCCTTCAACTGGTTCTTCTCATAATCAAGCTGGATGGCCAGACGGGTCTTCTGTGTCTCAAACTCCAGTCTAGAATAGCAGTAAAACACAAGCTCGATCGTGGCTGTCCACTTAGTATTTGGTCATTTACTAAGTGATGGTTTACATACCGTTTTTTGGCAATCTCATTTTGCCTCTTTACTTTTTCCTCTTCAAACTCTCTGATATTTCGCACACCAATCTCCTGGCAGAATTCAACAAAGACCTCATCCTCCACCTAAGAATGACAATAATAAATAATAATTGTTAAAGCATCAGACTTCTTTGACCACATTTTAAACATCTTAATTTTCTCCACAGCTCTTACCAGATTCATGCGGTCTCTTAACTCTGTGATGTCCCTCTCTCGTGATTGGATGATTCGTTTGATGTCATTTATTCGTGGACCAAAATTTGCCAGTTCACTCTCCAACTTTGATTTCTCCTACAAAAAAATAGATGTGTTTTTAAAAAAAATGCATTGTAACAACAGTGACTATATACCACCCTTATTTTTGAGGGAATGATTATGGCTCTCTCGGGATTTTGATGTCTTGTCTTGTGGCGTTGTTACTCAGGTGTACCTGCATGTTCAATGAGAGGTGGCGGGTTTTTGTCTGTTCCAGATCACTCTGAGAGTATTTCAGTCTCATCTGCAGTCCGTGAGCCTGAGATTGGACCTGCCTGAGCTCTGCCTCCTTTCTTTTTGCCTTCATTTGTTCCTGAGGAGACAAACGTTAGATCATGCGATTTTACTTTCACATAATACTTATGCTTTTATTTCACAAATGAATCAATTATGGTAGGCCTGTCAAAATTGATACCTAGTCATTGGATTGTGATTATTTGCACCGTGCACGTTAAATTGTGAGACCACACTGAAAATGTTAATTTTTCATAATCATCATTCTCAGCTAACTATATTTTATGCAAAATAAATTATATGGTGGATTATTATTACAGAATACAGTTATTATTATTATTATTATCATAATTATAAACTGAGCATGGCTGTGTTTGAGTGAAGAGGACTCAAAAATATTTAAAATAATTATTTTTATATATATTTAGAAAAATATTTGTATTTTTATATTTAAAAAGTGTTTTGTATGTTAGAATTTATTCATGTTTATTTATATTTAAATAATTTTTTTAATATTCTCTTTTTTATTTACAAAATGTATAAATTTTCATATTTATACAGCATTTGGTATATTTATGTTAGAACTTATTTTAAAATGGTACAGAATTTTTATGTCATGCTCGTGACAGCCCAAAATGATTTTAATCATCATAAATTTTCCAGTTGTGTGCAAAGCTTCTGTATGCCACCTTTAATTCCTCTGTTAGTTTCTCTTTTTTTTCCTTAAGTTTGTCCACAGCTTTTTCGTCCCACCGCCGAGCCTTTGCTTTCAGGTCGCTAGCTCCACCAGAGATCACACCAGACTTTTGGAAGAGAGTTCCATCCAAGGCCACGGTCTGTAAAGGAGCAAGACAAAACAGAAGATGAATAGTTTGTTATCTTTTGATATGTGCTTTACTATTATTGTTTTTTCCAAACAGAATAACACACAGAACTTGGCAGACAATTGCCTGGTCACCATTAACAAAAGCATTTAAAAATCAAATTACAGAAAATAAAGATATAAACACAATCCATTTATCCCAGTTTGGATACGGATATGTGCTTTACATTCAACTTGTATGACATATTTAAACCTTATGCCGATATGGTCCTCCAAAGGCGATCCTGCGAGCATCCTCCACATTCTCACACACTAAAGCATTGCCGCAGGCATACTGAAGAGCTTTCTTTATGTGTGGCGGCTCATAGCGGATCACATCGATCACTAGTTTTGCCCCCCTAAGCTCTCTCAGTTTCTCATCTGTAGGTTTCACCTTAAAAGAGAGAAGCACATGTCCAGTGAAACACAAGGTTCAGCCTTCAAGATGGAAAATTCAGAGCTCAACTCATGAATTGTATATTAAAATCGGTCTGTACCTCCAAATAGTCAAGAGGTAGAAAGGTCTCGGGTTCTCCTCTTTGCTCTTTAATATACTGGATGCAATCTCTGCCGGTTTTCTCAGAGTCCACAATAATGGCGTCCATGTTTTTTCCCAGGACTTTGGTCACTGCAATCTGGTACTTCTTCTGGGTGGGCTGGCATAAGTCAATCAGTCTGCCATACTGTTTGGATAAAGATTAAAAACATAAGGGTTTACATGGAAATTATGTGAAAATAATGAGAAAACTCTTACTAGCTTCTCCTGCAAGCTTAAATTGAAAAGGTGTGTATACACACAGCAGCTCACCACTGAGCCGGGGTAAAGTCGTTTAATGCTCTCCATAATTTCAGCTTTGCGTTGCTGACGGCTGTTCTCCTGTCTGTCAATGCGAGCATCTCCAAGTTGCTCCATCACCTGTGACCAGAATCATCTCAGTAGTGAAAACACATGCTTGGTCAAAAGATTGACCTAAGTGTATGTTCAAGTAAATGTGTTCATTTTTGTACTTGGTTTAACTCCGTGTTTATCTCATCAATCCTTCTTTTGGCCAACTCCACTTCCTCAGTCAGTTCCTCTTCCATACGCCTCTGTTCATCCAGAGACTGCCTGGAGAGAGAAACACAGACATGGGTTAAAATCAAAGTTAGTAGTTAGTAAAAATCAAATCTACTTTATAAGGATCTTTGAAACACCTGCTGGTTGCAATATAGTCCTCCAACTTTTCAATGCGCTTTTGGTTTTCCTCAATCTCACGAATCTTCTGTTTGATTTTGGCCTTTAATCAAAAAGGGATATAAATCGTCAGTGTTTTACAAAAGGACAAAAGAAAAGATCTTATAATCCTTTTTCAGTCTACCTCGGTCTCAATTTTCTTCCTCTCCTCCAGATCCAGTCGGTCCTGGTCAGCCTTTTGGTCCCTGTTAAACTTCTCTAGTTCCTGTGCCAAAGTAGCTGCCCGCTTACTGGCCTCTTCTTTTAGCCTGTGATACTGCTTCACCTGATATAACATTATAAGTGTACAATGAAACACTGACATTCATGGACATACTTGTTTTCTTTTATTCGACACCTAACCGAGTTCGACTGACCTGGTTCTCCTCCAGTGTCAAATCTTGTCCTTGACTCTGTGCCTCCTCTTCCATCCGTTCCTCAAACTCCTGCCTCGCCATCTCCACAGCACCCTGCTCATGATCCAGTTCCTCTATGTCTGCCTTGCGCTTCTTGTACATCTTCTGGGCGTTCTGCAAGGATTTTCGAGCCACTTCCAGCTTCTTGATTTTATGGGCAGTGTTCTCTTTGGCCTTGATATACTGTGGCCGTTTCTGGTTCAGCTCAGCATCTTTCTCTCTAGACATGGATAGATTAGTAGTTCTTTAGCAAACCGTGACCATTTTATAGTTATAATCAGTTTATCATAATAATATTACAAGTTTTCAGCAGAGTCTAATGGTAGGTTATTATAGCTAACAAAATGATTCATTTCAAAAGAGTTAAAATAATATTCTTTCAGCAAGCGTTTCTCATTGTCATGGTAACATTACAGTACAGAGACCAATTCTTACTATTAATAAGTTGCTTATTAGCATGCCTGTTACTAGCATATCGTCTGTTTACTAAAACTTATAATGCACATATTTTCTACATAACCATATTCTACAACCTTAATACCCTCACAACACCTAACAACTACATTACTAACTGTTAATAAGCAGTCACCATTTTCATTTAAAATGATTTCCAAAATTGACTAAAATTTTAATAAAAAATGTAATAAAATATATTTAAAGAATGCAACAAAAACAACACGTTTAACAACTAAAACTATGTGAGCAAACTATAAAAACTAAACTAAAATAACACAAGTCCAATGTCTAAAGCAAAAGCTAATTATTATTTATATACACATGCATACTAAAAAAAAAAAATGTATATAGTTACTTCCACTTGTAGTTGAATATATAGTACAGTATATATAAAGCCCATCACTCACTTTATCTCCTTCTCCACATTCTGCTGATCCCGCATCATTCTTCCCAGCTCTTTCTTCTTTTCCTTGAGCTCTTCCTCTACATGATCCATCTTCTTCCTGTCCTTCTCAATCTCACGGTTGCGTTGAGACAACTCTCGGTTCAGCTTCTCAATCTCCTCCTCATTATGGTAGAGCTTAAAGAGCTGTAGCTGAACATGAGCCCTGACCACCTCATCCTTCAGCCTCTGGTACCTCTCAGCCTGAACAAAGAGCAAAGCTTCAACTCTGGGACTGTGTTAAAAATAAGATGTTGCAAAATAGTTTACCTCTTCTTTCTCCTGTTTGGCTTCTTTGCGCTCCGCTGCGATGTTCTTCTTACGGTGATAGTTGAACTGTGTGTCCTCTTCAGCTTTCACCATCTCTTTCTTTCTGCGGTCATATTCCTGGGCCAGCTCACCAGAGCGGGAGATCTCCTCAAACAAAGTGGTCCTCTCTTTAGGATTCTTCATGGCTATGGACTCCACTGCACCCTGCACAACAAAATCACAAAGACAGACAATACTCAAATATCTCATACAGGTTATCTTATATTTTCCATTAGATTTTTCATAATACTAAAAAAGCAGGAGTTGTGCATGTATACCTGGAACACAAGAAAATTTCTGGCCTTAATTAGGATACCAAGTTTTTCCAGCTCCTCACTGTAGTCTGAAAGCCCGACCACCTTACTGTTGATTCGGTACTCTGAGGAGGAACCTGAAACATAAAAATAGTTAGTCTCACTGTGGTAAAAATTATTCATAGAGCTAGTAAATAACACAGTGTTTACTTATCATTATGAAGCTGTAACAACTGAAGCTGCATGTCATTTAATAACTTTATTTTTTTAACATTTACCAATGATGACTCGTGTGAAGGTACATTCATCTCCATTGTCCTCGCAGTACACCATGCTCACGAAGGCACGGTTGGCTGCTGGTTTTCCCACTGGTGCTCCATGGATGAGATCTTTCAAGGTTTTAACACGCAGGTTACTGGTCTTCTCTGCCAATACAAAACTGATGGCATCCATAAGGTTTGACTTTCCTAGAGAGCAAGTGATTTTGGGAATAGAGTTAGTGGAGTGCATTATCATTTTTAAGGTTTACCTTATTTTTTTACATTTATTTTGCCTTACACATATTTTTATTTTAATGAAAATAATAACAATAACAACATGGCTCCAAAAAAGCTTCTAAGACAGTTTAAATCTAAACCGTTTAATAGAAAGGAAAAAAAATATGCACCCAAAAATATAGCCAGAGCGAGATCCATAATAATGCAGCGTGCACACTAGACACATGCAGCAGCTGCATCCCTGCAGTCCACCGCGCTGCATCAACACCTGGGATAACACTTACCAGATCCATTTGGGCCGATTATTGCCGTAAATTTGTGAAACGGTCCGATTATTTGACGTCCTTTGTAAGATTTAAAATTTTCAATCTCGATCAGTTTTAAATATCCCATGCTGGTTGATTTATCTGTGGAGAGTGATGTCAGATTGATGCTCTGTGTAGAGTCTTTGAGGTGACGTGTTTCTCCAGACGTTGTTTGTCGGCGGCAAAGTGTTAAACCTCTGAAACCATAATAATCTGACCAAAAAATAATCTCGTGTACACGCCCCCTGTCTAGAGCAGAATGCAAGCAAAATAAAAGTCCTAGAGCCAAGGAGA
>JAUCMS010000050.1:13003731-13016914 GCA_032357445.1 Enteromius radiatus | reverse complement strand
GGAAGACTCGATCTTACTCGCGTTTTTACAAATAACGTTACTGGTTGTTGGACTAGCTGCAAAAGTGGTATAAGAACGTACACAAAGATATGCCACTACAATTTTTAGTCAAAAAACTAGCTAAAAATATTTGATGGAATCTCGCTGGATTGCTTGATAACACGGATTGACGAACAAATAAGTTCGCGAAAAGAAGTAAGAGTGAAATTGGAAAATCACTGCATCATCCTCCAGGAAAAGGTATTGGAAAATACTCTTTATTTTTGAGCATTTTGAAAAGACGTATATGGATGCATGAAGATTTCCCGCATTCAGGGAAAACGAAAGTGAAGAAAGTGCTCTTAATTTTGTACACGTTACGTGAGTGTTAACTCTGCGATAAGTGCGATGGCTGATGGAGAGGAAAACAGGTGTACAATCTTCATATGTGCGTAATTAAAAATGCTAGCTATTTATGTTATTGAAAGCTACGCGAGAAATAAATAAATCAATCGGACACCAGCTTCTCAGTGGTGGTGAGGAAGAGGTAACGTTAGCTGATATCAGGAAAGTGTGTTGATATAAAACTGTGCTTTGACAGAACATGTACAAGACTGATTTACCCGTGGATGAGTCTGCGCTGCGGGCGGTGGAGCGGCGTCGGGCCGCAGAGGCTGAACGCAAGAACCGAATATTCAGCACCAGAAGTCGAGTAATTGGCGTTGACCTGCACGCGCTTCACAAACAGCGGGAGGAGAAACAAGAACGACTGGAGATGGAGAAGCAGCGAGACACGGCTCACGGTAAGACGCATTGACGTTACTTCTGCACTACTTCAATAATGGATCGATACAAAAACATTGGTCTATGCAGAAATGATGTTCTTTGTTGTTCAGATCTGTTGCGCATATCTCTGGATGAAATGGCAATGCAACAAAAAAAAGAGGAAGAGGATCTGCGAAGAGAGTTGGCTCAGGACTTGGTCCAATATAGAGCAATGCATCAACGTGCTGAGGACAGTCGTGATGCAGATATCAATTATGGCCGACAGGCGGCGCCAGACGCCAGTATTTCTGTCTCGGACTCTGCATTGGGACCTGCCAGTATGCAAGTGTTTTTGGTAAGCATAGCATGTACAGTAAGTGTTTGTTGGGATACAGCAACAGATAAAGCTTCTAACAAATGACATGGAAACAAAGGTTAACATTTATTGTAAATCCTTATTTTTAGTTGTCCTTCACTCACCCTCAAGTTGTTTCAAACCTGTATGAAGATATTTTGACAAATGTGGGTAACCAAACATGGACCCCACTGACTTCCACAGTATGAAAAACAGATATATTGGAAGTGAGTGGGGACCATCTGTTATTAACAAAATACAGAAACCCATACAGGTTTGGAACAATTTGAGGATGAGTAAATCATATTTTAGTTTTTTGGCTGCACTATCCATTTAAGTCATGAATAATATTTATATACATGTACTTAGGATAAGGGCTAGGCGTTGGTTAGTTGCATGTAAATTATGCATATTTTAGAGTATGTCATGTTTAACAAGAACATTAAAATACAAAAACGGACTCAATTTGAATGTTTAAGAATAGTACATCTTTTGTTACTTTTCAGCATTTCTTTTAGGTTTTTCACAAATTTTTGTATATTTAAATAGTTTTAGTGTGACAAAAAAATACAAATATGTAGTCTCTCAAATAAAACAGCCTTATTAAACTGAATTATATTTATGTGACCCTGGAGCACAAAACCAGTCATAAGTGGCACAGGTCTATTTGTAGCAATAGCCAACAATATATTGTATGGGCCATGTTCCATGAAGCAGTAAATGTACTTGCATATCAGCCAAATATTGTCCTAACAAACCATAGCTCACTGAAAAGCATATTTATTAGTTATTTATTTATAATATAGTCTTACTGGAAATATAGCTTGTACTGCAGGATGCCACTGTTCATATTCTATGAATATGTTTATTCACACTCGGTCAGGGAGAAGGAATTAATGAAAATGAAAAGAAGAGAGCTCAGATGGAAGTGAATGAGAGAAACCTGAGAGCTCAAAAGGAGGAGAGGGAAAAACAAGAAAGGGAACAAAAAAACAGAGGTAAACATATTACATTATATCCCAATTTAGCCGTGTAATGTTAAAAGAGAAAAAATATAATGTAAGTGTATTTGACTGTGTTTGCCAGCACAGAGGTTCTGATCATGCATATATCATCTGTGTTTGTGTGTGCAGAGCTGCTATCCGGCAGGGAGTTGGTGGAAAAAGACCTCAAGGCAGTGCAGTTGAATGCCCTGGAGGTGGAGTGCAAAAGAGCAGCACACATTGCACTCAGTCATTACAATCAAGCTCAGGTATTGTTTTCACCACTAAACTAATGAAGGCAATCATTTGTGTGTATTTTTAGTAGGTTATTAAATATTTAATAAACATTGTTACCCAATAACGAACATAACAAGTCATTTTCTCAGCATCAAGATGTTCAAAATAACTTTCATGGAACATGGATTTATTGGAGAATATTCACACTGCTATTTTCTGTACTACAAAATCATACACTGTAAAAAGTGGCAACCTGCCATTTTCACCCCAAAGTGCTATTCTTATCCAATGTGAGTCAAACACGAGTTTGAAATAACATGAGGATGAGTAAATCATGACAGACATTTTCTTTTTGAAAACCCACAGAGGTACCACAGATCTGTGAGATGAAAGGTCAAAGTAACATCTGACCTCTCTTTGCAGGCTGAGGAGCGGATGCAGAAGGAGCAACAAGAGAGACTGAGGAGAGAGGGAGAGGAACTGGCAGAGGTGCGGTACATGGTGACCTCTGACCTCCTGACAGAGCGACCAGAGGCTGCCAAATCCTCAGCTGAGGGTCCACGAGTCCTGACTGACCGCTGGAAGGGCATGACCCCACAGCAGATCAGTGAAATCCACAGAAAGAGAGAGGAGCAGTGTTTGGAGAAAGAGGTTAAGATCCTGCACTGACGTGCCATTTGAGCATGCATTTATAGTCATCATAAAACTAATACTCTTTTATCCCTTTCCAATTTCACCAGAGACTGAGAGAGATGGAGAGGCAGAGAGATGTGTCCTGGGATTACCATCTGACAGAGCAGGCCAGACAGCAGGAGAGAGGCAATAATAGAGACAAGGAGCTGCAGAGAGAGAGGAGAATGCAGCTCGATAAATACAATCAACAGCTGGCACGAGAGCAGCAAGCGCAGTAAGTGGCACATTTATATTTCACTATTGTTAAAAACACACAGCAGGATGCAAGCAGAACGCAGACAACTGGAAAATAAACACAATCAAGGGGAGGAAAAGACCTTAAAAATTTTCCGAACAAATCATTGCTGGGCATTATTCATTTTTTCTTTAGATTTGAAGTAACTTGCTCTTCTTCCACACCTTTTCTGTTTGACTGACATCTTCTAGGCCAAAGATTACACTATTTCTAGCTAATGTGGTTGGTAATGCAAGCTTACCAATAGCTAATAAAATATTGGTAATAATAGGGTCACAATTCCAAATTCCATAATGCATTTTGTCTTATTTAATGTATTATATTTTACCTGGATACTACAGTTCAAAAGTTTGCAGTTAGTATTTGGAAGAAATAACGGTCCCACTTTATATTAAGTGTCCCTAATACCTCTGTACTTCTATAGTAACTAGATGTGTATGTAGTATGTAACCACTGTGTAAGTACACACTGGTACATAGTATCTACAGCTGTAATATTTCTGTAACTTCACACATGTAACCCTCAGAATGGTGTGTGGAAGTACAAATGTGTAACAGGACATTGGTAACAACACTTTTTGTTAATGAAAGTACAAATGTGTTACAGGACTAACAGTACTTTTTGGTAAATAAAGTGTTACACGTTATCTTAAATAGACAGTTTCTATGGATTTAGCATGTAATTAGTCAAAACTTGTCACATGTCACACAGCAGCAGGCAATTAGTCAGGCTTTACATATAAATTGTGGTTGGTGTCCAGAATGTTACACTTTATATTAAGTGCGCAGTTCCTGAGGAGTTACCACGGACATACACTGGTATTACAGAGGTGCACCAACTCCACCAACTTTACATATCCCTAAACCTACCCAACTAAACCCCCTGTTCCAGTTACTCTTATACATACTGCTGTTACAAAATGTAGCTATGTAATTAGTACTACTTATTGAAGTGAAAAAAGTGTTGTTACCAATGTCCTGTTACACATTTGTAGTTACAGAAATATTACAGCTGTAGATCCAATGTAGCAATGTGTACTTACAGTGTTTTTTGTTTTTCAGCCAGCACTACCTGGACAAGCAGCTGTATACAAACCGTCCCACCGCTCACTACTTCACCCGGTTCAACACAAGCTCTCGCTAAAGCACTATCCCATCCCATCCTCTTATCTGATCATTCCCCCTCACAACAAATAAAGTGCTACTGGATTTCAAAGCACTTTGTACGTTTCACATTCATAAATTGGATTTTTATAGGTATGATTGCTGACAGTTGCCATTATAAAATGTTATATAGTGATGAATTAGAAAGTTGCAGATGTAAATGATTTTAATAAGTATTTACTTACACCGGCTTATGGTGATGCAGGTACAATAACAAACTCCAGACAGCCCACCCTCACTTCCCCTTCAGTCCACAACACTGCAGGGGAATGTGACCAATACAGTCCCACAACCTCATTCATCTCGTCCTTCATTTATTTTCACATCATATGCAGGAACAAACAGAACATACAAGAGGAATAAGAGACTATTATGTCAAGCTTATTTATGCATTAAGTCTACAGTTTAAGATGCATTATGAGCTTGAATGCGTACATTTGACAAGTAACAACAGAAACAGCAACGTCTGTCCGCTAGTCAAGCTTTAAACGGTGCCCTCCCACCCAGTTTTAGTTGCAGTAGCAGAGGGCAGTATAGTGGATATCCGAGAGTCCATTCACCTCCGAGCTCAATACACAGTCAAGACACTGACAAAATACACAAGTCGTCTAGCAGCAGTTCAGTTGAATATTGAGTTGAATAGAATTTGCATCACTTTCCCCCTCCTGTAAGAAAATAGATCTCTAAGAGACTTTTGTCCTGAGTGTGTCTGTACAGCTTTTGTGAGGGAGGCTAACACAGATCAGACAATCCCAGAGGGCTGGGAATCACTGCAAAAAGCCTGCCGCAAGACAGTGGTCTCAAAGATCTGAGTCAGCATGTTTCTATTGCTCCCTAAAAGTGTGTGTGTGTGTGTGTGTGTGTGCAGTGGTGCAAATAAGATGACTGCGTCCTTCCTTTCACACTGCCTCTGCAGCAATAGATTCTAATCAGATACGCACAATACTGCCATTCTTTAGCACTCGGGAAACTATAAGCGCAATCATGTTTCAATTAGCTTCTGTCTCTTATCCAATCAGCTTTTTTTTTTCCAGACCCTGCAACATTTATTTATCAAAGGACTTTTTTCTTAGTTATTTAAAACTATGCACTACTTGTCTACCACACTCAAATCACAACTAACAAGTTACTCTAAAGTTAAAAAAAAAAGTTACAAAACTCAAATGAATTTTAAAAACCTAAAACATAATCAACAAGACACAGTTTTCAACGTCATAACAAACAATCTTTTGGGCTATATTTACATTCATCTGGAAATTAAGAGATTTTTTCCCCCCCTGTTCTTGAGAAATACCAGATGTGCCATAGATTCTCTCAGTGCTATATTCTGCTATATTTGTTTATCAAACATCAGATCAAATGAACCAAAAAACGAAAAAGGGAACGAATGCTATTTGGTATACTGGTATGGAACTATTCCCACCCAAACAAAGCATACATTCTGTGTAACAAGACAAGCCAATACATGATTGCATTCTACGTAACCAGACTAAACTGTGTTTGACATACTCTCTCACAGCCCTATCTAACTCAATACGACCTCAAATCTACGCACCTTATGTGTGTATTCTTATGGCTTTACACCAATAGGACCGCAAGAGAGAATCAGTACAGTTTAATACAATGCTGAAAACAAGAATAAAGAACACAAACACATACAGAGGGAGGAATAAACATGAGAGATGGTGGCGAGTATGTTGTCGAAGGCAGGCACAGGAACCGATGGAGATAAAAGAGATTATAATACTGTATTTGGCTAAATTGATTGATGCTTGTATGTACAGCTTGCTATAAATGATCTAGCATCGTCGATTCATTGCATCTCATGTATTTACACTACGGAAATCTGTAATCATAACTGAGGGGATGCCGATATGTATATTCTATTGAATCACTATGATAATACAATATATCAACATACAGATGACTCAAAGGTACCGTAAGCAAATTTTATGGAAAGGGATCTGTTGTTGATTAGATGGTGGCAGATCTGAAGGTGACTTCACTGGAAGAAAGGATTATGGCATGCCAATAAGATGCATTTAGAAAATAAATGAATTTGCATTTCGGAAAAGAACTGGGCACTGTACAAACACCTACTGTAATATAACCAAATTTAGCAAGTTAAAACTCTGTCAGATCACACTGCGAAATTTTTGCCAGAGAAAGATGTACCAGCAGGGCAATGATACTCTTTTTAGGATGTGTGTCTAAACATGAGAAGTTCCACAATGGCTAACATCGCTTACAGCACCTTTAAAACAACACAAATGGATTCTTGTGTAAAAAAATTAATTAATAAAAAATAAATTACAAAAATGGTTCAGGCGAGTCTTCAAATAATAAAAAAAGCAACAAATGGTAGAGACGCACAAAACACAATAAGTTGATTAAATTCTGCAACCAGTATAACCAGCTCACGCTGTCTATATGCTTGCACAACGCACTTAGTCATGATTTTAAGGCCCTCAGCTTCTGTCTTCTCCCTCACACCCTCCATCCGCAACGCTTTTTATTGACTAACAGGTGAATCCGACTCCGATTTGAATTGGCGTTCGCCTTGGGAGCTCGGCATCTACTTTATTTGTCACTGGATTAGTCTCTTCTTGTCAAGTTTGTATATAACTGTAAACGGCTATAGCCTATTTTATATTGTAAAATGAGGGATAATATCTGTAAACAACGAGCATGGCAGTCTATTTGTTTATGTATATGTCAGTCGAATGTTTTGCTCTGTGTAGTGTTGGTCCAATTACATCCAGCAGTGCATCTGGATGGTTTTCTTGGCATCTTGTGTTTGTGTCTAGGTCTCATTATTGTGGGTTTTGGATTATCTGGTCAATCATGAGCAGTTGCAACAGGTGGGCACATGTGTGAATCCACGTTTGGTCTCGGTGTCCCCCCCCCCCCGGCTAGTCAAGGAGAGCGGCGGAGTTGGGCAGGCCGTGGTGGGAGATGGCTGTGGCAGGATTTAGAGGGGAACTCTCCTGAGTCCCGGGGTCAGGAACATCTCGGACTCCGCTGCTCTGACTGGCCAGCGACTCGTCCATGATGACCTCGGTCTGCATGCTGTTGCTGTTGGCATATTCGTCTAGACCATCGTCGGTACATAGCTTACTATCCTCGCACAGAGATGGCTGACTGGCCGTCTGCTTCTCCTCGTTGTCACTACAGAAAAATACAAATACAAATGAATCGACAAATGTACACCAAGGCAGATGTCAAAAACGCCACTCCAATGCATGCGAGGGAAAGTATGGAGAAAGCCATGCATGCAACTCCACTCCAAAGCATACCTCTCCAGTGATCTGCAAATCATTAGGAAGAGCATTTAAAAGAGAAAGGAAGAGCATGAGAAACAGGGAAAGGAAATGTATGCAATAATCTGTCTAACAAACATCAGCACACCTGTATTCTCCAAAACCCTCATTATTCATCGGCCGAGCTTCAGAATCTATCTGGCCTTCTTCTTTTTCTTTGACTGTAAGAAGAATAAAATTCAGGGATATTTGCACATTTGTCAAGGGACGCTAGATTAGAATGATTTGTGCACTTCTTTTACCTGAGTATTTTCCACCTTTGCTTCGTTTTATGAAACACAGAATGAGCAGGACCAGCAGCAACAGCACAAGGGCGCTGATGAGTCCAATGAACCAGCTCTCTGTCACAAACCTTTTATGCACCTCCATGACTTCTGAAGTAGAAAAGGGGAAATGATGTATGAAATTGCAGGTGAAATGCTCTCATCATTTACTATTTGATCAAAAGTGACTATTCTATTTCAAATAAATGCTGTTCTTGTCAAATTATTTGTAAAGAATCTTGGGGGGGGGGGGGGGTATTATGGTTTTCACAAAAATAATAAGCAGCACAGCTGTTTTCAGCATTGATCATAACAATAAGAAATGTTTTGTGAGCATCAAATCATCTTATTAGAATGATTTCTGAAGGATGTGTCACTGAAAACTAGAGTAATGGCTGCCTATTTTAAGATATATATATCAATAGGGAAAAAAAACAATTTAAGTACAAAAGTACAAGAGACTTATTCCAGAAATGGTCTGTATGTAATTAGGACATTAGTGTAATTTATTATAATAAGCATTAAGAGAGCTGTGATTACTTGTTCCTGCTGTCTGGATCCCATCTTCCCATAAAGTTTTGTTTTTGAAGTCAATCTTCAGGCGATACTCGGATCCGGACTGAAGCCCCTGCAGCATGTAAAAAGACTGAGAGCTGTTCACTCTTTCAGAGTGCTTCCATGTGCCTTTGCCTGGACAGAAAAAACAATACAATATAAATCAAAAAGGTATGTTACTGAAAGAGCAGAGGCACTAACTAACATAAGATGTACTGAATCAGTTTTGCTATTCAACAAACAAGCTTGTGTTCAATCATTTTCAATCACATCTTGTCCATGCGGCACGCACCGTCCTTTTTCAGGTAATGAATAAAGAATCCCACGTTCCTCTGTCTCTCTTTCGATACCCAGGTCAAGTTGACTGATGTCTCTCCAGTCGATAAACTAATGTTGGAGGGCGGAACTGTTCACACACACACACACACACACAAAAACCAAATGAGACTTGGACAAACTTAGTCCTAAAATACACTCATAAAATCATTTTATATAACGACTACTTATGCCTAGATATAATTTAGAGATCAGTAAAACGTTAGACCTCCATCCAGTGTTGTAGCTCCCTCCCTGATGATTGGCAGTCCTTCTCCCTGAGAAGTGTAGCCTCGCAGGTAGAAGCGGTAACGGCTGTGAGGGTCCAGCTTTAAGCTGAAGTGAGACACGGCATGGTCACTAATCTCTACCACTTGCATGGGACTGTTTTCCTTATCAACTGCAGAGAAATGAGGGGGAAAAAGAGACAAAAGATAGGAAAAACATCATTTTAAATTTAGTGTAATGGTTTTAAAATGAGTTTGTTTTAAAATGTTACCTATTAAGAACTGCATTTGCTGTACACCGTGTGCTGAATTATTAGGCAAGTTGAAATTCTGGTCATATTTTTTTTCTAAAAACATTTGACCAATCTCAAACCACATCTATCTTAATAACTACTATTGATTTTGTATTTAGTCATATATAAGTGATATGTAATTGTTCATGAAGGCTGAGGATGTGATGCTGTTTGTTCAAAGTCACTCAAAACTTATCTCTCCATAAAGCCTATGAAAAATCAGTCTTAATGTATCAATGTTATTCTTATTAAGTGAGGGTCATTTTTTTGGATTTTTTTTTCTCAAGCAAGTCTGTGAGAACCTGACACATTGTACTTCTGAAGACTCCAGGAAGGTTGCTGAGAATAAATGGTTCCTGATGGTTTCTCATCCAATTCTTGACATTACTATTTAATTCTTTTGCATTTAATGCGTCTTTTTTTCTCCACCTGTTTTTCTGACTCTGTTGACCCACTGAGCATTTCGCTTCCCAATGGTCATTTTTAATTTGTAGTCTGAGTTCAGTTTCTTTTTTAGCTAATTTTACCTGTAAAAGAGAACTTGGTAACACTTTACATTAAGGTTCCCCTTATAAAGGTGTTCATAAATTACTAATAACTCATTAAAAGAATTCCTTACAAATAATTTATAAGCAGTTATAAATTATAAACGCATGAATAAAAGGGTGATTTTAATGCAATACCTGCCAAATAGTGAGCCATTTTTAACTCACATTGTAAATGCTTAAATATATTTATTAAAACTTATTTCACTCAATGAAATGTATGTATTTTGTGATACAGCAAGAAATTGAAGGGTGTTGTATTCATGTTTTTTTCATTTATATCTTATGACTCATTTTCTAACAATGTTTCTGATCAGAATAAGGTTCCTTACCCATGATTCTCTGCAGAAATTCATTGTAATGAACCATTTGTAAATGATGTATAAATATTAATAACTTGTAAAAGTATACATTAATGTAAAGCAAACATCTGCGAACCTTTTATTAAAGAGTTATAAACATTAATAACGTCTAAATGTGAACCTTAATGGAAAGTGAACACCTGTGGACCATTTATTAATGAGCTACTGTATAAATGTTAGTAACCTCTAAAAAGGTACTTTAGTGTAAAGTGATCACCTGTAAACCATTTATTAATGATTTATAAACATTTATAACCTGTGAACGTAAACCTTCAAATCAACACATGTGAAACATTTTTAATGCTCTTAAAGTGAACACACTAATCATTTATTAATGCACACACAGCAGAAAAAAAAAAAAAATTGGAAAAAACAATATGACCAGAATATAAACTTGCCTAATAATAACTATAAGGTATAGTTTACCCAAAAATGGAAATTCTGTCTGTAATTACTTCTCGTTCCAAACCTGTACATCCTCCGTTTATCATTAGCAAGGAAAAACAAACATCTTTTCTCTTGCATTGTCAATTTTCACAGTATTACATACCTCCCCAGTCTAGGGGTAGGGAGGAGCAATAAAAAGAATGGTGGAGGAATGGAGGGAGCTTTTCACTTCTACTGACTCACACAACACCATAATTGATGCCAAAAAACATTATTTATTAAACATAAGGAAGCAAATAGATCTTCAGGAAGGGTCAAGGCCAACATAATCAACAAAACATACTAACTCTCAAAAACAATCTACTTAAGCTAACAAACAAAAGAAGAAAAAGAAAGTACAAAATGCTACCCTACCTCCCTTACTATCTTTAAACAGGAGAAAAAAGGGGGTAGTCAAAAGAAAATGGCAACCACCTCCCTACGGCTTCCAAAGAAAAGAGAAGAAACAAAGAAACAGAAACTCTTAATTTTAACAAAAAGAAAACACTAACACATTTTGTTACAACAGGCTAAACACAAACAAGAGAAAGTCAGCAGAAGTTTCTCCAGCTCCAAGCCTCCACACTTCCAAACTGCAATGCTGCCCTTTTATGTCCAAGGATTTCCTCTAGCGGACCAATCATGACAGTGCAGTCATCAGCTAATTAATCTCCACCTGTGAGTCGTAGTTAATGGTTAAGAGAGGGAGGAAGAGAGAGCACAACAACAAAATAGAATCAACATATGCACCAAAAAGAGACACATCGCGTCATAGGTCATAGGACGTCCGTTCATGAGAGTACCATGACGAAAGAAATTCCTGAATAAAGTATTTTTTTTTTCCATCTGCGCATAAAAAGAATTTTTGTAGCTTCATAAAATTACAGTTAATATTAACTATTTTAATGATGTCCTTACTACCTATCTGAACCTTGAACGTGATGGTTGTGTGGCTGTCTGAAGCGTCAGAAAGCTCATCTTTCACAGACAAATGAAGGTCTTTTGTGTTTGGAACAAAATGAGGCTGAGTAATTAACGACAGAATTGTCATTTTTGTGTAAACTAGCGTTAACGTTCACTGCTTCTAATACGCAACGCACCTTGTTGATACTGTAGTATGTATCCTTTCAGGACACCATTTGGCTGAGTGGGTGGAGTCCAGTGCAGTGTCATTTCTGTCTCCGATGGACTATCCAGCAGTAAAGAAGATGGAGGACCAGGTACTGAGAAAAGATGTGATGACAGAATTTGAATCCCTCAGCCTTCTTCGTCTGTTTTTACCATTTGTATCTCAGTCTTTTGCTCCTACCTCCTTCTGGAGTGTGGAAAGTGAGGGGGTCAGACTGGGGACCTTCTCCTTTATTGTTGATGACACTCACAGACAGTGCATAATGGGAGTAGGGCTGCAGATGTCCCAGAACCTTCTTCTCCTCATTACTGTCTGTCATCACAAAGGAGATGTTGCTTGGCTTGCCCTCCCTAACACGCTCCCGTCTGAGATGTCTGCTTTCCGGCCCGTAGTGCATTAGATAAATCTATAGGATGGAAAATACATAAACTGCCAAAGATACTTTCCATTACATTTTTCAGTTTATCTTTGTACAGCACAGTATATTACCTTGTAGCCCTGCAGACGACCTCTCACAGTTTCTCTGTTTATGGGCGCCCACACCACTTTAATGGCAGTGCTGTTGATCAAATCCACCGCCACATTTAAAGGGGCCTCGAGCGGGTCTGACAGGAAGAAAGAGCACATTCCGATACCCTTTAAAATGTCTGCCTCAGGATTAACGTTAAACTACAATCATTGTTTAATTGGGGTGAATTGAGATGCAAAACCTTACAGGAAGATGTCAGGAAAAAGGTTCACAAGAGCAGCAAAAATACGGAACATGACAAACTCACAGTCCTCTCCAGAGTATCCAATGGTGGATTTGGGCTCCGGGCCTTCTCCCATCTCATTAACAGCCTGCACTTTAATGTCAAAGGCAGAGAAGTTGCCCACTTCTGGGACGATTAAGGGTGGAGACGTGGTGGATTTGATGTGCCAGGACGGCCCGCTGCCCAAAACTTTCCTCCACATCACTTTATATTCAAATCCTGGGCCGTTGAAACTACGTCTGTCCATTTCCTGCAAGGACACAGACTCAGTTGTGAGTCACACTGTATTTGACAACATAGCGCCTTTTTATTGTAGAAGGTCTGGTTTGGTCCTAGTTTTGATTAGAAAAAACTGTTTTTAAAACATCCCTTTCTAATGCTACACATGAAAGAAAGATGGCAGTTTAGGATAAAACGATTCATTAGAACAAATCAGACTTTCTATCACTATATATGAGAGAGAGGACCGTTTAAAATGATCCAATTCAAGAGAATGAATGTGTTGAATATTTTCTAATACTACATATGAGACAGGAAGGTCCATTAAAGAACTGATTCACTAGAATAAGTCAGACTTTAACACTAC
>JAUCMS010000050.1:12987183-13003631 GCA_032357445.1 Enteromius radiatus | reverse complement strand
TTTTCTAATACTACATATGAGACAGGAAGGTCCATTAAAGAACTGATTCACTAGAATAAGTCAGACTTTAACACTACTAACACTACATAAGAGAGAAAGAAAGAACTATTTAGGATTAATTAAATGGCTTGAATAAACCGATTTTCAACACCAACAATATATGAGAGAGAAAGATAGGGAATGTTTAAGAAAAACTCATTTACTTAAATGAAATAGAATTGAAACACTGGATATGAGAGAGGACAGCTTAGGACGAATTGATTCATTCAAATGAATCAGACATTCTACACCACTACTAATGACTACCAAACGTTAGTCAGTAGCACTTTCCAACACTGCTTGAAGTATGATGGAAGTCACATGGGCTCCTTATGAAAGTCATTTGACAATTTTGGAGCTTAAAAGTCACTTTTTTCTCCTGTTCACAATGTATTTTGCATTCCATGGAAAAAAAAACACAGGTTTGAAATGACATGAGGAAAACTACATGAAGACAGAAACATTTCTGATCTCTCTGAATTGCGCAACGCACCTTCCATGTGATGAAAAGGGTGCCTGGGTCGATGGAATCACTGCGCACTCCTTCAGGGTTACTGTCTGGAGCTGTAGAGGACAAATCATAATTTAGTGGCAAGTTGTCCTAACATGGCAATAAAACTGTCACTTCGTATCAGCCACATGCTGAGAGAAGATACAAACACAAAGTGTCATACAATGATTCAAGGGATAAAACAAATGTATCACAATGTGGCAGTACAAGTAGTTCCTGTTTTAAGGCTATGTAAACATGCATATGCAAACACATGCTGTGTTACTTACGAGCAGCTGGTGTGGAAAAGACGTCTGTGTACATGCTCGGGTCACTCTTGCCAATGTCATTGATGGCAATGACTCGGAAACGGTAGGAAAGGAAGGGCTTAAGGGAAAGGGTGGTTCGCTGATTTTTGCCTGACACCCGGCGTAATTCCTCCCATTCTTTTCGTTCATATTCAGTCTCCTCAAACTCAATCAGATATTCTAGATACATAAACACAAACACACATTTTTCCACCAAAAAGTGAACACAGTTAAAAATGTATAAATGCAACATTACAAATTAAACATGATAAAAAGACATGTCAAATCACACTTCATCTATCACACTGTTCAGTCATAAATTTATACAACATTTGACATTTAAAGAGGGGGAAAAAAAATCAATAAGTAAAGATTGACATACATCAAATACTGCGCACAACTGTTACCTAAACAGGAAAAACATATACGCTACCTAGGACGGGGCTGTTGTGATCATCTCCTGGTGTCCAGATGAGAGTGACACTGCGGTCTTTAGGTTCGGTCATCAGTATTTGGGTCGGAGGGTCTGGTCGGTCTGGTGAATGAGAGATGACAAAGAGCTCAGAGGGTAACATGCTAATAAAAACAAGGCTTCTATGGTCTTTAAAGGTTATTTCTTTAATTCACCCTACAGCAAAACGTCCTTTTGTCCTTTTTGTAGGTCACATTATCATACAACATGCAACACACATACAGCAATATAGATCTAGACACTAGAAATGGCCATATTATGAAGTTACTTACCAACGATAGTGATGGAGCCACTCGCTTCAGCTATATCCAGAGTGGTAATGACTTCACAGGTGTAAATCCCTTCATCCTCTTCCTCGACATCAGGTATTATGAGAGTAGATTCATCTATCATGTACCTAAGACATTTATGGGTAATAATGTTCATGAGATCATGTTATACAGCTTAAACTAAGCCTTTTGAAAGCATTCTGAGGGAAAATGAAGGTATAAAAGCATACTTGTCTGAATCAGAGGACTCTGTGAGCTTCTGTCGGTTCTTCCTCCACTGGACTTGAGGGGCATCCTGCCTGGAGTCCACCTGGTACTCGCAGGTGAGGGTAGCGGGCTTCCCCCGCTGGATTCGTAGAACCAATGGAGGTTTCACAATGACTGTCTTATCTAGGAGAAAAAAATTGTAAAAAAAAGAAAGTTCTTGTATTGTGTTTCAACCCTTCTTTTTATTATTTAAAAAAAATCCACAAGAAACTTAATTATGTAAGATAAAAATTGTGTTATGATAAAAAGAAAACCTCTATACACATAGTATTAATATAATATAATAATATTTTTTAGAACATTAATCAACAAAACAGTGATTCTTGCAACCTGAAATGAAACCTACAGCATGAAATGAAATCAAGAATGCATGAAGGCACACATTTTCTAGCATGTGGAACTCACTGAGTACGTCCAGCTCGGCGGTGATGGTGATTTTGCTGTTGCTGACAGTGCAAGTGTATTGGCCACTGTCATTGAGGGAGGCGTTACTGATCTGCAGAGAGCCGTCGAGTAACTGGCTCATCCTTGGGTTGGCGACAAGAGCTCCCCAGGTCTCACCCTCCCTGTGAACACACATATTTCTTTTAGCTTTTTTAATAGATGCAAAATTTCAAGAACAGATTTTATTTTTCTTGTTCGAAATGTTGACCACTGAGCGTGATTTTGCCCATTTGCCCTAAAGGACTCCCCACAAAGCAGCTTCCCCCAACAATAATCAGGACAGCTGGCTGGAGCAGTTCTGGCATGTGAGGAAGAGACACCCCACAGGATCGAGTCTGTCTCACCATGTGACATTAGGCCGAGGAGATCCAAAGGTCTCACAAGCCAGCTCAATCATCTGTCCCTCTGCCACAGAGTACATCAGACCATCTTCTGTCAGAATCTGAGGAGGCAGTTCTAGAAAAACCAAAAATAAAACATTAGAAAATATATTTGGTTTCAACAATTCTCAGAAGAAAATAGCTAAGGTGTTGTTGTTAGCATGTTAGCTATTAGAGTCATTTACCCATACATCTACAATACAGTGGACATGTACTGTATGCTGTCTTAGCCAGCACATCAAAACAATACCTTTATTAGCTGTTTTTGAAAATTCCCTACCTATAACATAGACGTAGGCATTGATGAGTATAGATCCATGCTTATTGACTGCTTTGCACTGATACACTGCAGTGTCACTGAGTTCCACGTTCACCAGAGTGAGAATGCCATGTCTCACGCTGCGTCTGGGGTCTGGGTCAATATCTACGCACAAAGACACCTCAATATGTCAATGCAAGGTCATATATCAACTTCTCAAAAGGTTATTCTACATATACAAACAAAATATACATTAAATGGATAGTTCAATCAAAAAATATATATTTTGTCATATGTTTTTTCTACAGTTCAACAGATTAAAATTGTTCAAAAGATGGAAAAAAAAGTCATACATTGAACAACATGAATTCCATGTATGATTTTTCTTCAAAGTTTCTTCACAAACCCCACATTACTAAACGGAAGGTGTCTTGACTGAATCAATTACCAGTAAGAAGATTGCCATTGATGCTCCAGGTGACCTCAGGGCTGGGAATGCCATCAGCCTTACATTCCAGCTTGACCGTCTCTCCCGGGGCATACAGCTGACTCTTTGGTTCGTTAGTCCAGTATGGGGCAGCTAGACCACAATAATACACTAATTAGTTCACACTGTAACTCTTGGCTAAGATTGTAAATTTCTGCCCCCACATCTTAAGCTAAATCTGGAGAGGATGTGATCTGGCAGTGTGAAGCATACAGTACCTTCCACAGTGATGCTGTATGTGTGAGTGATTATGCCTTGCAGATTTGTGGCTGTACACTGGTATTCGCCGCTGTCAGACTCTGCGATATTCTTAAAGCGCAGAACTCGATCATAACTATCTTTGGATGTGCGGGACTCGGGCAAGACTCCATCTTTCCTGATCCACTGGATATTGGGAGAGGGCCTAGTGAATGAGAGAATAGGATGTAAACACACTTTTTAAGGAAATAACTCTCAAAGACACAGTCAGAGAAGGTTTGACTTACAGGCCCTGAACAATGCACTCCAGCTCCAGGTTTTGGCCGCTGAGCACCAGGTAGGAGCTGCGGGAGCCAGTCGGTCGCATCATTTGTGGTCTTCTGTTACGCACCACTGAGTTAGCTACAGATACAGACGAGGACAGAATTATTGAGGGAAACGAGGAGGGAGAGCATGATAAACAATTTACAGATGCAGTAAGTGGGTGTTCAAACAGGGCTATGACTGGGCAAAACAGATTCATCTCTCAATATTTTCTATCCTTTTATGGCATTAAACAGACAAACAGAATTTAATAAAACAATAGAATGATGGATGGATGGATGAACAGAACAAAAGAAACAATGGATGGACAGGGGGAAAAAAATAATGGTTAGAGGGATGGACAAAAAAAGAAACAATGGATAGATGGATGGATGGGTGGATGGATGGACAAAACAAAAAGAATTAATAGATGGATGGATGAATGGAGAGATGGAGCAATGACTGGATGGATGAAACTAAAGAAACAATGGATTGAAAGATGGATGTATGGACAAAACAAAACTAAAATAAATTGATGGATGGATGTAAGAGACAATGACTGATGGATGGACAAAACAAAAACAAACAACAGAAGGATGGATGGATAGCCAGATAGACAGACAAAAAGATGAACAAAACAAAAGAAATCATGGACGGACAGACCAATAGGAATTATAGATTTTTCTGTTATGACTAGTTTTCTGTTAATAGATTGCAAAAACAAATTTATTGGGAAATAAGTGAGCCTTTCTTTCACTCCATCTTTTCTGTTAGTCTATGTGTATATATACAGCAGACAAACACCTTTGGTTTTGCTGAGTCTCACTGTCTATCAGTGTTTTGCACCTTTGGCATTGCATCTTAAAACAATGTGTTATTTTAAAAATAACTCAATGTACGTTCCACTTTGTTCAGGCTAAAAGTTTTTAAGGACAAGCTAAGGTTGGTCAAGGATTGTCAGCATCCTCTGTCTTGATGCTTACAGGGGACAACAGTGAGTTTGATGGGCTCTTTGAGGACGATGATGCGTGCACTGGGGAACTGAGTGTTGCAGGTGTAGTCGTCTCGGCTGTCTTCCACAGTCACATGAGAGAAGTACAAGTTTCCATCTTGACCCTGAATCACTCGCTCGTTTTGCTGAATGTGTCGCAGCTCTAAGAGAAAAAGATGTATAAACAGATGCTTATATATATATATATGGTTTGTGATAAATATGGATAAATTAGGACAAAAACAGACTCACTCTTGTCCATCCAGTGTATGACCGGAGCCACAGTGCTGTTAGGAGGATTACAGGGAAGCACCACACTCTCTCCTTCCTCCACCTTCTTCACCACCTTCTTCTCCTTCTGTAGAGTGGGAGTGTCTGTGAGAAAACAGAGAATTAATCAAAAACACTACACTACCGTACAACTTAAAGTTGCATTTATTTTATGAAAAATACAGTAATTATATTTCTACTGTAATTTATTTTAAAATGCATTTTATTCCTGTGATGGCAAAGCTGAATTGTCATTGTGCATTATTTTGGAAATCATTCAAATATACTGATTTGGTGTTTCAAGAAACATTTTTATCAATATTAAAAACATTTGTGCTGCTTGATATTTTTGTGGAAACAAAACGGTTATACAATTGAGTTTTTCAGGATTATTTTTATGAACAGCATTACAGTATTATTCTAGTCTAGTCTAAAACTAAAATCGTAAAATCTTGCATTACTTAAAATTAAATAAACATTAACTGAAATAATACATATAAAAAAAACTATTTTATCTTAGCAATTTGCCATGGCATTCTCATTTTCATTTAATATTATGAAATAAAATAGCTAAAATAAAACCAATAAAATTACAAAAACATAATAAAATTACTAAAAATTTTAATGAATTAAAATGAAAAAAAAAACTGAAAATACAATCATATACAATCAAATAATGCTGCAGCATCAAAAATCTTTTGTAACATTAAAATGTTTCACTTTTGATGAATTTAATGTAACCTGGCTAAAATGATTAATTTCTTTAAAAAAAAAACTGAACATAAACTTTTAGTTGAGCTTAAACTTTCAATCTCAGTTGTGTATGAAGTAGTTTAAAGTCTCAGATTATAATAAGATTTCAGATACATTTCATCTTATGAGAAATGAGCGTGCTAATTAGCTGGCACGTAATTATCCACAGCACAGCTGACAAAACAAGCGAACACCAGAATGCAATTAAAAACTACAAAACTAGTCCAACATTATTCAGAAGATGCCTTGGCTTGTCATGATATTAAAATAGGTGTGTGATGTTGCACATATTAATGTGGCCAGCCCCAGCTGCGAGTGGAGTTCATAATATGTAGGCTATTGTTAGCCCCGCTCATGCTGAGTACTCTCACTTCCTGCACATATTAATCCCACGAGTGGTCGTCCCCGCTGACACACTTACACGACTCACACTGGTTTCTGAGGTAACCGTTGTCAGGGAAACTGGCAGAGAGGTCGGGACAGCGTAAAGGAAACAGGTAGATCGCTAGATAGCTAGTCAAAACAGTTGTTTTGTTGTTGTTTTTATGTACAAAGTGCTGTTTGATCCCTTATTTGGGAAGCAATTGGGGATTTTTATTAGTTCTGGAATTCTTCGAACTGCTAGTGTGACTGGCACACACAATGAGCTGTAATTTTCCTCTAAATGTCATTTTGTGCGTATGACACAACAGGGGCCAGGGGACTTGATTTTGGGCTGTTATCAGCTGTGCGCCAAATTTTCTCTACAGAAAACTCACCGCATGTGGTAACGTCAGGATATCAAACAGGCAATCATAAGCGTGTCGCTTTTGGATGTTGCAGTGATGAGAGTGGCTTACTCTTTGTGACAATGCGAGCCTCGTTAGACACCGCCGTGCCGAGGTCGTTAGACGCATAGCAGCTGTATCTGCCCTGATATTGGTGGATGGGTCCATCTTTGGCTGTCAGTGAGAAGGTCCCAGAATCTCTGGACACGGAGAGTTCAGGGTCTTTAGAGGGGTCAAACTCCACACCGTCTTTCACCCAGCGGAACCTAGCAATGAAGCAGATAACAAATAAATAACATGACAGAGAAAAAGGTAACAGTTTACAACATGGAGTCATCTGTTAACATTAGTTAATGTATTAATTAACATGACCAGACAATGAACAATACATTTATTACAGTATTTGTTCAACTTTGTTAACAGTGCATTAACTAATGTTAAAAACACAACTTGTTATTGTAATAATGCATCAGTAAATGCTGAAATTAGCATTAACTAAGATTAATAAATGCTGTAGAAGTATTGTTCCTTCCTAGTTCATGTTAACTAATGTTGTTAACTTATGATCCTTACAGTGAAGTGTTACGTTATAGTAAAGTGAGAAAAATAACATTCTTAAATGTTATTGTTATAGCGATGAATATTTTTTAAATGAATAATAAAATATTTAAAAATTTTCCTTTTGTTTTTTCATAGTGCTACTATTCATACATTCATACTACTATCCATACAATTAGTCAAAAGTGACAATAAACACACAAATAATGCTACAAAAGATTTCTGTTTCAAATAAAATGCTGTTCTTTTTGCTCATCTCATCTTTTTAAGTGGGAGAACTTGCACAATTGGTGGCTGACTAAATACTTTTATTTGCCCCACTGTATACTATATAGGCTTCAAGTAAACTGTTACCGAATTAAATAACATTGTTGCTATGGATACTAACCTGGGTGGGGGATTCCCAGTCGCCTCACAGGTGAGCATGATGTCATCTGCTGAAAAGGTGGTGACAGACACTGGCTGAGCAGTAATCACCGGGGGGCTTTTCACTGAGGAGAGAGTACACAATCATACACCGAACATTCAATTAACCAGTTACATTTCTGCGAGCTGTGAAGTTAGCAAAGCAACACCCTAAAAATAGAAATAGACATCTATTTTCACAGAGCTATAATAACTTCATTTGTTAACCCATTTGTTAGTTGCTTCAGATGTGGAATGGGAAGACATATTAGTCACAGTAGTTAAGCAGCCGTTCTGCTGTAATCACATGACACCAATATTCAAAACAACTTAATGATCCGCTGCGCCACTGACTTCAGTGAAGTCTCCCACTAAACCTCAGTTCTGTTCTGAAGAAAGTGCCCCTGCATCTCACCCAATTAGATCCAATCGGCATATGCGGGAAATGGAATATAATGCATGTCATTAGAAACTCCCAAGTGAATAGAGGGAAATGAAGAGCGCTGTGTAAAGCATGCAGAGGTAATACATGGAGATTAGGTGAGCCTGAGATGTTCTCTAAGTGTCGGTTGTTTTACGGATGAGTGGCCTGTGAAAACATCGAGAGCAGGGAGAAACTGAGACTAGAAGAATGAATAGGAGAGGCAGACAGCGAGAGCATAAAGCATTAGTGATGTAATCACTGAGGCTAGAAACTAGCTCTTACCAGACAAATAACAACACTGATGTCTGGGAATGGATAGAGTGATCCTTACTATGCAGTTCAGACTAACTAAACTAACTAACTAACTAACTATCTGTCTGTCTGTCTGCCTGACTGTCTAAAACCATCCATCCATCATTCTTCAATCCTTCCATCCAAAACATATCTTTCTGCCTATCTATCCATCCATCAATCAATCCATCTATCTATCTATAACATATTTTAATGGCAAAAACAGGTGGACAAGACCATAGGATTAAAGAACCATTGTTTAAAAACGTATGTAATCCCTGGTGATGGACCATTAACCATTATAACCAGAAGGCATGTCCATCTCTCGTGCCTTTACAATAATATAATAATTCATTTTAAAAAGATTCATGCCTTAATGCACCCTTGAATTCTGCACCGTTCCCACACTTCTGAATATTACAAACAAATTTCTCAGCTGATCAGTTTTGGCTGTTGCTGCAGGCTGTCTTCCGTAATTGGAATGAGTCCGGGAAATTTTAGTGGAGTAGAGTTACTACATGCAAAAATATATTATACATGCCAGAAATACTTACAATCTCTTATTTTGTCTGTCCATTGAGTCAGCAGGGAAAAAGAAGAGATCTTTTTAGAGACAACATTAACTAATTTGTCTTGTACACACATGAACAAAGAAGCATGCACACGTTTACACATAGACTGCACCTATACTAACAATGAACAACACTAAAACAGCATTTATTTATGTTATTTCATATTAACTTAATACTTCATATGTCACAGTTCACATTAGTTACTGCACCATGAACCAACAAGAATAACTGTATTGACATGAAATTGTTAGCAACTGCAATTGCTATTTTTTTAAATATTTTCTACACCCTACCCCTTTTAGATTTTCATTAAGACATTATTATTAAATTTATTAGGCAGTTTTCCTTATGAGTTGACTCCGCAAAACCTGACCTTCATACACATAGATTGTATTAAGCTTTTTTTAAATGAAACAAATGTTTGTGATGGCATGATTACACTGTTTGGAGGCGAAACAAAGAAAACACACGATGCCAGCTCAGACACCTGGACTATAGATCAGCTGGCCAACAAGAAGTACACTAGAGATAACAAGATGCTGGCAAAGCAGAGCTAAAATAAACTCCCTATCCAGCGATTTTCCTTCCTTGAATTCAACCATCCCTTTGTAGGACGGCTCGGTCCTGTATTCCCAACAACCTAAGAAAACAAACATGCTGAATATCATGAGACAGGATCAGAGAATTAGCAGAGAGCATATGGGACAGACCCGGTTAGGCTGTGTTTGCTGGCTGGGTGTGTTATCGATCTCATTGGTCACATCCATGTCCACATTTCACATTTAAAGGTCACTAATTGAAAGTCAAGAAAAAGCGTGACCTTTGATATAGGTGTTAACTCCTCACTGATGTTTCATTCTGGTGCATTTTTTGTTTTGCAGTTTTCATCATCTAGTTTTTCTCCTCTTCGTTGTGTGTGTGTGTGTATGTTTGGAGGGGCGGAAAAAGAGAGATGCTCTGATACAATGATACATAGCTGCGATCTTAAATTGCAGATGTACAATAATAGCAACAAACCCTGTGCTGTTTATAGCATTGGGAAGCTTGTAGCAGATGCTGTTTCTACAGTTCCTCCTCAGGTGCGTTTCAATCACTGCATGCTTGAATGTCCTTTCTAATCAGTCCTGTTACTAGGCACTAGAATCGATAGTATAATCAATTGAGCAATTCAACTCAGTTAAAACAGCTAATTCTGCACTTTTTAACTCTTTAACTATTACAATATACTATATCAAACATGCAAATTAAAACACACTCATCATGCATACTGAATGCAATGTAAAATCCTGTACTCACATTTGGATGGGATATTGATGGTGGCATTCCCAAGCCTGGGAGCCACGGACAGCAGGAGGAGAGGGAGCAGAAGAGCAGCGCATCGCCCCCTGCTGCCCACCTGCTGTTGTGACGTGGCAGGCATTCGGGCAGGAAAATCTGCGATTATCCCAGTCAGAGAAGAGCAATCTTCACTGTTTCTTCTTTCTGTATGTTTCTCTCAGGTCCACACCCTTCTGGTATACTCTAACTGCAAGAGAAGAGAGAGAGAGAGAGAGAGAGAGCATGAGCAAGGGAGGGGCAAGAGGGGGAGACCCACATGTGTAGAAAAAATCCTTCCACATGGCCCAGGACAGAGGGAGCCAGAAAGAGGAGAGACAAAGGACAAAAGTGTTTGCCAAATCCATATAAATATAAATACCAAATGGTGCACTTAATGTAAATTAATGTAATTCATTTTCTTATACAGGAAAACTACTATTATTTACTATATTATTATTTTATTATGTTTCAAACAATATCTGTCAATTAATAATAGTTAAATGATCTCTCCCTCTCTCTCTCTCTCTATTTAAAGATACTAAGATTAGATATATACTGAGAATTGATTTACACTGAGAATAATATATAACATAAAATATAATTTAATTTAATGCAGTTCCTGCTGAAAAGAACAGTAGTTTTTTGATTGTAATGATTTGTAAAGTAACAGTGTTTTTCTCTGTGCTTTTCTTGTAATAATCTTTAAAAATAATAGTTTTACACTTAAAAAAAAAAAAAAAACACCCGTAAAAAACGGTTGAATGACTGGCAGCTACGGCTTCCAAACACAAAAAAAACATCAAATTAAAGTAAAATATTGTAATTGAAACAAGGAAACATCTGTAAAATAAGGGTTTTTTTCTGTAAAACCTTTGATTTTCTTTTTTTTATATATACAGTGTACAGTACTTCCTAAACCAAATTTGGTATTACCATGGTAGTTGGTTGGTTAAGATAATAATATCAGTATTTAATGTTGGTTATTATATTAATAATGATTCTATATATAAGTTTTACTATTATTAGCAGCAATAGTAATAGCATTAATGCTATAATAATGATGATATTTACATTATTTATACTACTATACTGCTGTTATATCTAATAATAAATATTATTGTATCTGATATTGGCAGAGCAATAACAGAGCTTACCTTTTTACTCTAAAACGGTTTTCTATATACTCTATAAAATGTGTATGCTTTATCAGTCATAACATTAAAATATTCTGTACACTGCAAAAAAAAAAAAAGAAGAAGAAGCTTTTCTAGCTTAAATTTTTGTCTGGTTTTCAAAAAATATCTTGAATCAAGAAGGAAGCATTTTTTGCAGTGTATCTTTATATTAAGGCACTTCACTAAAATGCCTTGATTTTATTCCTAAAAGACTCAATACACAATATAATGCATTCAATGGATATAAATACCAGACTTCTTTTTAAAGAAAAAGTGACCATAAGTGCAAACACATGGCAAATTGTTCTTATCGCAATCACAGATCTACAGTCATCTCATAAAGCAATTTACTCAATGCATTTGCTCTGCAGACCTTCATGATGGTCAGGGTCATTAATACATAATGATGAATGGAGGTTGGCATAAGATTAATATAAAATATTTTTGGGGTCGTTTTTGAGGAGCCTCTATAAAAGAGAAGATAAGCATCTTTTAGAGCAGCTATCGCTCACGCCACAGGCTTATCAGATACTCTGCAGGAGGAGGTCTCCATCTGTATTTGGGCCTGCCAAATGACGCCACACCAACAATATAATGCATTCAATGGATATAAATACCAGACTTCTTTTTAAAGAAAAAGTGACCATAAGTGCAAGCACATGGCAAATTGTTCTTATCGCAATCACAGATCCACAGTCATCTCATAAAGCAATTTACTCAATGCATTTGCTCTGCAGACCTTCATGATGGTCAGGGTCATTAATACATAATGATGAATGGAGGTTGGCATAAGATTAATATAAAATATTTTTGGGGTCGTTTTTGAGGAGCCTCTATAAAAGAGAAGATAAGCATCTTTTAGAGCAGCTATCGCTCACGCCACAGGCTTATCAGATACTCTGCAGGAGGAGGTCTCCATCTGTATTTGGGCCTGCCAAATGACACCACAAAAACCTGCGTGTGTCGCACCATTTATTAGCACTATCACTGGATCAAACGACTGCCTTTTTCATTCACCAGCCTTGATCATAACTACTGTACAAAAAGGAGCTCCCCGAGGACATGTGATAAAACCTTCAGACAGAGAATGAGGATGAAATGAAATAAGGAGCGAGAGGTGGATATTTGTGTTGGCTTGGGTGCAGCGTGTCTGACAGCAGCTGGCAGCCATGCATATCTTTAGCTGGGCACCGCTGTACCCTCCTGGTGCCAAACGCTGGAGCTGAGTGACCTTGGAGTGGAAGAAAAGGTTGAAGGAGGAGTGAAGCATAATCTTTCACTATCTGTGTTCCATCTCCATCTGTATTTGGGCCTGTCAAATGACGCCACGCCACATTATAATGCATTCAATGGATATAAATACCAGACTTCTTTTTAAAGAAAAAGTGACCATAAGTGCAAACACATGGCAAATTGTTCTTATCGCAATCACAGATCCACAGTCATCTCATAAAGCATAAGAGAATTCTTTGTGAAGCATAAAAGTGAAGCATAATCTTTCACTCTCCCACACCCTTGCACACACACACACACACACACACACACACACAGATAACCCCGCTGAAAAGACTGACTCAGACTAGCACGAATTTCCAAGCTGTTTCATAGGTCTGATAAAATGTGTGCATACTGTATTTTATATAAACAAAAACTTTCATTTTGGATGCAATTAAGCGTTTGACAGCACTACTTAATATATAGTAATATAATGTATAATATATACTTTATGACAAAGGGGATCTAAAATTCCATAGAATTTTGTCTAAATACATAAAAAAATAAAACACTAAAAACTAAAATGCTACAGGTAAACTAAGGCATCAAAACATTATAATGTGCATTATGAAAAATGGATATAGATATGATAAAAATGACATTTATCAGTGTTTTTAAGATGATGACTAGATTATGTCAATATGTTCATCTAAATGTAAAAATAGGCATGCACAATAAAATATCCAAATATGTAACCCTGGAAATTAAGATTTATACATTATCTGAAAGCTGATTAAATAAACTTGAAATCTGAGAATTATTTGAAAATCTGAGGAGGCAAAAAATCTAAATATTGAGAAAATTGCCTTTAAAATTGTCCAAATAAAGTTCATAGCGATGCATATTACTAATTACTTACAGTAGGATATTTGCAAAATATCTTTATAGAACATGATCTTTACTTAATATACTAATGATTTTTGGTATAAAAGAAAAATGGGTAACACTTTATAATATCTACATCTGCTTTATAAATGCTTTAGTCCTCACTTTAGATGAACTCACAAAAACATATGTCTGGCAACTACTAAATGCTTCATAACTACCTAACTTAATCATGAATTTCTGCAGGAACATGTGTTAATAAAGCATTTATTAACACTCTGATCAACTATTATCATGTGTCCAAATAATAAGATTTATGTAAATTTAAATAATTTATTAATCATTAACTTAGACTTTCTAAATAATCTTATTAAATACAAACAGCTAAATAACTGGTTTGTAAATAACGGAATAATAAAAAAAAAAAAAAGATAAACTGCTCATTAATAAAGTATGAAAATACAATTATTAAATATTATATATATGCTCAAGAACAAGGCATTTATATATGCACTTGTAAACTGTTTACTAATGCATAATAATGTTGGAACAATGGTTTATAAGGATTAAATAAATGCTTACTAATGCTTAACTAATCATTCATAGTGTGTAGTTACTATAAAGTGTTACCGAAAAAGGGATCATTTTCGCCCATATGCTGTATTGTTGGCAATTGCTACAAATATACCCAAGCTTCTTATGACTTGTTTTGTTGTCCAGGGTCACATATGGGCCCATATATATTTCATATCAACCTCAAAAGTAAAACCTCCAAATTTAATCTGAGAGAGGCAAAATCATACATCCCTTACAGTATTATGGTCTTGCTGCTGACAATTCCTTTGTGGACCAAGAAAATCTTACTGGTTAAACTATTCAAGAAGCCTGACACCAACACATCGGCAGCCCAAATATAAAACGCTAGTCTTTTCAAGCAAGAAAAACAACTGTAGGAGGAGAAGTGATATTTAATGGAAATTTTTATAGCTACTGGAACATTTGAGTCAGCATTCAAGCCCACATAATGTTACTTACAGGTCACATATGGAAGATCATACACATAATGTTGGTGTAGCACCTCAATCCTGGATTACGTGGCTCATTAAGCACAGTCACCTCGAATCGGCTCTGTGCCTGCACATCTCATCTCAAAGGATTAGAGGAGAAAAGAAAAAGAGGAGGAGCAGAAGGGGTGATAGAAGATGACAGCCAAGACAGTAATCCCTTCCTCCATTAAATCGCACAGCTGCCCAATCAATCAGTCACCTTTCCTCTCTTTTCGTCCTCCAGACTCGATGATATTAGTATGAACTGATCAGAGGGGGAGGGGACTTGTCAGCAGCCAATTAGATGCCAGGTTAGCCTCAGTTGGCCTTTAACAAATGCCATCAAATGAGGATGAATCGAGCCGGGCCTGAAGATTTCACTGGCACTGAGAGGTGCGGAGTCCGATTAGCCCTGTCACACAGCTGCTCAAAAGGGAGCCAGCCGCCAATCAAACCGGTGCCCAGTAACGTATGATCAAGCAGCAACCACTGCACTGACTAGTCAACCAAGTCAAGCATGACTGGCTCGCAGGGAATAGAGGAAGAAAGGAGGGCGTGGAATCGAAGGGGAGTGTCACATATCCATGAAATGAGCTCTAGGCACTACTTGAACCTCAACATGCTGATAAGAACCTTGTCTATGATGGCTTACATGGCCTCTATTGCTGATGTGAATGAGATTGACAACGGTCAGGGTCTCTCAGCGCCACTGTGCAGCTGTTGGTGATAGTATCTAATCCTGTGTCACCCGCTTCATTACCAAAGGTCATAGACTAAACGTCACTGATGCCCTGCAGCGGAACAGAAACAAAGGCAATTATGTCCTTTCTGTAGAACAGATGTGCACGCAAAAAAATGTTTTAAATAAACAATAATAAACATAGCTTTCATGCTTTCAGCGCCACAGAGAATTGATGCATCATTCCCCATAAACAAACTCTAATGTCAACCCTGAAGCAACTGAAAAAAAAAACAACCAATTATCTTTGCGAAATGGAGCATGTCACTTCACTCACGGCATATACTAGTTGAATTTCAGTGAAAACGTGAATCATATCATATCACAGAAAGCTGATGTAATCACAGCAAAGCCTGGGTTAATCATAGCTTTGATTTCAAACAAAAATGCATTTTAAGCTTCTAAGTGTAAGAACTTTGGAACAAGTACATTGATAGTGAGAAAGGAGTATTTTTAGAAGGCTATATAAGGAGGTTATATAATCTTCATGGGACCAACTTGCTGAATACTGTATTTTAGGAGCTGAGAGCTGTAAGCTAACAACTTCTTCGTCTGGTATCCTTATTCCTGTCGTGTCAGTTGGATTATGGGAGAATTGCAGAAGTGTAAATCCTGCCCTTATTTGATCCTGAGGTTATCCAATCATACTGTAAATTGGTCTTGATGTAATTTTACGATGATAGTTGTATTATGAATACATTCCATATTCCTAACATTGTTGAAGTCAAAGTTTGTAGGATGAAGTCATACACACAAATCATACAATTTATGTTTTTGAACTACCGAATAACTGCCCATTATTTTTTTTACTCAAGTTTAGGTGTTTTTAGGCGTATTACATTGTCTAAATCTCTTCAGTTACAGTTATTTTCAAAAAATATTTATCAGTCTCAATATACTTGGAAAGTTAACGCACACTGAAAAAGGTTGAATGTCAAAACATAATATATCTTTCAACATTAACATAAAAAAATATTACAGACTCCAAAAAGCTGAACAATAGGGTATATTTTGCGCCACTGTATATGTATATATATACATATATATATATATATTAGGGGTGTAACGATACGCGTATCGTGTATCGAACGATTCATGGTCGTTTTCCAAATCATCAAAGTGAT
>JAUCMS010000050.1:12917889-12979878 GCA_032357445.1 Enteromius radiatus | reverse complement strand
GCCAGAAAGCATAGGAACTGAGAAGTGGTCTGTGGTCACCACCTACAGAACCACTCCTTTATTGGGGGTGTCTTGCTAATTGCCTGTAATTTCCATCTGTTGTCTCTTCCATTTGCACAACAGCATGTGAAACTGATCATCAATCAGTGTTGCTTCCTAAGTGGGCAGTTTGATTTCACAGAAGTGTGACTGAATTGGAGTTACATTGTGTTAAGTGTTGCCTTTATTTTTTTGAGCAGTGTATTTGTCCGAGCAGTTACAGCACCTAGCTAAAAATAACGATTGTTTTCTATCATGTTTCCCAAATACACTTACTGATCATTGGTCAGCTAAATGGATTGCCTCACCCCAAACTCACTCAATTGGTTGAGCCAAAGTTGCCATGTTTGTCTGCTCAAACAAGCAATGTTTTGACAGTACCACAGAGCCAATGTTTACCCTTTTGAGGGAATGAACCTACAAATAGCTTACTTCAACTCAGCAATAATGATCTGGGATAGAAGGAAGTATTTTAACACAGTAAAAAATGCATCCCCTTTAAAATGACTGCTACACAAATAAACGTAAAAGCAGTTACAAAGTACTTACCCTCAACTTGTATACAGGAAAACACTCAGCAAAGTAGTTAAGTCCATTAGTCTATTCAGCAATTTTTGAAGCTATCAGCCATTTCTGCTTTGGATTATTCATGATGCCTCACAACTTCTTGTCTCATTACCTAAAAAGCCTGATCTCTTTGCAGCGAATGAGGAAAAAATTGATAGGTGAATTCTAGGCTCCACCTAATCTGTGCTAGTGCACTCATCTCGTATGGAAATGAGACGTATTGACAGGTCAAGGTCAGCCCTGCTTTAGTATTCCACAGGATTTGCATTCAGTCAAGCACAGCGGCCGTGCCTCGTCTCTGAAGTGCCATGGACATGTGCTATAAAAGCGAAAGAAAGTAAAGAGATAACTCATTTTTTTGGAAGGATGTGGTCTGTATTATCAGATGTTCTCTCAATCGTGCCTTTCAGATCAGGAAGCCTCGATTAACCAGACCAGAGGAACCTTTCTTCACCAGCAGCCCCATTAACTTTGTTAAAAGTTGCAAAAGCAGCACTTGCCTCTAAGTGCTCCTGATATAATCGAAAAGAGCACCTCGTGGGAGCCGTGAGAAGAAATAAGCGAGATATTGCCTACAGGCTGTGGATGCGGGGCTCTGTAGGTCGAGTGGATGTGTGTTACATAAAAAAGAAAAACCTGAGATTCTCATCTTCCTTGAGCCAGTGCCGTTCTGTATATTTACCACATCTTTCCCGCTTCACCATTTAGATCAAATCTCTGTCTTCCAGCAGTTATCACATGCAGATAAAGCCATTAGTGGCTCATGCAGCATGAACAAGTGAAATCGGTTTGAAGCCATTTGACTGTCATTCAAATGTCTTTGTATGAATAGCGAGAAAATGGGGTCATGTTGGATGTGAGAGTGTGCAGTGAAATACATACTGTCTGGTGTACTATATACTGGGCACGAGTCTGCGTGGCGTCAGGGGAAGCTAAACCTGAGACCGGAGATGGATTGGCGGAAAAACACAGTGATTCATTCAGTCATGCTCGAATGGACAACGGATTGCATTGCGGTCCAATACTATGACGCTAGCAAGGTGTCAATACTAGCTTGTCTGCTTTTTTTTCTTGCACCAATCACCATGACAACCCTCTGACTCCAGCGGCACGCAGCTATACACCTCCCTTCCCCCATTCCTCCACCCCCCCCATCTCTCTCGATCTATCTCTCCTCATCTGTCGCTACTTTCTTCTTGGCACAACTTCTGCGTGTCCCTTATGTTTTCCCCAGCACACGGATGGCTGATGTGACGTTGCAGTCCAGGCTGTCAAACATTGTTAAGAAGTAGCTGTCTTAATATCTGCAACTTTCAAGGTGCAAAATGGGAGTAAAAAAATTTCTACGTAGAGAAAATGCTGAGTGTCAACCTCAGGATGTCAGAATCTTAATATTACATGAGTAGATGTCACAGTTGCACTTGCAGACTTTTTTCTCACAAATGCAAGTTCATATCTCCTAGTTATGACTTTATTACTAGATTTATCTCAATAACAGCGAGTTTATCAATTCTGAGGAAATAACCAGAAGTGTGGGATATATCCCGACTCTGAACTGAGGGGGAAAAAGAGAGACAATTGTGAGGATAAAGTCACAATTTTGAAATATAATGTCAAATTTATTTTAAACCATGGCTTCCATAGACTCCTACTTGAAAACTGTCAGTTTCTGGCCACAAAAACATCATCAGTGTTTGCCAACTCTGAATTGGTCTGTTCTATTCGTTTTATATTGTATGAAACTTAAACATTAAATGAACAAAAACCAAATGGACAATGTAAAATGAAAAGTGCTGTAGAAAGTGTTAATTCTTAGGTGTCACAATTTGAAAGGATATTTTTTTAACTGGGGAAAATGTAGGACACAGCTAAATATTACATCTTTGGTAATTAAAATGAATAAATAATTAAAAATAGTTGTTTACTACAAGGAATGAAATAACTCTTGAAGAGAAGATAGACATAGCTATAGCAGGCTAATTTGATGTTAGATAATAGCTTATCTGACGGATCAAGAAGTTGTAAAAATTGTTGTAATAAAAATCAATTAATCTGGGATTTTTGTCTCTAAGGTTTAGAAGAAAGCAATGAGACAGCAAAGGGCACCATACTCATGCTCATTTGTCCTCATTATTCATATGCATCTGCTGAGTGTTCTGAAATTATAATCAGTGCTCATTTATATCTATCTAGACCAGAATAAAGATGAACAGAAAAATATGTCAATGCTCTAAGATGTCTTTTCCTCTTCTCACTCAAGTCATGCATAATACAAGGATTACCAGTTCTGAAAGATTCTGTAAGAGAATGACATATGATATTCGCTATTAACTTTTTCAGAGCTCAAGTGATAAAGTGCAACAGCAAAATGGAAAACTTTTAAAACATTTTTGCTCATTAAAAGCATTAAAAGCTATATAGTCATTTGATATGAGGAAGCTAACTCTGCCAAAGACTAAAACTTTTCCCGGATCCTGTCTCTTCACCAGATCCTGACAGAAGACAGAAGATCTGCTTTGCGTTGTAAACACAGGGTTGAACCAAGAAATTCACGGAGAAGTTCAAGCTTAATCATTAAGTTTATGTTAACAAACAGAACACTTTCCCAACAGTTTGTGCGACATGAATGTCTTGTTCGCAGGAAATCCTTTTTTTTTTTCTCGAACTTTCGTAAATGTCAGCCACCCACCCACCCACACACACACACACACACACACACACATCCGTTTTAATCTAATGAAGGGTGGGAAGATTTGTTCTCGTTAACTAGCTGTCTCCATCGATATCTCCAGTTAATCTCTCTTCCTCCAATTTCTCTATTTTCAGATGCCTGCTCTTCTTCTACTCTCATGCAGACACACATCCTCCATCAGAAACAGACCCACCATCCCGTTAGTAAAACTCAAGAGACCATAACTTCATAAAGACAACAAACATATTGCTCCAACTATACTTCTCTAAACTGCATCTCAAGTAGTTTTGCCATTAAATTCAATACATTTTAATTACCCATTCCTCAATATGCAAGTTGAAATCAATCACGTGTAAATTTGCGAGGGGTGCGGGCCACTGTGTGTGGCTTTTTAACTGCCTCTTCTGGGCAAATGTGTGTCCCTATGATGGGATTTTTTCCCTGGTGGCAAATCTAATTATGCCCAACAGAAAGTACTGTGGAACTCGTTTTCAGACTCAGCAGTCGTAGCCTTTCAGCACATACTGATTCGGGCCCATCAAAGGCAACATGTTATCTCCCGCAACCAGCTCTGCCTCAGAGTTGTTAAAGTCGGGGTGTGGTATGACACTTCACTATGTTTGGGATCAAACGCAAGCAATTCGGTCATGATATTACTCTCTGGCCCATCTTGTAGTAATGTGACACAGCACAGCGCGCTGCATTTGTCCTTATTCTATATAAAGCAATACATCACAACGCTGCCCCAGTGGGCAACTACACACACACAAAGAGAGAGATAGTGTGTATGCCGCATTCTTCTAATCTGTTTCGTTTTTCCCCCCAATCACATCTGTAATCTGGGGCCAGTGTGTCCTTTTTGCCTGTGTCTGGCTATGTACTCTAGTAGGGGACTCAGCTGTAACCGGGGCTCTCTCACTCATCTCTCTTTCTCTCCCTCTCTCCAGGCTGATAAGAGATGACAGCGGTAGTTGGCCCTGATTCCTGGCTGAGTCTCAGCAGAGCACACAAGGGGAAATGGAGAGAAAGAGGGAGAGGGAGAGAGAGAAAGAAAGCACACAGGGATACGCACTGCCCTTTCCCGGCAGTTACAGAACCCATGAAAAGCCATAGAAAGTGTTTGACTACATTGAGCTGATGCCAGATGAATATACTAGTGATTCTCTAGTGGTTTTGTTCCAGGGTCTGGATCAAAAGATATTACATTTGTTCTTCTGAAAGCTGACAAGCCAATAAATTTGATTTAATTAAATGAATATGTTTTAAATATTTTGTTATCATAGAAATGCAGTATGTGTGTAGTTAATTACTAGGACTGTCTATATAATATAATACAAAATACAAAAATATATTATTTAACACAGAATTCAATCATTCCAACTATATATTATACAGTCCTAAAATTATGATGCAATTCATTTATTAAAATAATAAATGTATTATAAAATATTATAATATAATAGTATGGGGATTTTATTTGGTGATTATGCAGTATAAAATAAAATATTAACATAAAATATATTAAGTTTTTATAGAATGCATTCATTTAAATTATATTGCAATTATTTAGTTTCGTATGATTTATTAAAAATAATAAACATTCTGCTGTCAATATATATATAACATTATTATAAAACTATAGTATAATAGTACACAATATTGGTTTATTTTTTATTTATTTAACATCTATTATATGCATCAATATTATGTGATTATGTCTAAAACCCTATAAGAACAGACAAGTTTTGACCCACTAGTTAAAAATCACGGTCACTGATATATGTTACACCAAAATCACAAGCCATGACCACTACTAGGGTATTTCTCTCTCTCTCTCTCTCTCTCTCTCTCTCTCTCTCTCACACACACACACACAGATAACCAAACAGATGGAGCAAAGACAGAGCAAGAGAACACCAGCACCATCTTTTCCCAAATGCAATTAGGATTCCATGATGGTCTCCCAAATCCATTCTGTCTAAGGTGGACGACTCAGGACTGGTCAGCATATCAGACCCAGTGTCAACCTCAATTCCTCAAAATGAGTTTACCAACCTTCCATATCCATGTCATTATCAGCCACATTAGAGCAGATTGAGTTACTACCCTCGTGGTGTATATTACAGGCGATCAGAGAAATCTTCTCTGGCTCGAGCGGCGGAGGAGATAGTGGGAAGCGTTCCACAGCACTTAACAGAGCGTGTGAGCCACAGCCGTAGCAATGGCAGCTTACATGTCACAGAAATTTACACTTCATTGTAGCTTCTTTTACACAAGAGAGCCGATGAAACGCATGTCTAATCCTTATAAAAATAAACCAGACAGGTGGCCTGACAGTGGCTTCACTGCGGGAGAAGAAAAACCGACAGGGTGGAAGACGAAATACTGGACTGAATGAGAAGAGAGAAACAGACGCAGCACTCCCCATACTCTGATAGTCTTAAGAAGAGGGAAGTCAACCTGCACCATATACATATTTAGCTTTTGTACCAGCAAAAGGACGTTTGCTAATTAGTGTCAGAGGCTGCTGAGATAAGCAGGGCGTTATTATCTTCTGGTTGTGCTTGTGGCATCCTGTGAGTGTGTGTGTGTAGTGCAGGCTTTTGATTTCATCTGTGTGAGTGTGTCTGTATGCACTTTGTCACGGTTTATCACTGTCAGCTGTGACATTTTAATGGCTTCAGGCATCATCTTGCTCTCGCTCTGCTCTCTTTTATATATATATATATATATATATATGTAAATGCACAGTCTGACAGAGTCCTCCTCTTTTCACACTTTTGGTAAGAAAGCATCACTATTATTATTGCTCATACATATGATTAGAGATTTGAACAAACCATTACCCCTAAAGTATTCAAATTGCCACATAACGGGTCCCATACTATTTGTGGTACAGATATGAAGGATAACTGAAATTGAGGAGAGGTGTGCTATTACTTTGTGACAGATGATAAAATGGCTGGAAAATTGCACAAAATGGTAATAAGATGAAAAGAAAAAAAAAACACTTACACAGGAGGAGGAAACTGAAGCATCTAGAATTGGAATATAATGGAAACCACAACTAAGGATTTAGCACTATACCCACCTAGCAAGCTAAGAATTATTAGCATATGTGGTAGCAAATTAGTTATAGGTTGCCTACCTGAAACCACCAAGTCCTTATCAACTGCCTATAACATATCAATGCTCTAGAAGCCACCCAAGACACCCTAGCATCCATATTGCAATGTCTGCCACTATAAAATAATTCCGTAAAATTTACGGTGAAAAGGTGGCAGCTGTAGTTGCCAGAATTCTACCGTAAAAATATGGTAACAGCCTTTTTTGGTTTTTCAAATGTTTTTTTACCTTTGAAAAACACTGATAGCCACCAAATGCAGGTGGTGATGAGAAAGTCATCTGATGAACCAAACCCCATCACAAGCAGTTTTTAAATAGGAGCATGTATAGAAGATGCTCAATGTCATTAAACTGAAATATGCAAAAAACATTAAACATTACAACATTAGATGTAACATACAGCCCTAATAAACATAACTGATAAGAAAAAACTGATAAGAAACACTATGAAGAAACAAAAGATAAATATAAGACATAAAATTCAAACGAAATTGGAAATGTAATGCAGGAAATTCTGGGAATGACAGTTAACCATTTAACAGGTTTTTACTGTAGAATTTTAACAGGGGTTTTTTTTTCTGCTACAATCACGGTGTAGAAACCAATATAAAACCATATAGCAATGTCCTAGCAACCTAAACAGTCAAGGGAATACAAGTTGGTGTTCCAGCAACTACTTAGCTAGATTTTTTTAATGAGAGTGATGCTTGCACTTTCTATAGTTGCTGTTTCACTGTCCTTGCCCCCAGTGTTGGGTAAGCAATTAATAGACCCTTCACCAAAACCCACCCACCTTTTGTTACTGTTGCTGTATCCGACAAGCCATGACGCTCTCGCACTACACATCATGTTCTTACTCAGTAAAAAAATACATCACGGAGCAAAGAGAAAACTGACAACAAGCTCAGTTACTTAAGCTACTCTTACTTCTTTAGGAAAATAAATTCAATTACAGTAATAAATTACTTCATAATGCATTACACCCAACACTGCTTGCAAAATTTAAACATTCATCCCCCCCATCACTCTCGACCTATTCTCTCATTCTCTATGAACCTCATTCCAGCCCCATTCCCCCGGCTCTCTTCAAAGATCATTTCCTGTCCCCTCACGACGCTCTCTCATTCCTGATGCACATCTTCATCCTGCACTCGTCCCGGAGCCCCACCCTGCCCCTCTCCCCTCAGGTCATCCCATTGTCCAACTGCATAATTACCTCATTAAGCTTGTTAGCATTGTTTATGACCCTCTATCTTTCCATTCCATAAGACTCTTTTTTTTTCTTTGTCCCCCTCATCTCTCTCATTTTTCAGCTTACCCTGAATTTGCCACCATTAGCACTTCGGTTAAACACAACTCTCTCTTTTTTCCCCCTCTTCCTTTCGTCTCCACTTTTCCATGCTCTTTCATCTCGCTTTGCTCACTCCAAATGTGTGTATGCGGAATAACATCTCTCAAGTTTGTTGTTGTTTATCAGCTCCTTTTTCCCTCAAGTGTGCGTCAAGATACAGCGCAGTCAATTTTGCAGTGGTGCACTGCAGGAATACATCAACATCATAAACACAGGCGCTGTTGGTTTTACATTCAGCCCCAGTTATCTCCCGTCTGTGAAAACGCACCGAGCCTCACACAACATGCAAGGAGGAGAAAGTGAAAGCTGAAATACCTGAGAAAACGACACATGGATGCACACACACATACACACACACAGCTTGAAGGCAGAGTAAAAGCTAAGCTTAGCTGTGATAATGTTCCTAGTAATAAAACCATACTGTATCCATTGCTAAGAGCTAGATAGAAGGGAAATAAGATATTTGAGAGCGTTTCTGTGTAAAAATGTCACACTTTTCCCTCGCTGGATCATGCATAATGTGATTTATCCAAGCAAGACCTATTCCTGGATGAACATTCTGGACAATACTGGTGGAAATTGCTTATCAACCAATTAGATTTTAGATTTAATCTAACAATTTAGATTTTTAGTTAGGGGCTTAACAATATTTTTAAGACATGTTTAACATGTGGCAAAGCACCAAAGTAAAGTGCCAATACTTCATGTCTCATATTGGCCAGAGTTCATTTTGAATAAGTAATTACATTATAACTGTTAAAAAGTAGGTTCTATTTAATGCAAATGTAGAAAGTATTTAGATGTACTTCTGTATATCCATCAGGGTGTCATTGTCAGTACCAGTATCAGTTGTTTTTGGCTTTCACGTATTAGGAAAGTGTAATTTTGGATGACTTTGTTGACGTTTTGAAGCACAGCCAATCCCATACTAATATACACACTTCTCTTATAGTATCTCTCTTATAGTAAAAGCTTAGTTTGGACACAATTTAAGATATTTATGAAGTCACTTATGATGTCTTTCATACTTTTCTGGGTCTTAACAGTGTAATTTACTTTAGCTTGTTAAATTGTATTCAGAAGACAAACAAAGCTTCCACTGGTTCGTAACGACGTGGGTGATTAATGACAAAATTTCCATTACGGGGTGGAGTACCCCTTTAAGGTAGGGTCACATTTATCTTTGAAACTGAATTTGAATGCTGTTGTGGAAATACATTCAAGTTGGTCTCATGAATTGAACACATTGACTGTCAGAAAGCTGTTTGGTTTGAAAGTGACTTCTGTGCGTGCTGTGCTCCACAGATCACGACACTTATTGACAATAGACAATGGACCTGTTTTGCAAATGTGGCCGCACCTTTGTGTAGCAACCTCATAAAATCACCCTTCTGTTACGGCATCTGAAAAGCTTTTCAAAAATGGCGCATGGCTAGAGAAACACGCTTAAATCCTTTTTTCGACCTATCAATTTCTTTGTAATTATAGGATAGGGTTATCATTATTTGATGGGAACATTGTTCCACCACCAAGAATGTTGATTCAGACACACATTCAGATCGGGTAAATCACATTGTGCGTGGCAGGATTGCTGATCATTGTCTGGCAGCAGAAGTGGGTGGTTTAATCAAACACAACTTCACACTTTAGCAGAACATCACAACTGCAGCATCTAGACTACAATTAACGTCTAATTCATCCAAATGTGTGCAGATGGCATGTCAGGAAAAGGACGGCTAAAATGTGTGATTCTCACGATTCCTCTCTCTTGATCTGATGTGTTGTATCGCTCCTTGGTCCTGACTTGCCCTACCATCCCCAGGTCTTAATGTGCTTCTAGGTGGTTGGAGGGTGCGGTGTGAAATAAGACGACACAGTAGGTGAGATTAAATTAGCGGAGTGCATGGGCATCACACTCACCAGAGCACTGATCCTGCAGTAATGAATATATCATGCCTGACATAACGCTTTTGACTCCGCTAGAACAAACACTCAAAGCCCCAGGCCTGCCACACAAACCTACAAACACTCACAGTCACACCACTGGAGGACTGAAATGCACTAGCTGAGCTAGAGTTAAGACCAGACAACCCTGCCAAAGACCCAGACCGTGATTATATCTGTTAAGACCCAAACTACCGGGATCCAGAAAAATCTGTCTGACCCAGATCTGTGAATCCAATAACTACGCTGTAAATTTTAATGAACTGAAATAGCTGAAATGTTTACATTTTCAAAACTAAAAATCCATCTATCTATCTATCTATCTATCCTTTAGTTTACCAGATTTGCCCCATTGATATGTAAAATCTCTTTTAGCAAGTCCTAGATTCAGAAATAATATGTTATATATTATATGCTGCAGTCAAAATATTATCAAATAGATCCAAATCATTAAAATAGTACTAACAATAAACATAAGTACAGGGAAAACATGTTTTTGCATTCATAATTGAGAAAACATTCTTCATCATACACAAGAACAGCTATGGAGGCGTCTTTCTTGATACAAAAACTAATTTAGATACTGTAGGCTGTGGCCTTCCTCTTGGAACATAAGCCATCTCAAAAGTAGAAACAGCACAACACAACTATAACGATATAAATATAACTATAACGAAGGACAGAGAAAGCATATAGAAGGGAATCATTTTCAGAACGATCCTTTCCAGCTGATGAACGATAGAAACATTGACAGCCAATCAGAATCAATCCTGCTATCACGCGCTTGAGAATTTAAAGCGGCAGACGCGCTTGAGCTTGTAGTAAACAGACGACATCGTTCGCTGGTGTGGACGCAAATATAGTTTGATTTGATTATGTTAAGAAAGGAGCCACACATCTACAACGGCTGTTTTGAAGATCTCCACAGTCATTAATCTAGCAGACTGTCAGCCCACGGCCACAATATGCTCACCCATTTCAGTCCAGGTCATCTCATAACAATCTCTCATAACTGCAGATTTTAAATAAACGATGCATAAATGAAGTACAAAATGATTCACTGCAGCTGTAGGCATCATGTGAAGGTTGATGCACTGTTTAATCAAAATTCATATAAGTTCGAAAAAGAGTCACATTTCTGTTACAGGAAACTCAGGACTACAAAGAAGTCCATGTCAATAGACAAAACTTCTCCTCGCATACTCTACAAGACAACAAAGAGTCCCCCACAGAAAGCAGAGATTCACACTGAGTTCATTCATTTGGCTAATAAAGTGTCTTTCATTAAAAAGAGATATTAAGAGGAATGTTTGTGTCAGACAAAGAGATGGTTTCATTTCAGCCGACAGTGGGAGGAGAATGCACTTGTTTTAGCGCAGCTGCATTTTCTCTTTTCAATTTTCGGCTTTGTTGCTTTATGTTGCCAGTCACATCCTACGCATTTTAAACTAAAAGTGTTCTAAACAACTTCTGCTGTCAAAATCAAGCAGGCTCACAAGATGATGAAAACCTTTGCTAAAGATGGGTTTGAACTTCAAGTTGACGATGTGAGTTTATTTTGATTTATCGTCAAACTTACGCCTGCTTTTTGGTGATTAAATCTGAAGAACTGAGTGATTTAAGGTGACCTCTGTCAGCATAAGTTAATTTCATCAGCATATTTAGGACCTACATTACGTCCTCAATTGCGTGATTGGATTCAGTTTGTGAAGCTTTTCATGTGGGGTTTAAAAAAACAAAACAAAACTGCAATTCATTTTCAAGAACCCATTACTCTGATTGCAGTCTAGAGAAGCATTTTTCCTGGCAATGCATGAATAAAGATACAGCCTTGAAGAAGACAAATCACTTGTGAGTGCTGAAAAGAACAATAAAGAGGCCTGTTCAAAGATTGACATCAATTTCTTGCTTATATATATTTACAGGAAAATTGACATTTTTACACAGGATTACAAATAAAATTTAGTCTCTACATAGTTACTTCCTCATCTTCTCTCTTGACTCCATTTCCTAGTTGAAATTTCTTCATCTTCTTAACATTTGAAGGTTTTCTACTGTGTTCCACGTGCCAAAGAAACATAATAATAATAATATATATATATATATATCCTAATTTATTCTGCATAACGTGTGTAAAATAGTCATGAACAGGTTCTCTCATTATGTACAGTAAACTGATTCTAATTAGCATATTAATGCGTTCTTGGAGAAACATGTAGTGAATAAATGTAATAATGGGAGTAATAATTGACCAGATTTTCATAATATTTAATAGAATATTAAAATATAATTTCTTTCCCTATTCATTTGTTATGTCTCCCAAATTGCATAATAAACATGCTTTTAGTCCCGGTTTCCTCATATGAGGACACGTATGAAATCAATGTCCTTTTTCGTAACAAAGTTATATTTTGATCTGAAACCCCATAACATTTTCCTGAGATATTGATTTATTACACACTATTTAAAAATTAGACAGATTAAAAAATTGTATTGTATTTCCATAAGAGTGTCACAAAATTAATTTCAGGCAGAATATTTGAACATCAAGAAGAGGGAGTGATCATGATGAAACATCAGATCATTTGGTATCTCTGAAAAGCCCCGAACGTGCTCTTCACAGGACATCCAGACTTAAAACTGTAGAGTCTAAGAGAAATTCACTAAAATATAATGTCCACATATCTGGACGCAGGGTCGTAGGAGGGTAGATAATACATTATCAAAGTAAAACAAGTGTCAAAACCAGACAAAGGTGAACTATATAATAAATATTATTTCTACAATTGTTAAATTTGCAAGTATATAACATTTTACACACTTTAAAACCACAAAAATAATTTGTTAATTTTGCCCTCTCTATATAATATTTACGTTGGTAGCTTAGTTGTACATACATGAATTAGCTAAAGCAGTATTCATCTATGTTATATATGTGACCCTGGACCACAAAACCAGTCATAAAGATATCTATAATAGGACAATATTTGGCTAAGACCTGAAAACTGGAATCTGAAAAAATAGCAATGCAGATTACTAATCAAAAATAAAAGTTTATGTATATTTATAGTAGAAAATTCACAATATATCTTCATGGAACATGATGTGACTTAATATCAGTTTATAAATATTGATTTTTGGCATAAAAGAAAAATCGATCATATTTTCCCATAAAATATTGTTGGCTATTACTACAAATGAACCTGGTACTACTTATGAGTGCTTTTGTAATCCAGGGTCACAAATGTCCCTTTCAAGTGTCCAAATACATTTTGAGCCACTGTTCAGTCGTGGCCTAATGGTTAGGGAGTTGGGCTTGTAACCCAGTGGCTGCAGGTTTGAGTCCCAGGTCCGGCAGGGATTGTGTGTGGTGGGAGTGAATTCCCAGCACTCTCTCCACCTTCAATACCACGACTGAGGTGAGACCCTTGAGCAAGGCACCGTTCCCCCAACTTCCCCCCCGGGCACCGCAGCAATGCTCCGGGTGTGTGTTCACAGTGTGTATGTGTGGTTGTTCACTTCTCACTGCCGTGTGTGTGCACGTTGGATGGGTTAAATGCAGAGCACAAACTCCTGGCCACATGTCACTTCACTTTTTTTCCATGTAGAAACTCGAGTAACTTACAGTCACTTTTCCACCTATCAGTACTTATTCTGTTTCATCATTGTACGCTCTTTAAATCATCCTAATGCATCCTGCCCCCCTCCTTGCCGTCCTCCAGGCTCGTCTGACCGTCTCTGCCGTGCCACTGTCATCCCCCTCCTGTCTGCAGACAGCCACTCCAACCACAGCCTCTACAAATGGTTTTAACTAATGTGTCTGTCTCTCTATGGAGGTCGACCCTGTCAGCAGAGTGGCAGCAGTAGGTTGTAAAGCTTTCACTACTGCATGGGTACTTAAAGCAGGTGTTATGGGGGGTGTTTTTGCCCGGCTTGTGTGCGGGAGCAGGATGTGCCAGCGACACAGAGGCCCTGAGGCGATAACAGGTGGCTGTGGTGACTTGTGGGCTGTGCCGTTTCTCCCAAGAGCTCCTCTGTAACCGGCGCATCCACAACAGATGCTCTGCATCAGAGAGTTCTTCTTACATGCTGCTATAGATACATCTATATTAATGTGGATGTAGCCTATGATAGTTTTTTTAGATGTCAAACGGATGCCAACAAAAAAAAAGAGTGATGGCTCTTTTTCTCACTCCCCCTTTTAATAGGCTCCTCCCCATTCCTGTCCCTTCCCTTGTTGACCTTGCACCCATTCTCTCTCTCTCTCTCCGTTGATCTCCTCAGACAACATAAGTGCACATATATTATCATCCTGCACAACGGCTTCTCCTATCAAACGTGACCCCGCCCTCTTCCCTTTCTTTCATCCCTCCTAAATCTCTCCAGCCCGTCCATCCATCTGTGCACACAGCTCAATTAAAGCCTCTGCCTCTGAGGAGAAGATTTTGCAGAGGCAGATCATATATTTTTCCTTGCACACATGCAGTTTGTATGGTACAGTACAAGCAAGAGAACCTACGGTATGACGGATGTGGAGCACAGAATGGATACCACTCTGCACTCTCATGGCCCAAGCACCTGTGAGCCATCTACAGACACCTTGTCAATAATCAATCCTGAGTGATTTATCCTAGAAAGACACAAGTCATTGTCAGTCCGCGAAAATTCCTTTGCAGGGACATAAACAGAGGGTAAGCCACAATAAGCAGCTCAGCAACACAAAAACATGATATAAGCATGGCATTTTTTAAATTACCTTGAAACACCACATAAATACCACTGTTTTACTCAAAATGTACAAAAAAACTTCAATAGTAATTGTTTTTAAATATAATATAATCACACTAAACTAGTACTGACACAGTTCATTTTTTAAAAGCAAATGAAAACCGTTAATTATACAATAAAATCATGTAATTTTTATGGTATTCTTCTAAATATTTTGGAATAACACATAAATACCATTGCATTGAATATGATAATCACTGTACCATGAAAAAAAATGTAAAAACATGTTTCTTAGTATTATGGTAGTCGTTAAACAACCATGAAAATATAATTAATGTGATATGATTTTGGTATTTCCACAATACTTTTTTATGCTAAATTACAATTTGACAGGAATATCACGGTATTATGCCATTGGGCTGACATGTAAATATGAAAAATTATGAATATAAATTAAATAATGTACCACGGTACTTTCTCCACACTTTATAGATGAAATATGGATAATGGATAAATGACAATCTGCAATTACACAACAAAATTATAATATTAGCATAGCATTATTTAAAGTAATACAACATAAATACCATGGTTTTGAATTGTGCCTTGGTAGCATGTGTTGTGATTTTGTATGATACGGTATATATATATAAAATACTATTACTATGCCATATGTAAAGTAAATTGGAGTATCATGTAAATCCCATGGTTAATGAATATAATATAGTGTATAATATGGCATGGTTAGAAAGGCACATTATAATATGTCTATAATATAATAACTGTATCAAAAAAAAAAAAGCACAGTACATTTGTGCAATAAAAATAAAATAAAACTAGATGTATATGGAAACCATGAAAAACCTATTATATAAATGAACATCTGCAAACACTGCACCATGGTACTACATTTTTGTTTTTGTTGAATATAAAATATTTGATATAGATTTATATAGTGTGATACGCCCTAGGTAAGTGTGTCTGCATTTAAGAGACTGAAAATAAATGTAGGCCCCACCCAATGCTCTCACACTCATATATTTGCTATTGCTGCCTGCCCCAAAGCGTCATTATTTGTTTCCAGTAGTGCACACAGACGAACACACCACTGTGAGGGGCAGCACTGCGGACCACCAGTACTCTCAACACCCCAATACCCTCATGGGTGATTAACACAATTACACGGCCCAGCAAAACCAGGAGGGGGGGGTGTGACCAACCTTATAGATAAAACATAAATTATTAACAACACCACAGTGATAACAAAACGTGCACTTTCAAACATTAACGCATAAAAAAGAAACACTAGAGAAACTGTTCCAAATGAAACAACAGCCAGTTCTATTGAGTCAATCTTATTAAACAGCTACAGCAAATGTTTGCATTAGGTCTAGGTCAAAACAAGGCTGCAAAATGCAACCAAACCAGCACATGCAGCAAAACAGCCACTAATATTCACAGCTAGAGCGCAGTCCTGCATTAAAGATGAAAACAAAAGAGCCTGTTGCTGATTTGACATGGGATGTGCGCAAATCCACCAGAGAACTGTTTCTGTTTACGAGACAGGGCAACTCAAGGAGTGAGACATTGTGACATCGCAAAAAAAGAAAAAGAAAAAAGAAATTGCAAAAAAAAAATAATAATACTAATTATAATAATGTTTCATTAAACACCCTGAAGTTTAAATAAAATATTATTGGCTTTTTTCATACTTCATAAGGTCTAAATGTAACACAATAAAAATACATAAATGTGATTATTTTGAACGGAGCGGCTCCAGTTTGCAAGACCACACACCAGCCACACCGTCACTTCCCTGCACCTTTAGTCTCAAAGGTGTGATCATCAAACCACAAGAAAAATCAGCAAAAGCAAGCCAATTCAGTTTGACATCCATCAGACACTAAATGCTATTGACATTGTCACTGACTGCCTTCTCTGCTTACCTCTGCTGTTCAGAAACGGCTTCGGGTTTCCGTCCTCCTCTGGCAACTCTGTTGTTTTATCTGTCCCTGAAGGTTCTTGTGTCTCCTGCTCTGTGTCAGATTGATTGTGGCCTCTCTTCACTGCTGATGCTGCAGTGCGAGGAAAACACACCCCTCTCCTGGCTCCCTCGCTGCCTCTCCCCATCTCTGATTGGCTGCCGTCAAGAGCCAGTGACATCACCCTTTTTTCTTCTAGCTCCCTGCCTCTTTTTCTTCTCTCCTCTTCTCCTCCCTTCCCATCGTTCTCTGACCATTCCTTTATTGTCTTCATCCTGATTTGCACTCTGCATTCCCCTGGTGCCAGATGAAACATGTCCATAATTTGATTGGCAGGATCTGTCAGAAAAGGAGGAGAGATTCAGTCAGGCAGAGGAGGGAGGACATGGTAAAAGGCAGAGAGCTGTTTTACAGCACCATTAAAGGCTTCTTGCTGTTGGTTTGGTGGGCGCGAGTAATAAGGATGAGAAATATATGTTATGCTAATTAGTGCATTGTTATGCAGCATTTGTATGGTGGCACAGGGAAAGCTTTCTGTTTATCCCTTCCTAAACACTCTCCATGAAAGTGGTGGATGAAATGGAGGGAGAAGATCCAGAAGGGTTAGAAGAAAAAAGACAAAAAATATCACTTTCTTAGACACTAAAAAAATTATTCTTTTAAAAACATTCTTGTAACAAGACACTTGCATGTGTGAATAAATTAATATAAATTTAACGTTTTTAGCATTGTTTATTTTAATTTATTTATTCCAAATTGTTATTAAAAGATCTTAAATTATTGTTATTATTAACATTAACATTATTCACATACATATTATATACATAGGAAACAGAACTGGACAAACACAAAAAAACCTTGGCTGTTGATTAAAGAAAAAAGTGCGAAAATACAGTTGTTGTTTTTTTACTGTATATACATTATAGCAAAATTATATTGCATTTTAAAGAAGACACCTTTCATTCATAAATTATATATATTTTTTTAAATAATTTATTTTCTAATTATACTGTATACTATATAAAAAAAATACTGTAAAAGAGCAATATTACATTTTAATTTATTGTTTTGCTCCAGTTTTCAGCGTCATAACGCACATATTTCTTATTTTATTTTTATGTATTTTATATGTTTGAAGCATAAACATTACTAAAGCCAAGCTAAAAACTATAAAAAAATAAATATATTGTCATGATATAAAATTTAATATCAAAATTAAATAACACTTCAATAAGTTTAAATATTATATTTATATTAAAACTATTTAAAGCATTTTTACAGTGCATTTGAAGATTATACACAAACAGAGCGGAAAGGTATGAAAAACCTTTCATTTATGCCCCTCTAAATTATTTTAACTATTTTATTTGTGAATGAAATCACTTCTGGGAGATTAAAAGTAAAATCTGTTCAGCCACTCTTGAAACTGATATATTGTGACTAAATGAGCCTTTTACTCAAACTAGCACACGGTTGAATGACAAATGAATCACGCACAATTTGATTCATAAGGAAGGGGACTCATGCAAAATGGCAGATTTTTCCACAGATTCTGATGGCAGCAAGCAAGGTGAAAATAAGCAATCAGATGCTCCCATCTTTCCATCTACACAATCACCCCGCTCAGCACGCAACCACATGCAGACCAGTCTGCAGAGATATACAGTAAAGGTCAGTGTTTGTGAGCGAGTTAGAATCAATCTCTTTGTTATGTGACATTATCTGGCTTTGTGTTGATTCCTGCAGGTGTCTCATGACACACACATGCTGAAAAACACCAACCGCTGCCCTTTAACCGGAAACTAATGCCCAGCCTTCTGTTAAAGGACCTCAATTTGTGACAGGTCCATGAGCACATCCTGAATCAGGCAGGACAAATGAAGTTTGAAGGTTCGTCTTGAAAACCTTGTGCAGGGAGTTGCCAGTTTGCATTAATGGCACCAAATGCAATAACAAAAGCTCATGCAAAACAGCTGCTTTGAATAAGTATGATTTGCAAAGGCTACAAATAGACTGTCAACCACCTAAAACCAAATTACGGCGTTATGATCAAAGAACGATTTTATGGGAATTTCTGCATCAAACAGCTGGGCTCTTTTCTAAAATAGTGGCACTCGAGAGATGGAGCTTAAGTGGTGGAACAAGAAGGACCAGAAATGAAAACAGGGGAGGCTGTATTTGATTATTTCACTGCCCTCACCTAATATTTAGTGATTCTTTTGTATTTTAGTTTATTTTTTCTAATAGGCAAGTCAAGAATGACACAAAAATGGGGCATTGGGATCAAAATGCTGCACAGATCGGATTCAAATTTGAGAAACTTTTTTTTGGCAGCAAAGACAGTTATGACCTATATATTTTATAATTCAGCACACTTTAATAGCAGAGAATAGCTTTTAGTCAGATTTGCTCATTACATACACAGAAGAATAGTCCAACCTTAGAAACTATGTTTTTTCCATTTTAAAATAATTTTAATTTAACATTATTAGCTTTTCATTCAAATCAAAGGCTTTAGGAAACTTTAACATAAAATGTTTAAGGAACTTAATTAAATTGCAATAACACAAATTGTTGTTACAGTATTTTTGATCAAACAAATGCAGCCTAATGGAACATAAGAGACTTATTTAAGAAAAATTACAAACTTGTTTGTGTATATACCCTAAAGTGTGTGTGTGTGTGTATATTATATATATATATATATATATATAAAACATGCAGATATGATTTGCACGATTAGAAATTATTTTAGATTATATTCATAATTATATTGACACACTGTCAATTGAACACTTGTATCTAATTATTGTATGTAATACGTACATTTTTATACATGTAATTAATGCATAATTACATTTGCAGCAAGAATGCATAGCTGCATCAAAATTGCATGCACAAAAAAAAAATAATAAAAAAATTGGATTATCCATTCACATTTGCACAAATTGCAAATAACTTTCACAGATAATTATGAAACAAAGTAAAGCATTAGATTAAATGTGTCAAATCTACTCCAATAATCTTGGTTTAATTAATTTTATAACATTTTTTTAAACTGCGCAGTCAACTATATACGTGGCACTGATTGAAATATTAAGTTTAAGTAATCTGGACATTTTGGTTTGTCAATAATTCATGAGTTGGAGAGAAGCCACTTAGCTCTACTTCCATCATTACCCTTCAATTACTCAGTGATTAACACTAGGTCAGAGCATCAGAATGACCTCACGTCCACTTAATGAATTCAATTAATCTATTAGCAACCGCAAAATAACCAAGCTAAACCAGCGACCCCAAGAGTGGCCCCATGTTGTAACATACATTTAAAAGCAACCCGTCTGGCTGGAAAGATCAGGTCATCCCTATCTGCATGATGTTTTAGATCTGCAAGACAGGCCAGAGTCAAAAACACTGATCTCTTCATTATTAATTCAGTCTTTTGGTCACAAATACAGACAAAACAGCACAGTTGTTTCATCCAGCTTCTCTCCTCAGGATCTAAAGTGGGACAAGCTATGACGTTAATTCTCTCTCTCTTTCGGTCTCTGGTTATTGTGCTGAAAATGAGTGAGAGAGATGAAGATAAAGGGAAACAGAGACCAGAGATGAAGACAGGAAGGAAGTCAGCGCTTGATGATTTATGATGGCCACTGCTAGAATGCAGAGTCTGTTCATAAGTTAATTTGACTATGAGGTCATGCCAGCCGCAGTGGTGTCTGTGCTGCTGGAAAAGGTTTTCTCAGCCTCTGATTTGAGCAGAGACTTCCAATCCATTTCCAGACCGATGAGAAGCAAGTGAAGCAGAACAACAAAGGTGAGAAAACACTTAAAGGCAACATTTCGGGATCTGTTTTGGGATTCATTGAACAACACTTGTCACTACAAATGCAACTGCTAATTTAACAGCAATCGAATTTTCATATATTGTCAACGAATTGAAAGATCTAATATTATACTCGGTACCTTTATTTACATCTTAGTAGCTCCTAATTGTTTTCCCACAAACACATAATGGCCTAAAACTAATTGTAACACTCTGCAAACAATATGCTTTTCTGGATCATACAGTGAAGCTTTTCACAGCTTAATATAAGAGCATTAAATGAGACGTCTGTTCAGGAAATTATCCCTCACACTACTCAAGGTTAAAATATACATTCTCATTTAGGAGCATGAAGTTAATTACCTTTCAGTCAGCTTGAAAAATTAACCAGCCCATTTATTTCCTTCCTTATCATTTCTCCAGGATAGTCAATATGTGAGCTGATTTATACACACTGCACTAGGCTAAAAGTGCTCTGGCTTTCACTCAAAAAACACACTTCATGAACGAGCTGGCCTTATGCCTTGAGCTAGACATTTTCCCCAAACATTAATCTGTATATTTAAGAAACTTTTGACCGCTGAAAAACATTGAGAAAACCATAAGAGCAACTTTCCATACTGCTTGCATTATTAATTACTATTACTATTTGTTTATTGATCAGGCAAAACAAAGGAACTTGCCAAAAAAAAAAAAAAAAAAAAAATCATGCATACAGGCAAGCATAACAGATTAATTTTGACCTGAAAGAAAAGATTTTGAATTATTATAAATATATATATTTTTAGAAGAGTGTTTGTGTAAATGTAATAATAAATGGATTAATTTTATTTGGACTAATTTAATACCAACTCCGCACTCCCTCTGCTGGCCAGACTGATATGCAAAATCATAACCGATTATTCAAATGTTATGAGAAGTTTTTTCTAGAGATACAGTATCAGTTTTAGTCTGACCTTGAAAATTCTCTTTTTATTGCAAGTCATACTGCATGCACCTGTAATGACAACAACTACTAATGATGAAAACACTAGTTATGAAACTGTCATATATTTGTGCTATCGCGCGCTGTGTGTCATTTTTGGAGATGCATAATTTCCTTCTATGTTTGTGGTGGAAATTAGACCTAGATTTGGGGGGGGGGGGGGAAATCACTTTTATTGTCTGTATAACAGTGAGCTAAAGGCACATTCTGATGGTTAAACCTTTGTGCTGAAATCTGGTCATCTTGACCCAGAGAGGATTTTCTTCTGCCTGAAAATGCTATTTAAATATCACACTGGTCTGAAACTTACTCAGTTTGCTAAAAAAATATAACAACTTTTCCCTAAAAATAAAATATACTAAACAAGTTTTTACATGCTATAGTTTATGCAATATTTTCCCCAAATATCGGATTAAATTTGTGGTCAACTTGCTATTAACTAGGCCGTTTTGCATTTCAGTTTGAAACTGATTGATCTGAGCTCATGCACATCAGGTTGAGGAAACATCAACAAAATTATCTTCATTCAAAAACTGAGGTGCTAAGCTCAGATCAATGAGGCCCACAATCACCTGTGTTAACAAAGAAAACAAGTTGACAAAATATTTACTCCAAGATATGTTGACAATATAGAACAATGGGAGATTCACAAGTTCGTTCGTTCGTTTTTTTAAACGAGGGGTCATTTTTTGGAACACCAAATTTAAAAAAAGATTGCCAGAGGTCAATGGAATAAACACAAACATTGTAATTCAGGAAATCACGTCTCTAACATCCTTTCTCACCTTTGATTTTGCACTTTATGTTGAGAGCTGTCAGTCTAGCCAAGTGGGCTCCTGCAGTCGAGAAAGCAGGCGTGATGAACTGTATCCTGAGCGCAGAAGCCCAGCAGGGACATTACTGGAAGCTCCAGATGGTCTGAGACACTCATTGCACTTCACACCAGCTCCCATGCAAAGAGTGGAAGAGGGCAAAAAAAAAGGCCTGTCCTTAAACGGTTATAAACAAAACCCCAAAACAATAAATGTGACATTCATGCAGGTGATCAATAACTGGACAGAATTCCTCATACATAACTCAGGATGAAGAATAGAGCTTTTAATACTTGGACCCCACAGCATGTGTCAAGTTAGTTTCCATGGACCTCCATCAGTATATTTCTTAACATATAAATGATATTTGCTCCTGTTAGTGCAAATGTGTAAGGCATACATTGAAACAACTCTAGAGGACACAGTGGGCTCATTTTATGCATTTATTTATGTAGCAATTTACGTTCTGATTAGCTGCTGAGAGGCTGCATCAGCAGTTGGCTAATAACCGCATGTGTCTGAGCACCCGCGGTTCAACGTCTCAGTCCTTCACTTCTCAAATCTGTGTTCCTCTCCAAAAATACCACAAAAGTTGCCTAAAAATGTCCCCGTTCTGAAAATCCCTGCATGTCTGCAATTTCAAACCTCACTCCATGTTCTCACCCTCCCGCCCTTGTCCATGACTTCCCTCCCCCAAATTAAAGTTCCCATTTGCAAAGCTAGTGAGGTCACACATTAGCAACAGAGGACAATGAACTCCCCCCACCCCCCTGCAAGAGGGTTACAACCATCCTCTTTACACACAAAACAGCCCTCTCCTTTTTAACAGCCAGAGAAGAACAAAAAAGAATCAACATAATAAACTCCCAAACCTTTTGTACAGAGAAACCAAACTAAATGGAGAAAATGTCTTTTATATTAGTCCGCAGATATCCTCTGTGATCCTCTCTTGGGGTCTGTAATTTTAATAGGGAAGTGAGACACACACATATACCAAATACAGTTCGGTGTGTCAATGAGAGGCTCTGTGTGTAGTAGGCAATGTCAATACATCTCTGTCACTCGTTTAGCCATCCATCTGTTTGTTTTATATGGATTAGAAGTAGGTCTTGGCCGTATGTATGATAGTGTGAATATGCATGTGTGTCATAAGTTAACAACATGTAAGTCTACATATCTCTGTGTGTGTGTCTGTGTGTAGGTTTAAGGAGAGTTTTTAGGCCAGTCCAAAGCCTTCAGAACATTCCTGAATGGCCAGCAGCAGCATGTGTCTTAACTTCTCGTAGCTCTCATACGCTGGGAGGTCCAACTGGTTAAAGCTGGAAGGAGAGAGAGAGAACAAGTGTGAATTTTTTTGGCTGTGCATAAGACCACAATTGCCATGCAATGTAGAACGTTGATTTTAGAGCTGCTTTATTATGCATTGTGGAATTTCTGAATGCATTTTGTGGAAACATGTATTGTGTGTTTTGAGGCATCATTTACCAAGTGTGCGCAGAGGGCAGGCGGTCAGTGGAGCGGTCATCTCTGTGGATCTGGAACTTCTGGATGCCATTCATTCCCTCCAGTGCAGCAAAGCCCTGCAGTGGCACTTTAGATGTGCCTGTAACAAACTGCAGGAATTTAGCCCGGTCAGCCTGATCAAAAGATCGTAATGCACGCCAGAACCACTGGATCTGTGGAGGAGGATAAAAGAAACAAAACAAAAGAAACAAAAAAAAAACCTTTAACCAGGCAAAGAATGCATCTGATGTGCTTTAATGGGGTATTAAGGAAACAATATACAGAGTGCTGCACGGTTGTCTTTTTGACTTTGCGCACAAACCTGAATAGAACTGGACTGATATTTGTGGTATTCTGTATTGGCCTTGAGGTCGTCGATGTCGATGGTGGGCAGGCCGGAGATGAGCAGCTCCAGCTCTTGCTCAGTGAAGATAGAGATCAGCCTCTTGGGAATGATCTCATAGAAGCCCTCTAAGAAGGCAGCCAGCTGCTTACGGATTGCACCTGAGAAACACAGATGTTTCAGCTCCCTGCTAAGACTTCTGAACCTCCCCGTTACTCACTAGCAGTGATGCTTATTGGAGTGTATGCTCACCTGTCATCTTCATCTGGCAGACCAGATGCACATATTCTTTCTTATTCTCCTCTGTGACAATTATATTGGCACCATTGGCCTTCAGATCTCTCACTTCACACACGCCAAACTCTTGGACCTGTGAACATATGAAGAGGCGATTATAATGCCTGTTTCTTAACTAAAAATAACAGAAATAAGGTAGCATGTTCTGTATGAAAATACAGCTCATACCTCTGTGCTGAATGTCAGCTCGTAGCCCAAAGTGGACACATCATTCTCCAACAAGTAGACAAGACCCTGGAAGAAGGGATAATCTTCGCTTTCCATGTCTGTGTACCTATGTACCAAAAAAAATAAATAAATAAAATTCAGTGGGTTTCATAAAGATCATTGAGATAAGACCTAAACCTGGCAGATTCTTGCTGGTACCTGACGCTCTTGCCCAGGATGTGCTTGTAGAAGCTGCGTGTGAAGTAGCACTCTAATAGCCTGTTGTCATAGACTGCTTTAGCCACCACACGTCCCACAAACTTGAAGTAGCTGAGATGGTTGGGGTTACAGTGGGAGGACGGGTTGATGGTGTAGGTGACCCGGTCGCCAGGAGAAGTGCGGAACAGAGCATACATGGGGTTGAACATTTCTCTGGAGATGATCATGTACCACTCCCTTAACAGCCCACCTGCATCCTGACCCTCCTCTCCTTCAAAGACTATATACCTGTAGAGATAGAAACCATAAGAATGAAACTAAACTGCCCTGCTCTTGCTGTTTGTAGATATCTGTAAGATACTAGGCACGTTTGAGTGAAAGAGTGGCAGAGTGAGAAAGCGTGAGAGATTTACAGTCTGTTCTTCATGTCCTCTGGGCTCTTGCGGTGCAGCTCTCTGTAAGAATCTTCAAAGACATGGTCTCTCCTCACATGAACAGCCATATCCTCTTTCCTCAGGCCCTCATCCAGACGCTCCAACTCCTGACGGAAATACCTAAGAGACATACTTATTAGATAAAAGACTCAAGCCAGAGAGAGAGAGAAAAAAAAAAAAAAAGAAAATAGAAACCCAAATAAGGAGAACCCCAAAAAGAAATAAAAATAATAATTTTATATATGGGGTTACAGTGGGTGTTATATTATATATTTGTGTGTGTATATATATATATATATATATATATATATATATATACACACACAAAAATTAATAAACAAACGCAATTGTGTTGTTTGCTTTATACTACGATTCCAGTAAATTTATATTAATTTTTCCTTTGTATAATGTTTTGTCATACAATAGTGTTGTCAGAAGTACTGATTTCGGTACATATTTCAAAAACGTCAATTTCAGAGACTGGCCATTGTGTCCACACATTCAAAAGATGTATCTGTGATTGGCTACAATGCTCCAAACTCTTCACTGAGCACTTACAGTGAAGCAAATGGGAGAGTTTGAATGCAGGCATTTGTCAACTGATCTGTCTATGTGCAGATATATTAGGCATTTGCTGAGGGTTGTGACTTTCAAACTCTCCCATGTGCTGTGCAAACACAGTATTAAAAAAAGACATTATATTGCCATTGTAATACTATTTTTTTTTTCCATCTTGAACTTGGCGGCTAAAAGGCAGTATCTTACTTGCGCTTGACATCAAAGTCCAAGATGCGGATGTAATCAACCAAAACAGCAAATGGCCCATCTGCCAGATGAGTGGTGGACTGTCGCAGGATCTGATTCAGCACTGTGCGGTGGGTCTCTGTTTAAAACAGAGGGAGTTCATACCGAGGACAGCCTTCATCAGTATTCATCATGTGTTCCTCTACACTGTGTGAACCTCCATAAGGGACCACAGGACAGCTTGTGTTTGATTGACTCACCTGCAAAACGCAGGAACTTTTGTGTGTCTGGAGGCAGGTTGGAGGAGATGTGCATAGAGGAGGGCTCCCTGGAAAAGAAGGGGTCCAGAGAGGAGGGAGTAGCGGGGGTAAGTGGTGCGGGGGACAGGGGGGGTGGCTCATCCTTGATGTGTGACAGCTGGCTCTCTCGAGTGTCTCGAACCGGAGGTTTGCTTTCCCGCTCAGTAGCGTGCACCAGGAAAAAGGCCTCCACTGCAGGTTGTAACACTACAGCAGTACAAAATAGAATTGTTGGCACAAAATAATTTATTTCTCAAATCACTCAAAAATAAATAAACTAATATACCTAAAACTGCATGTTGGTCATGAGACTCCTCAAGCTCTTTCAGACACTCCCCAAGCATATCCCATAGTTCATCCAGCAACAGCTGCTCACTCAACAGCGGCAGGTCAGGTAAACGCTCCTCTTGTTCCTGCTGACTGCTGCTCTCCTCACCTACACACACAAACAAACCATATTTTTACATGAATTCTATATAAACCACTCATTTCAGTTCATGATTTTAAAATTTTTTTTAGAGCACCTTTTCATCCAATTCCACAAAATACTCCAAGATCACGCACGGTAAAAAAATAAATAAATTCAGTGATTTCTGTGCTATAATTCCAGCCACTGATGTTCCTAAGCCATCATGTCACACATACCGTTACATAAGACCTCACCTAATGCTGCCTGGTCCTGCTCTAGGGGTGAGGGCTGGTCCACATCCATAGGTGAATCATCTCTTTGAGCTGCTGGGGGCTCGGCAACAGAGTGCACCTCCGACTGAACCAGGGGAACCAAGGAACAGGGTGAGATTCAATACAATTCCCTCCGACAGAGAAGAGAGTTTAGAATGTAGGAAAAAAGATGAAATGAGGGTATTCACAGACTGAAACTAGAAGCAGTGCTTGAGACTCAGTATCATGCATCAAAATATTCAGACATGGTCGAGAAAGAGGGGGTTGGGATGCAGCTCAAGTGAAAAAGCATTGATAGCCAGCCAAAAACCAAACCACACACAAAGAGATAAAGCAAGAGAGAATCACAAAGCTGGAAGCATGCAACATTCAAATCTCTCAAACACTGCACCATGCAGACTTTGTGCATTAAATGCAGCACAATGCAGTGGAAGGCAGAGCAGTAGAGAAGTGGAACAGAGATTTGGGGTTTAGAAAAGAGTCACTGATAGGTCTTATGATAGAATTATTTGGTTTGTCAACTGGAAATAAATGTGTTTAGTAACATTTACAATAGTGTACAGGTGTTTGAGAAATAGAGCTCAAGTGATTTTTTTGTGTTTAATCAGGGCTTCGCAATACAATAAATAATTTAGATATTTTGCCATGAAATTGTTTGTATAAAACTTAGTATCATGAGTTCAAGATAATACACTGAAAAGTGAAAGAAATGAAAAGTCCTACTCATTTTTGCATGAATTTTAATTTTCAAATAATTTCTTCTAAACTGAAAACAGTACCCAAATTAAATTGTAAATAAAATATTCTATCAATGCTTAACATAAATTGTTCTGATTTAGCAATAATACTGGCACAGTATACTACAAATACTGTCTTCTTAATACAAATTTAGTGTAAAAAAATAATTAAATCCATTTTTACTGTATTTTACCTCTTATTAAACCGTTTGAATCTGAGATACTGAAATGCACATCTAGAATAGAGACAGGCCCGAACAATGAATAACAGAAACATTTTAGTTATTTTGTCCTTCCCTACGTGCAATACGGTGAAATATGTCCCATAACAAATTGATTGTAATTTTACCTAAATAAATAAGTCAGTAATAAGTGATAAGTCAGATAGCATTATTAAGAAATACTATTATTATTATTATTATTATGAACAACATGAGTGTGTGTGAGGGTGAGTACAGTGAGTAGCAGTCTGCCTGCTGTCAGTGCGGCCCATGCTAACCGTGGCTGCGCTGGCCGTGCCAGCGGGGGGGTTGTTGGTTGCAGAGGTACTGGGGGCAGACGATCCAGCCACAGCCACAGCAGCGGATGCAGCAGCAGCAGCGGAAGAGGATGCAGATGAAGAGGGTGGGGGAGCCTGCTGTAGACGGCGTGCCCTCTGCCCCTCTCTCACCATCTGAATGATGGCGTCCGCTTCAGCCTCTAGCTGACGGACCGCAGCCTGGATACTGCTGGCCGAGCCCAGACTGGTCGAACCTGAAAAACATGGAGACAAATAGAGAATAAATCTAGAGACAACTATGAAGCTGTCTATATCACTCAATGGGAGAAGAGACTCCAAAGCTTCAATATCAAGCGTGGACATGTTCTTGGATTAGAGTAAAGGATTAGAGGATGCCTCTGTGTTTAAAGAGAGTGACTTACTCAGTCTTCCTCCTGTCTGCTTAGCTTTCTTGTTAGCTCGCCGTGTGTCTTCTCTAAGCTGGATGATGACCTGCAGCACACGCAGGAAAAACTTCTGCGTGGAGGTCTTGGATGTGAGCGAGCTCATGCAGGGCAGCTGCAGCTCACGGCCACCTAACGTGCGCTTCTGAGCAGCTACAATCACCACACTTTCTGACCCGTCAAATCTGCAATTTGTTAAAAAAAATAAATAACTTATTGTAATGATCCCTTTTATGGAGATGGGAAATAGAGTTCTGAAAAAAATCTCAATTTTCATTAACTTAGCAAAAGCTTTCCTCAACCACATCAAATAAATTTTGAACCAGTTTTAATCTAGAGGCTATCGTTCCAACATTTTAAGGTCATGTTATGTTTTTTTTTTTAAGACTTTATTTAGCAAAGACAAAAAAATGATCAAAAGTGACAGTAAAGACATTCATAACGTTGCCTTCTATTAATAAAGGACTCCTAAAAAATGTATCAAAGTTTTCACAAAAATGTGAAGCAGCAGTTTTTTTTCAGCGCTGACTGTGTCAACAAATCAACATATTAGAATGATTTCTGGAGGACTGAAGACTAGTAAAATTGCTGCTCAGAAATTACATTAGGCAAAAATTTACATTAAAACAATTTACAACAAAAGGGTTACTTTAAATCTAACCAACCCCAAACGGTAACATAGGTTGAAAGTTTGTCCTCACCTGCTGGTCATCTTGCCCTTTAGGCGTGTGGTGATGGACGGGTCCTCATGAGAAGCTTCTGGAGACTGAGCATCAGCACGTGCTCTTCTCTGCTGCTCCAGGTTATACTCCCTCAACTCCGCCAGTAAAGTGCCTTAATACAGACCAAACGCAAAAAAATAAAAAATAAGAGATTACATTTCACAACTTCAAAACGGGTTATTCCTTCATGATGGTGATAACACAATCACAAGTACATTGGTGCATGCCTTGACATATACATAAAATACATATTCACAGCACTTAATCTTGCCATAGTAAGTGATGATACAACCAAAAACTGGGTATTAATGTAGTACTGACCGATTTGTTTGCAGAGAGTGTATCCGAGGTGACGTGCCCCGCTGAGTAGAAGTCTCAATACAGTGTCTCGGGTCGGTGCATCCCCTCTGGACAGCTGCAGCAGGATGTTGGCCGCGTCCTCCAGACCTTCCTCTGAACACGAGTGGGATGTCAGCACCTGGACACAAACAACAGGAGGTAACTAATCCACCTGCTGAGCTGGATCAAAAGAGCTCAGGGTTAGGAGAACCAGACGTAAGGCGACATGTGCGTGCACCATCATTAAATACCTCCACAGAGAGCTGCAGCTGTTTTTCTGTTAGTCCAGTAGAGGCCAGTTTGGTTTCAATGTCTGTGTTGCTCACTGCTGGCTTCGGTTTTCCTACTAAAATAATATAACATTTGAATATTTTATTGTCAAAAATCACAAACACAATTGTCTGGTCAATCAGCAGCAATATACATACCACCTGCTCCTAACAGTATTAAATAATCATGATTACAATACTGACAAATAATTGTAATTAGGTTTTTAAATCACGCAGTCCTAGCTTACATATTTGAATTTGTGTCACAATTTCACCTTCCAGTTCATCAACCATATCTCCTTCAAAAACAGCCAGAAACCTTGGAGTTGTGATTTATAAGCAGAACTTCTCAGACAACATTGATAAGACTTCCTTCTGCAGATTTGCTTTATACAATATTATGAAAATCAGGCCTTTTCTTTCAAAACACGCAACTCCTCCTTGCTTAAGCTCTTGTCCAAACATGACTATTTCAATGCTCTCTTGGGAGGTCTGCCAGCCAATTCCATCAAATCTCCACAATTAATCCAAAATGCCACTGCAAGATTAATCTTTAACGGGCTGAAAAGAACACACGTTACACCTGTTGATCAATTTGCTCTAAAATTTATGCAAGCAGCTATCGGTAGCCAAAGCATTAATGCTTGCTTACAAAACCAACTCTGGCTCTGCACCCCTTTACCTAAATTCATTACTTCAGCCCTATGTGCCCTCTAGAAGCTTGCATTCTGTAAATCAACAAGGAATTATTGTACCATCCAAAGAGGAGGAAAACCACTTACTGCTAGTTTTTTTTTCCCTATTCTAACTTGTTGTTTCTTAATTTTTTTCTATATTCTGAGAATGATAACAGAATTGTCAGTGCTTGCATGTTGTTGCTTTTGTTGGCTTTCATTGCCTCTATTGTTTTCATTTATAAGTTGCTTTGGATAAAAGTGTCTGCTAAATGACTAAAACGTAAATCTAAAAAATGTAAATCAGTGGGGGACTGTTACAGTAACACAAATCAGCTGGTATTAATCCATGTTTTAAACTGCTTTCAAATGCTCTCAAAATAAGAGAGACTCACCAGCAATACTGCCGGAGATGGTGCTGCTGCTTGTAGCAACAGATACCGTGGTGGTTGGTTGAGAGGGCACCGGGCCCACTGAGCCCTGCGTGGTACCTGCACCTGCCACCACTGAGATGGTCCCTGACCCCGCTGTGGTTTGAGTGGCAGGAGCAGAGGGTGTGGCAGTTGGGGCCTGAGGCACTGGGTGGCTGGCTGGAACCTCCGTGGCCTTGTTGTCAGGCAGAGCGATGGAGATCAAAGAGAGCAGACGGAGCAGTTTCTCAGTAAGAAGGGAACTACGGCGGATCACTGGGTGGGAGAGCATGTTCATCAGCTGGCCCAGTGGAGATGCCTCAAGGCTCAGCAGAGCCCCCTCTGCCTCACCAGCACCCCCTAGAGGCACAGTCTTCATGGAGGCCTTGCCTTTACGGCTCACATTCATGTTGTCCAGCTTGACCAGGAGATCCCAAAAATCTGTGGAAATGCCCAGGGACTGTGCAGTAACTGCGCAGGCGCTCAGGGAATTGTAGGTAGATATGGGATTACTCAGGGTGGTTGAGGAGTTGCTCTGGCTGGTGCCACCTGACCGACAGCTTCCACTGGGAGTCGGTGTTGAGCTGGCACAAAGACGAGTGTCCAACTCGGATGAGGACAATGACAGGGGATCTTTACAGCGCTGCTGAGTGAAGTGACTGGGAAATACCTAGAAGAAAAGAAGAGCGAGTGAAACAAATGTATTGCTTTGCACTTTTACCTGTAGAATTAGTACATATTGTATATCACTTTATTGCATTTAATGTTTTAAGTTTTTTTGTCATTTAAAAAAACTTAAAGGACAACACTTCAGCTTCTTGCTCTTTATCTAAAAGTGCTCTAGTACCTTTGCCAGTTGAATGAGGGTATCCAGTACATGTCGACATACAACTGGAGCAGCCTGTGGGTGGATGTGAACAGTTGATCCACCTCCTCCTGCACATGCTACTCCTGTTCCTGAAACTCCACCTCCGAGCCCTCCCGAGCTCATGCCACCTCCTGCTGAATGCTTCTCTGCGTGTTTTCTGCCCGACACCCGTTGGATCTGAAAGATGTTGGTCCTGCACCCCAAAGCTGCATCCATTGAAACAGACAGCCAGGAGAGCTGACTGGAACTACGCGACTCTACTCTGTTCAACAGCTCCAAAGAGGAAGATGATAAGGATGACGATGATGAGGATACAGCAGCCTGCGGGGATGAAGAGGAACCCTTTCCTCCACTGCAGGAGCCCTGGCCTAGTGAGCGCTTGCCACGGGTCTCCTCCAGGCGTGCAGTCTCCAGGCAGAGCTCGCTCTCACTGCTACGCTGAAGGATAGACAAGAGGCTGCGGATGACCCAGCCACGTGTCTGAGAGTGGTAGCACAAGTTACGCAGCACTCGGTGGAGGCGGCTGGTATTAAGCTTGGGCTCATCTACAAAAAGCAGCACTAGAAGGCAGGACAAGGCCTCATGGTCCAACAAGAGACGCCCCCGCAGACGCAGAAGAGAATCAACGTTAGAGCTAGAGGGCCTACATTCAAAAATAAAAAGATGAATTAGAGCTATTAAATGTACTGGTCTATAAACAAATATAACAATATATTATAACAACAAATGACATTTGCAACTAAAATAGGTGTGCAAATTGTAAATTGCATTTAGAAGAATGTGTCTGAATGAAAAATAAAGTGTTTTATTTAAGGTCAAAACGCAGCTGGTAAGCATAGATGTTTTTTTAATTTGTATTGCTATTGGTATTTTTCAAGCACCGTTTATCTGCACACTCACCGGCTGTGATTGGCACTCCCTCCCATTTGAAATGTCCCTCCTCTTTGAACAGCCAATCGTGTGTATTGTACCCCACGGTTGCCACCGAGGCGGCTTGTGAAGGCAGGCGAGCGTAGGATGGCAGACAGGGCTGAGGAGGAACTGTGACCGAACAACCTCTCATGCATCAGCTGTCTCTGCCTGGCTTCTTGTTCCCTCCGCAGTGCTGCAGCTTCTGCTGCAATATCTGGGGGCATGACCGCCAGCACACTATCCTCCATGTCCTCCAGAACAGACCGCCGCAACTCAGAGGGTAGGGTCTGGATGAACGTGACAGGGTCCAAAGGTTGATCACCCTGTGGAGGTTGCTGGGATAGCTCTCGACGCTGCTGCTCTGCCCGTTGCTGGGCCAAGACCTGACAGCATAAGTAAATATTCCATCAAAACTTTTCCTGTTCAGACAAGTTGTTTTAAATATCTCTGCATTTGTTACTCATACCTCTTCCTGAATTGCTGGTGGCAGAGCAGCTAGGAATTCTGGGCTGACCTCAGTAACCCCTGGCCCTCCTCCCAGCACAGTGCTAGCTGATGTTGCCAATGTGGAGGCAACAGGAGGCCGAGAAGGAGGTCTGATTCCCAGCTGGTTCTGCAGCACCTCCCGACGGATGTCTTCAGGCAGCGCTGCCAAGAAAGATGGGTCCACACCTTCTGGCAGACTGATGCCTGCAAGGAAGTGACAAAAAAAAGGTGATACAAAGTTGGGGAACAGCTCATGGCTATATCCATCATCAATCTAAGATGAAACACCAACCTGCCAGAGGGTCATCATCTTCATTGCTGGTGGATGGAAGAGGCTCCTCCTGGATTGCCTGTGATTGGCTATCGGCACTGTCACTCCGAGGCATGGTTTCACCAGAAGAAACAGAAGTTGAACTGAAATAAAGATCAGAATTCAAAAGTCATATAAAACCAAGCATATTATTCTTATTGATAGATCAGATTAATTTTAGTAAATGGGAACACAAAGAGCAAATTTTTATTTTAAATGCAATGGAAGAAATCTACTAGTCATTTTTGTTAGAAGCTAATTTAAGCAATATTTAACAATTTGAGACCATCATTACTGGCTGATTAAATGACTAAACAGACCTTCAGGCAATTTGTCAGCTCTTACTATATTGCCAATATTGTTCTCAAATGCTTTTTGTGTAAATTAACCAATTTTGCAGAAACATCTTATTTCTGAATATTATATCAGCATTATACCAGCAACTATTCTCTAGATTAAAAATTAAAGTACAATTATTATTTTATATATATATATATATATATATATATATGAGAAAAAAAAATTCTATTGTTATTATTTCATTAATTTATAATTCATAATATTAGTAGTAGTAATGAAAATACAGACACTTATAAAACAAAAACAACGCCATAATAGCCAATTCCTACTAATCTATTTATCTATGAAGTACTGTGGTCCAAATGCTGACCCTGTTTCTGCATCTGTTTGCCTGTCTGTGAGGCCACTGTCACCACTTCCTGACAGTTCCTGAGACATGTGATTGGGTGGAGCGGAGCTGGTAGCTGGCTCTTCTTGCGTTCCTGAGGCAGGACTGCTTGTATCCATGGGTGAACCCTCAAGTTGAGACACACCCACTGGCACAGGCTCTGAATTTTCAGCTATATCTGGACTGAGAGAAGCTGAGACAGACACAATAGAGGGGAAAAAAAAAAATGTAACTCAAGTTCGTAATTTGTAGGCAATTCAACATAAGCAATGCAAAAGGCAGGGGAAAGTACATGCAGTAGTTGCATGTAGAATGCAGTGGGATTATACAACAATTTTGATAAAAGCTCAGCCTCTTCACAGATCATTCAGGCATTAAGTAGAAGAATTCACCGTGATGTGAATGTCACTCCACTGAACCACAGTGCGTAAAATCTAATTTTACAGGATTCAAAGTTAATCTACCTTCCCTGACTGCATCCAATGCTCCTCCTCCTCTCTCACCAATAGTGGGTGCAGGTGACATCTCCATCTGAGATGCTTCTGCCTCACAATTCGGCCTATCAGGTGCTGAGAGCTGGGGAAGCCCCGCCCCTGCCAAGGCTCCGTGAGAGTCAGGATTGGAGTCAGCCAGCAGCAGCTCCGTAATTGGCTGGTGCACCTGCTGACTGATGGCTGTTTCCAGAGACACAAGGGCTTGCTCGTGTGGGGCAGGGGTGGTTGGGGTGACTTCTCCTGATGGGGGCGCTGTGAGGAAACCCTCAGAGGTGCGAGGAGGGTCCAAGCAGGATGACACACCGCTCTGTGACTGTTCTCCTTCTGGCCAGATAACAGAATGAGGAGGAGTATTGTGAACATAAACATGTTATGACACTGAAACTGTAGCTCAGGTGTAAAAGGTAATGAAAAGGCGGGCATGTGACTGAGGGTCTGCAGTGAGGAAGGCAGTAAATTGTATAGTTATCTCCTTCGAGGGCCACACTATACTGATCCCTAACAACAACACAACTTACTACCTCACCACAACACAGCCGCGTTATCTTCAATCAACTAATGACAATAATAACATACAAAGATTTGACAGGCAAGGCGCACAAGGAAAAAAAATAAAAAATTATATATATATATATATATATATATATATATATATATATATGTTCATACTTATTGTAAAGTGGTACAATTCATGTAGATGTAAACCTATAAACAATTGAGCAGTTGCCTAGAAACAATCAATTAAGCAAAAGATGATCCAGCTGAGGAAGCGGTTACCGTGGGAAAGACAGTAGACTGTATAGTTATCTCCCAGATCTGGTGTGATCCTAAAACTATACAAACTACTACCTCATCCCACAGCCCGCAGAAGAGCTCATCCAGAACCTTGCTTCTTCACAATGAAATTCAATTTTATTCAAATTTACGTTTTTGAAACAAAACACTGTTTGACTTGCATTTAACAAAACATATGCACTAAAACACTAGCTATTTAACATTTAATTCTGTAAAAACACAAATATGCAATTGCTCTTACCGGCAGCATTCTCTCCAGCTCCATTGGCTGTTCCAAGACCAGAGCCCTGTGGAAAATTAAAGAAACAATTCATCCACTGTTATAGGGCTGCAACTAATGACTATTCAATAGTCGACTAGTCATCGACTACCTTAACGACTAGTCATTTTGAACTGCAAAAAAATAAAAATATGGCTTTGTATCTTTATTTTGTTTTTAGCATTTTCCTTCCATTAAAAAGATGAAACAAAAAAATTAGAAGACATAACATTTATTGCTTCCAAGTGCATTTAAACAAAAGTAAACCAAAGAGTTGCAATCAGCAATAAAATAAACACTGTTAGTGCATTGCATGTAAATATTATCGCCGCCCATTTGGCGGCATGTGATGAGGCCCATGTGAACTGAATGAAGCCTCATCACCGCCGCTGTTAAAAGCCGAGCGTGGCGTGCCTCTCCTCGAGAGACCGGTCTCTTCCCAGTGCATGCACGCTGGTGTCCTCGTGGGTCCAGAAAGGGAGTGGAGGGAGAGCGATCCGCCAGAGACGCGAGCCACTCGAGATAAGTGCCGCCAAAACGCAAGCCGCCAGGAGAGCGAGCGGTTAAAGTGCGAGCCACTCGAAGAAAGAGCAGCCGCCACAAATCCACATAGTAACTAGGGGTGTGAACCTACACTGGTCTCACGGTTCGGTTCAATTACGATTATGTCGTCATCGATTCGGTTCAATACAATATCTCGAATCATCACAATGCACTGACGATGCACTGCATAATCAATTTTCAATTTTAATTCACATGTATATAATTTTTTTAATAATAGATATATGAACTAAAACTTTAATTTTACCTTCTCAATGAAAGCACACTTCTTGAACAAATGTATATACATTAAATGCTATTTTGGTTTATAAATTATAATTTCGAGGAGCAATGAGAGACACTGTCGGATTGCTCTCTTCTGATATCAGTTATCATCTTGTGATTTCTCAAGCCAAGACATTGCTGTTTGACTTTCAGACAGTGGCTCGCTGTGGTGCTGCGATGGAGGAATGTTGATATTTGGCGGATTTTGGCCAAAAGCCGGGAGAGCGCGGCAACTTTAAGCGCGCGCTGCGATGCCAGATTCACGTGAGGGAATGTTCTAAATTGAGCTGCAGCAATAATCTTCGACGCATTATCTGTCACAAGCACTACATCTTTATCTGATACCTGCCTTCATAGACAACCTGAGACAGTATCTCGGTTCATAAAAGCCGAAATGTGCCCAGATGTTGGCTTTTAAAGTAGTTTGCAGCATTTTTAATTACTCACACTCGAGATCCGCCTCCCTCAAGACGGTTTCACACTGCACGATTGAATGGGTTACGCTTTGAGATCCAAGACAAATTTCGGAAAGAATTCCAACAATAAAGTGTATTTGGATTGAATAATTGAATTGAAAAACTCATCTTAAAGCTAACAGATGTCTCTAGTTTTATTCATTTAACAGACCTTTTAGGTTTGGGCCAAAACCCGTGTAAATTGTGTGATTTTGTGCATTTTATTTTCGCATATGGTGAGTGTGAAACACGAAACACATCAATTACACAATTTTATAATAAAATGTGTTACTTCTCATGTTAATCGGGTCAGTTTAGATCAAGAACTACGCACTGTCACTTTAATTCAGCGTAAACGGCGCAGCAAGAATAGACTATAGTGGCAATGCCGCTCCTGCTCTGCACCTGCGTGCTGCGTGAAAGCTCTTTTCCGTTAACACATCAATTAAGTTCTAGAATGTGGCAAGCAACATAATTGCTTGGCAATTATAAACACGACCAAAACATTAAATTGCTACCATTATAAACAAAGTGCCTGTAATAGAAGCACCTGTCTGCAATATAACCTGTAGACTACACTACAATTTAATGCATCAAACTATTATAAATAATATATAGAAAAATATTTTCTAACTTTATTCATTCACAATCCATTCTCTTTTACCTGTAGGCTCTGTTCCCGGGTCTCCTCTCCAGCTGCAGAACTCTCATTCTGTTTGGCTGTCTCTTCTTCTTCTGCCAACTGTCTCCTTCTCTTCTCCCTGCGCTCCTCCAGCTCCTCATCACGCAAGCTCTCCAGGTGCTGCAGTATGGGAACCTTCACCACTGAGAGACCAAGCACAAGACTTGACATTAGACACAAACTCATTCAGCAGCTCTTCCTGCAGCACATAAACAACAGTTGGTAATATATTCATTTTCAGATGGTCTCACCTGCCACACAGTCATGCATGCTCTCAGCATCCAGGACTTTACACTCATCCGTCCATCTGGTTAAGGCAGTCGGGATGCTTGAAAGGGTGCCTGTATAACACAAGGGTTTAGCAGGTGCATCTGTAACTGTTAATTTTAAAGCAGCTTGTCTGTGGGAGACTCACCAGCTTGTCCTCCCGTGCTACTCTGCTCATGGAAGAAGTCATCCAGTAGCTCATCATCCGAACGGGCAATAATATGCACGTCTTCGTTGCCCACAAGTAAGCGTGCACGACCACGAGACTGCAGAGGCAGAGAACTTGACAGCTGCAAGATATCAGCTGCAGCACTGGGGCCCAACAATCTGAGAGAGAGAGAGAGAGAGAGAGAGACACACACACACAAAAAAGGAATTTGAAGCTGCAGTGGCAACAAACAGAATTTCAAATAAGTCTCATTTATGGTGCTTGCCATGTTGGAACTACAGGAAACCATTTTTAAAGGGGTAAAAACAATCAACTTTACAGTTGTGCGGAAATTTGCACACTTCTCTATAAAGCATGTAGTTTTATATCTTGATAAAACAAATAAAGGCAAAAAAAAGTAGATTCAAGGACTTACCTCTGCAAGATGAGAGGAGGGTTGGGCTGCCGGTTACCAGGGTAATGTACATGGACCGTGTGACCTGTGTTGGCTGTGAGCTGGCGGAGAGAGCGTTGGCTGCGTCCCATGCCCTGAGCCAATCTGCTGCTGGTGCCTGATCCCCCCAGAGTCAATGAGCCATGGTCAGCGTGGCGCACCATCAGAGGGTGGGAGCTGGGGATATTTCCTGGTGAGGGAGGGATGTCAGCTAAAGTGCACAAAAGACAGGTAGAATAGACGTGACACATTTGGTCAAAAAAAAAAAAAAAAATCTTATGGCTGTTTAACTACTTTGACTAAAAAAAAAAAAAAAAAAAAAAAAAAATTGGATATGTATAGCAGCTGAAAGATGTTTACTAAATTACTAATTTCTTACCAGATGTAGAGAACATGTTATCAAACTCAATGATGAGGTCATCGTCCCGGTCAAATCTCTCAAAACGAATGTGTGGAGCAGCATTGATATCAGGAAAATCTTCATCCAGTTCCATTTCTGAACCTTCATCATCATCATCCTCATCCCCCTCCTCATCATCCTGAGAACACATAACAAAATAAGAAATATGAAGATAAAAATAAAGTAGAGATCACTCTTCTCTAGGTTTACGGCTTTGCTTTTTCAATAATTATTACCTGATCCTCCTCCTCTTCCTCCTCCTCCTCTTCTTCCTCATCTTGACTATCCTCATCCTCGTTGCTGCCGCTGGAGTCTTCCTCCTGTGTGTGCTCCTCATCTTCTGGTTCAAGGATGTTCATAGAGTCTAAATAAGTGAATCAGAATAAAATGACCTCAATATCTTCCCCAAGACAGATTTAAGTGGTATAAAGAAAAATCCCCAGTGTCAAACATACCATAAATGAGAAACATAAGTTTAAAATTGAGTCAATGAAATTCTTTCTATTAGGCCCAATGAGCAAACTATAGCATTTATGGGTTACTGTCATCATAAGCTATCAGTGAATATGTAATAGATCCACGTCCTACCCTCTCTGTTGGCTTGGAGAGTGGAGGCCTGACTCATATTGGAAGGAGCTTCATCCATCAGCACATCCTCTTGAGACTCATCCTCTCCAGAGCGACCGACTAATTAACATAAAACCGAATCAAAAACACAAATCCAACACTTTATCGCTTCCATAATTGGCCAGGAATCAAATAAATCACTTACCGATGATGGTGCTATTAACAGTTCCTGCATCTCTTTCTAAAAGTTCATCGATCAAATCCACCAACTCATTCTCCACCTACAGGAATACATGAATAACAAACATTGCTCAGCTGGAGGAGGATTTTCATATTTAACAACAGAGAACAGTTCCACAAACTGCTGTCCTTCTAACCTGCATGGCCTGAGTGCTTAGCACCTCAGGCTGTCCGGCAATGACCACGGTGTCACCCTCGGTTTCTCCATCCATCAGGTCGGCATCTGTGGCTTGACCACGGTCACGATTCTCTACTGGTTCTGCTTCACCTGCCTCCCCTGTACACCACATCAGATATAAAACAACATTCCATAAGGACACTGCACCCATACTCAGCTGACAGTTAAAAGTGATCAATCATAAGAATAATACCTTGATCTTGGGTGTTGCTGTTGCTGTCCCTGACTGTGCCAACAGTGTCATGCTCAGTCTTGTTCTTGCTGGATCCCCCTTTACCCCCAAACAGACTGCTAGGCTGATTCACAATTCGCGACAACGTCTCCAAAGGTTTCAAAGCAGCATTTACTGTGTTTGCCATATTAGGACTACAAGAAACCAAACACAGCAATGAGATAAAATAAATTACCTTTTGTCTAAAAATCAATTCACCAAAATCATCCAAGAAGGTTAGGATGAAGAAATAAATAAATAAAACCTATATACTACTAACATATCAAATGTTTGTTATTGTGATACCTGGATAGATCAAGGCTATGAGGAACACGGGCAAGGTCATTAACAAGGCCTTTCTTTAGGAAGAGTCGGATGATATTGTTCATGCCGTTGTGTTGGGTCTTGGCTGTGGCTGTGCTGTAAAAGCTTGAGGTGGAGGGACACGACTCCATAATGGTGCTGATGATACACATCACTGCTTGCAAGCTGCAAAGAGAGAAATGCAAAGTTTTGGTGAAGTTGTACATATCCAATCAAGTACATTCTGTCTTAATTGTTTAAAAGTCAATTTTAGTATAATGACTAGGCATTTCAACTCACCGGGCATGTTTCTCTGTGCCTTCTGCCATGCCCAACGCTCGACTCAAAGCAGCCTTGACCTCATTGACCAAAGCCGCCTGGGCATCAGTGCCTGTGCCAGCTGCAGCAAGGCTGGCCAGGAAAAGGCGCGCAAGGGCAGGGGTGTCCTTGTCCTCTGAGTTCTGGGTGTGTGGGAGCAAGTGGTCCAAAACAAATGCCAGCACACTGCAATCCTGTAAATATATAGTGTGACAATTATTACACATGACAAATAATGTTTATCAAGATGAAAAAATAAAAAAAGACACACACACACAATACAAAATATTAAATAAAAAAATACAAATACATTGAAATGAGGCAATACCTCAGTCTTTCACAAACAGGCTCAGATATCTAAAAACAATATCAACTAATGTGACTCACCTCCTTAATGAGCTCTGACTGGCCAGCTGTGTAGTTGTAAGAGGTGATCAGAGTGGCGATGCCAACATAAGAGCGCACCAGTTCTGCAAGCAGCCTCAGGATGGTAGAAGTAGGCATCAGGGGTTTGCTGGCCTTAGCTTTGGCAGCTCGGCTCTCCTCCGAGGAAGCTCCCTTCTCTCCTTCCTGCTCCTTTTTCTCTTCCCGCATTTCCTCAGGTGTAGAGGCTAGAGACAGAGGACGAGTAATGACAGGAAAAAAAATTTCAGGGAAAGTCAAGGAACCAGCAAAAGGGAGAAAAACATGATAATTGTATAAAAGAAAGGTTTTAAACTCTGGGTGTGTTGTGTGCAAGTATAGCGGTTCACACCTTCTCCCTGTGGAGTTCCAGATTGAGAGGATTCTGCAACAGCACCATCTGCAGCAAACACCTGAGTCTGATAGAGTATAATTAACACCCACTATTAATGCAAATCCCATATTTCTGAGCCCATTAGACTTGGGGTTACTTGTGCTTTTCACAAAGCAGACAGCTGATCTAGATTTGTACAAGAGTGAATAATGCTTTTCCATACAAAAAACAACCTCTACAGCACTGGAGCAGGCCTGGTGCTATGTAGTGGATAAAGAGATTAAGCTTTTTTGCTACCTTTCAATGCACTATTTCTACCACTATTCCACCGGAAAGAACATGTCTAATTGTTCCAAAATGTCAAAAAAAAAAAAAATTGAAAAAAATATTTGTAAAGCAACAAACCACACATTATGAGGTCATTAAAGTGCCCCTTATTATGCCTTTTCAAATATGATCTTTCATGCATTGTGTCATGTAGCTGTATGTGAACAAACTATCTGCAAAGGCTTGGTCCTCTGAACTTCTACAGTACCTGTAAGTATGATTAATAATTGAGGATTGTATTTTCTAGCGATCTTCAAAATACGTATGCATGTACAATCATAAATGACTGCGCCATCTGACCAATCACAGTAGTGATGGCTCACGGAAAGGAGGGGTTTAGACAGACTGATTCGAACTGCTTCTCACGAGTCGTTTACAAATCATTTAGAAATGGGGTAAAATTAAATCTATTTTTGGAGAAAACTGAACTGTATTTTGACCTTGCATACATGTAAACCTGTTTTAAGAGACAATATTAGCAAGCTTTACAATGGCATAACAGGGGCACTTTAATAGAGCAGATTCCCAACATTAAACTTTCATCTGACAAATAGCTTTAAATAAATCCAACTGATAAAGTCGGATTTTATCATCAATAGTGATGATAATGGTAATTGATGCACAAATCTGTCAGATCTGGCACAGCATATACAAAACTCTTACATTGATGTGGAAGGCAGACTGTGAATCAAAATCACTGCCTTGTCTGGTAAGTCTGTACTGCTGGTAGACATCATCACCAACATCTTGCAGGATCTGACACAGGTCTTGACTTCCCGGTACTGCGGTTGCCCGCTCCTCTCCTCTCTCTGCTACACATAAACACAAATGGACCCCAAGCATTGAAACAAGTGGATGTTGATGATAGATGACAACTTGATAGATCTGGACCATGAACTAAAAAAAAATGCATGCTCTCATTTTTCTGTCTTACCCTCTTCTGGAGCGTGATATGCAGCTAGGGCATTCAACATGTCATAGATGACCTCTTTAATAGTCTCTGGTATGGTGGGCAGCGGGGACAGCTTCAGGGGTGTCGTCTTCACTAGCTGAACAGCATTTGGACCCTTAATTCTGAAGTTCTCAAACTCATCATCTGAGGCTGATTTAAAAAAAAAAAAAAAAGAAAAAAAAAAAAAAAAAGAAATTGTTATTGGTTATTAGAGCAATCTATATGTGATTAATGTTTTGGGGTGGATTTCTTGGAGGTTTCCACCATACCAGTGCCAGCACCTCTTGGGGCCGGGAGAGCAATTCGGATACAGCTCTTGGCAGTTTCCGTAAAGCACTCTGGGTTGCGACAGGCTGCTGGGCCGAGGACACGTAAGATGTAGTTGATCTCCCTGGAGCCTAGACTACCGGACACCACACCTGAAGTAGTGCTTCCTGCACCACTGGTGACGGCAGACCGCACCACCTGAGAAAAGTGTGTGACCAAGAAAGAACAAAATACTTTAGATAATACACCCAAAGTAATAGAAATGTAGCTTTTGGGTGAATATGCACCTTCTCCATAGTGTGTCGCAGGGTGGCTGGGTCTTCTATGATGTGACGGAAGAGCAGAGTGACCAGTGGGGTGAAGCCGTTGAAACCTGAGCTCTGTGTGAGGTTCAGTATCATACGAGTGCTCTTGTGCTCTGCAAACATCATGGCGTAATGGTGTGTACGCGTGAGACGCAGACAGAGACGTAAAGTAGCATGTAAAGTATCCGGATCCACAGGAACACTGATCATGCTGACACAGGCGCGGATCAAAACGGTGATCATTTCCTCTGTTAGACCCTGTACAACAATACCACTGAAACCAGAGGGGTCCTGAAGAGTAGTGGGAGCTGCAGTGCTTGATTCCTTCTGCTCCGTTTCTTCCTTAGGGGGCGCCATCTCCACAGCCACAGAGCCGGGATCTAAAAAAAAAAAAAAAAAAAAAAAAAATAAAAAAAAAAAAAAAAAAAAAAACAAAAAAAAAAAAAAAAAAAAAAAAAAAAGTAATAAACTCAAAAACAAACAAACAAAAAAACACTCAGCAACTTTTTTTTTTTATCACACATTGAAAACTTCATGGGCTTGTTGTTTCTTTACCTGTGTCAGTCTGTGTCTCTTCAGTCTTTGCTCGCTGTTCACTCTCCTCTCTCTCTGTATCAGTAACAATTCCGGATTTTGAAGTCTTGGGCATCCTTGGCACCCGCTGTACCGTCAACATGACCGGCCGTCTGTTCCCCGTCTCTTCATTCACCTGAAAAAAAAATTAATAGATAAATGCAAAGGAAGGAAAATATCTACTGCTCATACTGTATTGCAATCTGATCCACAAAACAAGCATTTTGCCCAGGTTTTAGCCATTACCTGCACCATGGTGTTGAACTGGACAGTGTATCTTCTACGGCCTGCAGTGAAGCGGACGCTGGTCTCTCCTGCCCTCCAGGCTGAGTCAATGGTGCTGTTGTTACTCGCACTGTAGCTGCACCAGCGGCCTGAACGATCATCAAACCAGCGCCAGTTATTCCCATTGGGCTGCAGGTACTAAAAATAAAGTAACCCTTCCATTAGATAAAAACTTTCACTGTCATATTGATAATTTAGTGTAACAAACTGCCTTTATACATCATCTGTCACCAACCTTGTTCATCTGAGCTCTTCGTTTGGATGAAACAGCCATTTTCTCATAGAAGTCAATAAGCAGGAGAACAGGAGTGATCCACCTACAAATAAACAAGATTTTTAACATTTCCATGGGAAACATTGCTTATACATCTTATTACGTTAAAGTGGTGCAAAAGGTCCCAAACATAACATTACTCCTCTATAAATACACTCTGCTTGTCTGTTTTGAACATGCTTGGGTCAGCAGAGCTTTCTAGGAATGCTGATGTCTGAGTGCAAACTGATCACTCATGCAGACAGGGGAAGGACAGGGACTCACTTGGGTGTTTGGATGTCCTTCTGCTCTTTGGCAGCTTGCAGACAGGGCTGCACCACCTCCAACAGCTTGATCAGCACAGTCAAGACACCACTGCTTTCCACCACCCGAGCACATGAAAGTTTCAGCTCCTGCATCACACAGAGCAGCACAGTGGGTTCATTTACTTGTGCATGAAGATCCATAAGTTCTTTTAGAGGATAGGGTATAAATAAACAGTGATGATGTGTGCAGCCGACTGTGCAAGACAGTGTACCTCAAAGAGCAGCGTGAGCAGCAGGATGCGGGTGGCCAGGTTGGAGGCCTGGGGGAGGGTTGCCATCTGTCTCGTCCACTCAGACACTGTCTTGGTGTCGCTGGTTGTTAGCGGCACTGCAGCCTTTATCAACACATTGGCAGCCTCCCACACCTTTGGAAATAAACAAACATACAGATGAGAATGGGTCATGGTTTTACCTCAAACCTACCCAGAAATCAGTTAAGCATTATAGGTGTAGGGCTCAACAATAAGGATGGTCTAAACCCAGTGTGAGAGCGTTTTGAGCCAGCTGACATGAATGTAACCAGCACTACAGCTTATAATCATGCATTTCTATGTGTTGCAATCCTATTAACAGTGATAAATATTTAACATTTTTATTTTCTTTCTTTTACAAATACACACCACAATTCAAACCTTTGGGGTCAGTACTTGTTCCCCCCCCAAAGAAAACATTACTTGTGTTCAGCAAGGATGGAGTAAAATGTGATAGCAAAGATATTTAATGTTCTCAATATTGCTAAGCATCATGAGCACAGAATTAGCATATTAAAATATAAAAGAATATTTATAATAGTAAAACATAGTTTTGTAAAAAGATATTCCTATGTTGGAACAATTTATATTTGTCTACAGTTATAAGCATGTAAAAGATAAGCCTTCAGATCAAAATGTTTTGCAAAGACCATAAGAAATACATTCAGTCATGTGTGACGAGCTCTTTGACTAGATGTGTACGAGGAACGTTCAGAAAACTCACTGCCAAAACATACCTATTCCAATTAGTATGTTGTGTGCACATATGGGTATACTGACCTGATTGACCACCTGTCTGAGGATGAGGTCCCTGTACTCAGGGCCGTTCCTTTTAATAGCAGTCATGAGCAGATCACAGAGGCGGTAGACTGTGTCCGGCAGCTCATCGAGCAGGTGGAAGCAGCCAGGCAGCATAGAGTCTGTGAAGGCATGTAGCTCTGTGGTGTCTAGAGGCTCAGCTTCTAGGAAACGCTCCAGACAACGTGCCTCTTCCTCTTCTACTCGCTCCCTTGCTCTCCTCTCCTCCTCCTCACGTCGACGAGCTGCTTCCTACAAACACAAAGTAACACGGGAGTGACTTGTGTTTCTGTTCAAAGACAGGGAAAGCTTGAAGATGTGAAGTAGACAGGTGAGGTGGCCTATGCTGTGCTACTTAGTAATTCCTATTTAACTCATGTAATAATGAATGTGTGGGTGCCCACCTCAGGTGAGTCTGAGCGCTGCTCCATGCTAACTTCTTGACCTAGAGACATGGCAATGGCCCGCATCATCTGGTCTTCTTCAGACATGGTGAACTCCTACAGAAACAAAGCTCACAGTGACTACACTAACTTATAGCCTGTGTGTGCATCCTGTCTGTGTATGCTCGTGTGTGTGCATGTGTATGAGAGAGAAAGAGAGAGTTGCGTCTGTGTGTTAAGAGTCTTACTCTGACAGCTGCGCTGAGCAGTGGTGGAGGGTGTGTGAGCAGGTACTCAGTGGCCTGTTCCATAGTGCTGGTGTTTAGCAGAGCCTCCATTGCATGCTCTCTGGAGAAGCCCATATCCATCAACTATAAAAGAGGTAAAGTTTGGACTGGTTAGAAATGGCTAATAGCTTACTTCAGGTATTACAGATGTTGAGTACAACAAAGCCTCATTTATGTGCAAATTATTGATAATTAACTTGATTACATTTATAAAGATTAAATTGTTAAAGTTTAGAATTTCATTACCGTTTTTGATAAAAAAAAAAAATAAAAAAATAACAGACAGCACAGAATTTCTGAGAAAAGAAAAACGCTTTTCATAGGGCATTAATATAGTTACATTCCATTTAAAATTAAACTGATATTATTTTCATAATTCAATTCATTAGACATCCTTTCTGATTAGGAAGTGGCAGTACCTGAGTCAACTGAGCCTGATTGACCTGTGGCTCTCTGCGTGCTGTCGAGTTAGTTCCCTCCTCTGTAGAGCCTGCAGCAGTGCTGCCATTTGCACCTCCAGACACTCCTGCTCCAACTACACCCCCTGTTCCTGAAGGTCCACTAGCTGCCCCACTACTTGTGGAACTGCTCTCCTCATCAGGCCGAGCAGTGCCCTCTCTCTCTTTGGAGAGGCGCTCCTGGATGATAGGTTCTCCTCGTAGGATGTGGCACAGAATTGCTAGCATAGACTCAGCCATGCGCCCACCATAGACCTTCAATGGTTTACGGTTCCACAGATTACGAATACAGCTGAATGCAGCCTGCAAAAAGAGATGGAAAAATAAAAACGGTGCTGCTTCTCTATAATAATAATAATAATAATAAAATAATGGTATTTAAACTAATATTAAATGTCATACCTTCTGGGTGACAATAAGAAAGCGCAATGCGCTAAACTGTGGCGTGTTGACTGTTGCTCCAGGCACTTTAGCGGGCAGAGAGTGTGGGGAGTCCAGAACTGTGCTGGGGTTCACCATCTTCTCTACTAGCATCAACCAGGCGTCTAGGAATTCTCCGGTCCCATCAGGCAGCTCAGGGTGTTCCAAGCCCTCTGACACGGGCACTTTACCTCCCATGGACAGGGCCCAGTTAAACGTCCTGATGAACACAAAGCATTTTTACCCATTACATTAAATCAGGCATGAAAATGAGTCAGGGGTGAAAAAGGTGAGAAGGGTGCTCGAGGGGTGATGTGGCCTCTGATGGGGCCGGGAGGTGAGGGGACTCCCACAGAATAAATATTATGGCCTCATTAGGGGACATGCTGTAACTTAACTTATTTATTCTTCCATCATGATTGACAGCCAAGTTTATTTTTGGGCAAAGAAAATGCCCAAAAATGCCCCTAAATCTTATCTACTCACTCAAACAAAGCATCGTGGCCTCCAGAACAGAAGAACTTCTGCAGCATTAGATGGTAAGGGTACTTCCTCTCATCAAACAGCATGGGTGAAGTGAAGCCCACCGAGCAGATGAAGAAAGTCAACCTAATTATGAAAGAAGTACAGAAATATTGGCCTCATTCACCTTCAGGAAATACAAGTCTTAGGCTTCAGGGAAGTCAGTTTACACTAGACTAATAGCAGGTCCATTAACTAAACTATCATTAAAGATACTAATGCTATGTTCAGAATTATAGGGTACCAAGCAGCAGGTGTATTTACCTGAAACGTGGTGTGGGCGTATAGGGTGGTGGTTGCCAGCTCAAGCCTTTGGTGAGGAGTTTGGTAAGAGAAGAAGCGGTGGCCCGAGCCGCCGGTGTTGGGGCAGTGCCTGTGCTTGTGGTATGGTGAGAGCGTCGCTGGCGGACAGGTGAGCCCACACAGAGCTTCACCAGCAATCCAAAGAGCTCCGCCAGAGCCCTGCCCAAACGAGAGGAGGCTGGGGGATAAACAGATAGACCCAATGTTATTCAGGGTTTCTCATTTTACTTATTAAATGACAGATTAAAATGGTTGAGATAGATCTATTGGCACTGACCTGAGAGCAGAGGCTTAATTTGTTTGATACGTGTTGCCATGGCAGGGGTGAGTTTGGACTTGGTCTTTGGGTCAGTGGCTGTGGGCTCATCTGTCTCCATTGGAGCGAGAGAGTCTCCATCCAGACCCATTCCTTCTAGCAAACCCTGAGCAGAGGGATCCACCCCCACAGACAGGGTCTCAGTATCAGCTGGTGGAAAGAGAAGGGCTTTAGAAAAGAAAAAGCAAATGCAAACCAGCAAAAAAAGGGCATGAAATGCAAACAAAAGGAACCAAAGTGCAAAAAGACAAGAAAAAGGATATAAAAGAGAGAAACTGGTGGCTAAAATACATACAAAATAATATCGAATAAGAAGGCAGAGAAAGGTAGTGAGCTTTATAAAGAATTTAACTGTGAAATTGCCACTATGCAGTAATTGCAGTATTTTACCAGTTCTTCTTCCTGCAGCTGCTGTGCTGCTTGAGGGTTTATCCTCTTTAGGCACAAGTTTCTGCATGTCAGCCTGACCAAACTCACAGCCAGGAGGCAAACTGCAAAAGACAATTGAAAAATTACAAACAGATAAATAAATAAATTAATTAATTAATTAAAAAAAGAATAATAAGTAAAGTACAGTTTCACCAGAAGATCAATTTATGACATTTTAGTTAAACAAAACAAATAAAGAAACATTTACATTAAGATCTATAACATGCATTTACAAAATAGATGGTGGATTTAAAAGTGTCTATGGAGTGGATTAGTAAAACGTCCACCATGTGAGATGAGAGCAGTACTAACCTGTTTGGTGTACAGAGGGACAGCAGCACAGTGCTCTCCCACACCAGAGAGCAGTAGAGCTGACTCAGTTTGTTCAGAACACTCAGACCCAGTTGAGATCCCCACTGATTCACTGAGATAGCACGGATCTCACTCTAAAAATAATAGGAACAAGAGGAACTGTTAACACTACATCAGTTCTCACACTCTTAACAGCCTGTTTCTCTTGGAAGTACGTCACAATGTCGAAGTAAAATCGGTCGCAAACTTCTGGTTCATGTGGACTTAAATTTTTTTCAAATTCAAAATCTTTTTAATAAATCTTTGGATTTTTTCTGATTAATCAAAAAAAAATAATCCAAAGACTGATAAATTTTCTAAATATTATTAGCTGTAGTCCTAATATTGGAAAAAGTATAGCTCCCTATATGCATACCTGTCCAACTCTGCAGGTATGAACAAACATGAGGATGTACGCATGTGCTGCCGTCAGGGCATGCAGCAGCGGGGTGGCGCGTGCCGACAGTGTGGCATCTGTAACATGGCCTGCGTTGGCCAGCTCTCTGAGCAGCACAGAGCCACCAGGAACCTCAATGGGTCGATGAAGAGGCTCCAGAGCAGATAGTATGCTGTCCAACTGACAAAGACCCTCCTGGAGAACTTTTGGCTCATGGGACAAAGTCTAAGTAACAGTAAGAAAGTGAGGGAATAAGAGAATAATATGAAACACTAAATTTCACAACATCTAAAGCATTATTAGGTGAAAACAAAGTTTCCTAGAGGTAGGTGTCAATCTTACCAGTATGGATTTACAGACACCTGCCACAGCTTGGCAAGCAGCAGAGGTGGGGAAGTCAATGGGCAGGTTGGGCAGCCCAAGGATTGACACCAGTGGCAGGAGTCCTTTCTGATTGACAAATTCCTGACAGTGGTCATCTGTTGTGTTGTTACTAAGAATGGACTCCACAAATTTCATCTAAAAAGGAAAGGCACATATTTTAGCTCCAGTCTATAGAGAGCAAATTAATCTAAATTTAGACTTTTTTTGACAAACAGCCAATGAACTGTGCGAATGCAAGATTAAGTGAGAATAGACAGTCTGAAGAATAATAATGAGAGGGAATTTTTTTTTTTTTTTTAAAAAGTACAGAGTCATGCACTTACCACGTTCAGAATGTAATCCATAAGAGGAATGGGGATTCGCTCCTCTGTGCCCACCACTCTGTAAAAAAACATTTATTAAATTAGGGCTAGAAATTATATCTAAAATAAAATAGATTTCTCACACATGGCATTGAAAGCAAGGAACACTAGATGCTAATTTGATGAACTAACTGCCTGTTGCTTTCTGGCTCCCCCTGCTGTTGGCTAAAGGTATGTAGAGCCTCTTCCTCCTCCTCATCCTCACTGGACGCCTCCTCTGCAGCATGGTTCGACCGAGCTGGAGGCACCGTGACGGTCCCATCTGCTTTCTGTATGGAAGGTTTCTGGCAGATGTATTCTGGCGATCGGCCTAAGTTGCAGATCTCCTCTAGCAACTGTTAAAGGTCAAATTAATAATCAAACTCAAGGACTCAGAACGAAAGGGAAAGTTTAAATATGCATATAAGACTGCAATAAAGGGCATTTCTTAAAGATTACATGTCAAAATGTCTCGGCACTATCCACTGTACCTTGATGATGGCTGTTGTAGCATCTGTTTTAAGTGTGGGCTGGTGCCGCATTAGCTCGTCGACTGCACTACCCAAGTTGGAAGCGGTGTCACCTATTTAATAAAATTAAACTTTCTGTTAGAAACATTCCTATAATATCAAAACACAGGTACAGCTATAGGGTCCACTCACCTAGTGGGTCAGAGCTGCGTCGACGGCGCATGGCTGGCAGGTAGTCTGGTGAGAGCAGTACCTTGAACAGCCGTTCAAAGGGTTGGCATTGCACAAAGGAGTGCAGACCACGGGCATTCAGGCACAGGGCACTGAAGACATTAGGCAGGGAACCCAGCACCTCTCTGGTAGCAGGGACCTGTAGAAACAAAGGCATAAAATGGGTCTAAAATGTGTCATGAGTTGCTGGATTATCCAAGATGGAACATAGACAAAACAATTATATTGTTAAGGCAGACTCACGTCTTTGATGAGCAGTGCATGTAGCATGACATCAGTGAGACCATTGTCCTGCAGAGATGACAGTAAAGAGGGCTCCTGGAACACAAAAACTGTCACCACCTCCGTCGCTGAAACAGAAAACAAGAGAAAAAAATTAGAAAGAAATCTAGACAGACAAACTTGTCAAGATTCAAACCAATTAAATCCACAAAGGGCCTTTTAACCATACTATGTTGCAGTTTTCTACTATGACCTTGAAGACCAGTGTTGGGGGTAATGCATTACAAGTAACGCGAGTTACATAATAAAAAATTTTTCCAAGTACCTAGTAAAGTAACGCATTACTTTTTAATTTTAGAGTAATATAACGGAGTTACTTTTTCAAAATATGATGCAAACCTGCAATAATTAAATTACACAAATATATATATAATCTCATTTTATTAACCAATGTCTTTGCTGCTGACCTTTGATGATCCAGTTCAACCATACTTACAAGCAAAAATGACTTCAAAAACTAACCATTGTGCTTTGTTGGGTTTTATTTTTTTATTGCTGAAGAGTATTGAACTTTCTTCTGTATTCTACTTTACAGATGTGCATTTACTTTTTCTTCAACCTCAGGTTTATTTGTGACACTTTTTGGTGTGCTTTTACATTTGCTATAAATAGAACTTCTTATATTAAAAACACTCAAGCTCTGCCCATATTTAAAAAGTAACGCAAAGGTAACGTAACGCATTGCTTTCCATAAAAAGTAACGTAATTAGTTACTTTTTTAGGGAGTAACGCAATATTGTAATGCATTACTTTTAAAAAGTAACTTTCCCCAACACTGTTGAAGACAGAATGTTGCACATAAAGAGTTTGGCTAATACATCACTAGAAGTACTGTTCTCCATGTGCTTACCCAGGAGAAACAGTGAGGGTCCATAATACTCTGCATTACTGATGATGTGTTTCAGAGAGGTAGGGAGGGACCCATCCATTACTATAAAGAGAGTGCAAAAGCAATGTATATCACTTTCAGCAAATAAAAGCGCAAATAAAAAATATTGACCGCAATGTAAAAAATAAAGGATAATTAAATGCAGAGTCTTATACCATGACGAATGCCGTCAGAGAACGCAGGGTCCTGAATGGCTTTTTTCAAGAAGTTCAACATAGATTTCAACAAAGCGGCCCTCTGAGGAATGCACTGCACTCCTGCAAGGAAAAAAATATGAATTACCAAACTGTAAACTGTTTCTTGTATAATAACAAAGGAGATCCGCTGACTTGCAAGTATACTTATTGTACCTGCTCTGGGAGTGCTGACTGCACTGGTCTGTGCTCGCGAATCTGTCTCTGCTCTGGAACCAGAAGAAGTAGATGGGCCAGGACTGCTCTCCATCGCAACCTCTGACACTACATTGACAAAAACATTTTTCAATAACTTAAAAATGTAGCTAGCACTCATGCGATTGCAAACCATGACTTTATCATACAGCTTAAAAAGACTTGGAATATATGTTCTTAATATTTACTTGCTTAACAGAGTGGCCCAAAGAGTAGCTATGGAAGTTTGCTGAATGAAATGCCAGATACAGCTTGTCGTGTAAGCAGAATAATGCGGGCCTTTTTTTTTTATATATGACTAAGCCTAAAAATGGGAGATATAAAATGTGCATTCTTACAACCAGCACCATAATGTTAGGATGATTCTGGGGACCCTAATCAAATAGCGAAGTGAACCACATAAACATATCCACAAATTATCATTACAAACCCCTGGCCTAGTGTGTAGATACTACACACAGTTTTGGATAAGGATAAACTAAATATTGTGTCACATGCAGAAAACAACAGAGATGGTACTAACTGTCCATATCTGTGTCCATGTCCTCTGTCTCAGTAGCTGTGCTGGGCCTCTGGATCTTTGGTTTGATTACAAAAGGGCACTCTTTCCTGGAGAGGTCAACCTCATGCTGCACAGAGAAACAATGGGGTCACATTCCGTCAACAAAAGAGCAGAGGGCAAAAAGCTGAACAGTCTACGCAGAAAAACAAGGGGCTGAACGAGTTGTGCTGGGGAGGGCTTTCAGTACCTCCAGTCTGCAGATAAAGATTGAGAGGCCGCCGTGGGACTGAAAAGCAGCCATGTCCAGATTGGTGATGAGATCCACAACTCTTACTGCTCGTGTGACAAAGGTAATCTGGTCCTGCTCGTCCCCAAGGAACTTGATCACCTGACGTGGAAGTGGCATGTTTCACAATACATCCTCACATTATCACCTTCTCATTAAATGCTCCACAAATGAGGAAGCACCAAAGTACCAACCTTTAGCAACGCCTCCATCATACCACAGGATACAAGGGCCTCTCCACCAGCATCATAACTAGCGAGGTGGTAGAGGAAGGAGAATAGGGCTGTGGCAAATTGGTGGGGGTACGGCTCCATAAGTGGGTCTGAAGCAAGAATAAGAACAGAGAGTAACCAAACCTGAAACCTAAGTAAACAGTTCAAGTAAAGAAATTAGAGCTAAAAGTTTATCTCCTCACCAATCATGGCCTGGATGCAGTTGCGGACAAGCACAGGCAGAAATCCATGATAGGAGGCCGTTCCTGTGCAGTCGATAATATTGGAAAGTTTGGGAGTGCGCTCCAGGTGAACTATGGATGTCAATGTGCGCAAAGAGGCAGCCTTAATGTCCTGTAGCAATACAATTGAAGGTTCATAAATGAAATAAGTCTAAAAGCATCTTTTCAGTTTTTTTGAGTAGTGCAAAAGTACATATGTCATATAGTGTTAACAATAAAGATTAATCTTTGCTACCCACCACCAACTGTTTGTCTGTGATCTGAAGTACATCCACTAGCTCTTCTATAAGCCCATTGTAAAGTATGCTATTGGCCGACTCCTGGAGGGCGTTTGAGTACACTGCAAAAAAAATAAAAAAAATAATTAATTAATAAAAAAAACACACACACATATCATCAAACTCACAAGGCAGAGAGTGAGAACCTAGTGCCGTTTCATGAAAATAAATACCTGTACTTATTTTGGTCAGTACCAGAAGGGTCAACTCACCGAGTATGGAGATGGCATGCAGTCTGGCTTGCACAGCCTGCAGTCTCCTCTTGTGGTTAGAGAAGCCATGAGCCAGACGAATGTGTGTGAAAAGCAATATTTGTTTGTCCTTAGGGATGTTGTACATAGCTGTCAGAGACTCCATGATCTCTGAGGGGCTCTCGGAAATCTGAGGGCACGCCAGGGAAAAGCAAAAATCAGATTCAAGGGTAATCAATAGCTATTAAAGCTCTACGTGCTTCCATTAAATGTTCCACAAGGACAACAAATGAAAACAACTAGGGGAACTCACCTTATCAAGTTGTTCGATATGAATGTAGTGTAGCGTATTACTGCTCGACTGTTGAGAGGGCAAAAAGGTACAACAAATCTTAAAACAAAAAAGAAATTATTGTCTGCTTAAAAAAGAACAATGTTCAACGAGAATGGCAAAGCATGACTCCATGCATACCTTTTTCTCCACTTTCACCTCAGAGCTGGGTTCTGCATAGAACTCAAAGTGCAATGTTGTGGCACTCGGTGGATATTTCTGCATACAAATACAGACACATCAGGAAAAAAATTAATAAAAAAAGTTGTAAATTGTAAGACTAAACAAGGCCAAGTTAGTGCTTTTCCTGTCAACTTTTCCACTTGCTCCACCAAAAATATGATAAATAACCACTTTATATGATTAAATTACTTTTAAAGATTTTTTCCTAAAAAAGAAAAAAAAAGAAAAAAGCAATTACTGCTTAAATCCTTTAAAATGATATTATATATAGTGATATTACTTACCATTTACCTTTTCTGAACTTAATTTTGTATAATATCCAACCAACACTCATATTGATTACCGTAAGAAAATAATATTTTATAAAATTAAGCTGTTATAAAGCCACATAAGCTTGCATTAAAGTCATATTAAAATGACTGGATGTGGGATTTAGTAAGAAGACTACACTGATTCAATAGGGCCTAGCCCTGGGTCATCCCTACGACCATGAACATCTCAATGATACTCACACACAACTTTAAAATATAGCATGTTTTTTCCCTATGTTCACAATGACATAATATATATATATAACAGGATAAAATAGCATACCGACATCGGCAGATCTCTGCAACACTCCGCAAGACCAAAGCCATTCTCTTTCCCACCCCAGCTCTAGGACAGCAGGAATAAAAGAGTCAGGAAAAGGTGTAGGATGAAAGATAACAAGCATCAGCCTTGAAATGTCACCATGAAAGCACATGTACAAAACCAGGTCATCATGCTGCTTTGGTTAGAGCCGATACATACTCAACAGCTGAACTAATTTCAACAAGAATTCAAAAGTTCACACAAGAATCAAAGATGTAAGTGATGGATTAAACTTTTAAAATGAACAAATTTAAAAAAAACTTAATGCACTAAATACTGCTGGTGCAGTATTAACCACATGCACTTCAAAGACCTTTGATTTGTAGTTGCTTTCAGACTAGGCATTTCAATCTTCTAGACTTTAGCAATTAAAACTGAGAAAAGAAAAATGCTGACGTGACTAAAATTAACGCTTTCATACCTCAGCCAGATGCTGAAGACGGGCGAGCAGTGGGCTCCTCTTATCTGAGCCCAGTCTGGTGATGTAATTGGAACGTTTGCTGAACACATACAGGAGATTCAGCACAGACAGAACCACTTGCATATCACATGATGCTAAAAGGGTGGTCAAGTGCTACAGACACAAAAAAGAAAAAGCCATTGTTCAATCAAATAACAGAAGCTAACAAAAGCAGATTTTGTTGTATCAGTCTGAGGTTGTGGTACCTCTATAGAGCTGTACAAGTGTCTTGAAAAACTGTATTCGATTAACAGTGCGGTGAAGTTGAGCACTGCCAGCAATAAGGCTTTTAGCTGCCCATTCTCTGGCCGGTCGCACACCAACAACCACGACATGTTTTCCACTGTCTGCCCTGCATCACATAGGATGCCATCGAAACGGTCCAGCAGGTCTACCCAATGATACAACTCACACTGTGAAGAGAAAGAGGTCGTCATTAGAAATCTGAACATGCATATTAAACACCATGATGCTAGAGGTGCTGGCATATACCTTGCCAATGTTCCAGGTCTTGATTTGCTGCAGTTCCAGCAACAGCTGTTCATCGCTGCATCCTTTCAGCTTCTCTATGAGAGTCCTGCAGTCGGCAGGCTGGAGGAGGAGGAGTGCAAGATCACGTCAACTATGAGGAAATGCAAGTGCATACAACCTCAAATACACAGAAATCCTGTTTACTGACCGCTTCAGTGGGGGTTTTCTTCAATTTGCTTCTGTCAACCTTCATGGTCACTAAATTCTACACTCGATTCCTAAAGAGAACACATCAAATAATGAGAAAGAAGCTCAGTCAAATGAACAGTGAATAAAACTCACCTACATGCCACCATGTGACATTTAAGCTTAGCATTGCGAGAGTATCACATATGAAGAAAGACTCTACACACTTAATTTAATCCTGGCTCATTTTAAACCTGGGTAAACAAAGTCCTAGGTTATCTTGTTACATACTTCACCTGAATTTCATCCTGGGTTATCATAACCTGATGTTTCCCACAGAATATTCCTAAATCCTGTATTTATGTACATTGCCAGCGTCACCGATTAGATGAAAGCAGCACACAAACCATTTACATAAAGCCTCTAGCATTGTAAATCCTCAAACAACGTATTACCATCTGTACTATCAAGACTTTTCAGACTATAAATGCAAGCTTGAAATGGTCTCTTTGACACATTTTCTGTTACCATATTTCTGTGACATTCCCCCTGCCAACATACTACTGTTTATACAACACACAGTGTTTCTGTGACTGTGTAAAGCATGTCAGGCACAAGATGTTTGTTGATAAACATGCAACCGTAACTTTTTTTAACATCACAATAGTTAAATAGCACACGTTTGGTACCGCAAAGTGTGGTTAACAATACAAAAGCAGCCCTACCTCTGCTTCGAAATAAAAAGTGTGAAACACTGCCATCACCTGATGTTAAATGAGTTTTAGAATGCAGATAAGTACTTATGAATAATCAAAACATTCAAATGCAGGCCAAAAAGCCATCATTTATGCCAATGTAAACATTCATCAGCTCCAGGTTTAAGCGGATACTTACGATATATGATTTGGCAATTCCAACTTAACGGCATTTTTCATGTGCAAAACCTAAAGTGAGAAAGATAGATGAAAGTGAAACAATCCCCAGCAATAAACAATGTTTGTGATACTACTCTCAAAGGCATTAATGTAAAACTATATGTATATTAAATAAAAGCTTTGTGTTCTAAATGGTCAAAACAAGCCCGCACTAATTAACCGTATAATAATAAATCAAGGTCGGTGGAAAGAAAACAGAAGTCTGAGAGCAAGCCAAGGGAAAAGCAACCCACATTGGTTCAGATATGGGCCATAGATTCTGGGCACAGACAATCCCTAGCATCACAATAACACATCTTACTGAATTTAACCGATTAAATTGCTCTTTTTGAAACAAAAGGCTGTTAATGTAGCTTTCTTAGTAACTACTCGCTCCTTCTGAGAAACAAAACTCTTTTAGGACCTTGAACCCGGTCAAAGAGAAGCACTGGCCTGTGATCAGGGAACCTGACATGGAAAATGAGCCAACACGTAGCTAGCTATGCAATTTAAACAAACTTACTGAAGAAAGACACTATTTTGTTCTTGACAGTGAACCAAAGTGTGCTGTAAGTAACGTTAGTCGACAGAACAACACAGCAGCTAACAGTTACCGAATAACGAAAATTTTAATGACATTAGCTAACCGGAGGGTTCATCATAAACGAAACTATAACACCGTAAACAAACAAATTTTAAGTATAAGTGAAAGTAACAAAGCCACTCTGGAAATATACCAACAACTCGAAATGTCATTTTATTAATTTATTACTAACGAAAAGACGACAGAAAATGAAGTATAACTCGAGGGAAAACACAGCTAACATGCTAGCTAGTTTTTCCCTTGCTAACAAGCTACCTCAGTCAGCAGCTAAGTTTTGCGGATAAACATAGTCACGTCATTTCTATCTAATGGCGCAAAAAAAAAACACAATGACCGGCAGTTTTTGAATAAACTGTTACGGAATTATCGTAAGCGAACTGTGGGGAAAATTGACCGTTAGCCGCTCGCGCGACATCTTTGATTATGAGCTCGTTAGCTACGAGACACTAAACATATAATTCCCCTCAACATGTCAACACAAACCCGCAATCCCTCAACTCACTGATAAAATCTCACCCAAAGCCCTTATGTTCCAATAAATATTCGTCAAAACCTTAATATGCGGCTCGGCTGTGGCGGAATGCGTCAGGAGCGAAGCTAACGTTACACAGGTCCCTATTTTTTTTCTCCAAGCTGCTCACATGCTCTGGACAAATCTAGAGCCCGGCTCAGCCCGGCCTGCTCCGGCAAACCCGCTCACTCCCTTCAGAAGTCTAGCTCACAAAAACGGCGTCTGCCACAGCGCTAACACGCCGACACAACCGTACCGTAGATGATCACACATCTTCAGCAAGCGCTTCGTCTCGATGAACTGTGGCCGGCGAGGCGCGCGCAGTGGCGACTGATGAGATGCTCGTGCATGCGTTGGTTCGCTTGGTTAGCTGAGAAACGCAGAATATCTCGCTGAATCATTCCCTACTCGGGCCTACCATAACACTGACTTCCAGTGGACGGCTCAATTTCTCACTTTTTACTGCTGCACTTGTGCGTAGCTGCATTTGGGGCGAACGTAGCGTGTCACACATGATGCTAAAATCTACTTTATCAAATAAAAAAAAACATTTCTTTGAAAAAATAAATAAATAAATAAAATATTAATTTAAGGTTTGAGTTGAAAAATTACAGAATTTGTCAGCCTAACTTTAATCAAGAAAAGTTAATGCATTTTGCAATTAATTAGTCTAGATATTTTTCTCAATGCACTACATTAGGAATTTAACAATGAACCATATAAAGATATGGTATGAAATATATATTTGACCAAACATACGTTGTATTCATTTTAATATTTCATTTAATAACTAGACTGAAAATTACACTTATGCAATGACTGAATTAGATTTTAAAATTTGTCTTGTTCATTGAACATGCTGTTATATGCTATACTGTAGTTTGGAATTAACAGATTTAATTTTTTCATTCCTGTCATCAGCAACAGTTTACGTAATAAAACAATACTAAAAGGGTCGAAAAGTTCACAAATTCATACTGTACATACATCAATGTGATGTTTATTTATTCATTGGAATTGGGGTCACTTTACAACATCAATTAGGGTCAATTTGTTAACAATGACCCATATTATCCATCAGCAGTAATCTCTGCAATAGATCATATTAGACATATTTATTGGGGGTGCATTGGGAAATATAAACAGTGGATACTTCTCTGATAGAAAATTGTATATTATATCTGGACAACATAACAGATTACTGAGGACAGAAATATGCAAACCCCTAAAGGCCAGATAAGAGGAATTTAGGTGTCAAGACTGTTGCTGGACTTGACGACTCAGCATATTTATGGGAATGAGCATCCATCTCCAGAGTACACAATGTCTGAAGCCTACTTTTAAGGCCGTGAGGACTGAAATGCATACATCCAACACAAAAAAAATCATATTATGCAACTCATATATCTTATAGGCACGTGCTAACACATTCACATGCTGTTTTCGTCGTGATCTCTTGACAGAACCATATGTGTATCCGCCAATTCCTCACCATCGACACTCGTGCACGTTTATTACATATGATTTTAGAGATTCTGGTTACACAAAAAGAGATTTTGTAAATAAATTTCAGTCTATGCGCGCGCGCACATCGCGTGTGAATACAACACACCACAATGCTCGACAGTCTTGGCTGCAAATTAAAAATGGCGGTTTATACTAGCAAAGTGTCTGGTCTTTCCATCCAAAGCACGTATTTTAACCACAGTATACGCGTACAGTTTGCAAGCAAAACCGTCCGATAATGTTAACGGTCTCGCAGAGTCAGCCACAGACGCCTCCTCCTAACAAAGACTAATTTAAGCTCTTACCTCGGTTGCGCCTCAACATAACTTCTCCATCTTACAGCAGCGAGTGGGGATGCAAATCTCGCGATATTTCAATTGGCTTTCTCTGCTCCAATAGTAAACTGTTGTAGTCACGCAGACCAGCCCCTTCAGTGATCTGCTCCTAGACAGACGAACTTAAGCGTATGAAATAGGATCAGTGTTCAGTAAAATAATAATAATAATAATAATAAAAATCAGTATAATAATCAATTTTTGGTCATACATATCTCGCTTTGTGGATCGGCAGATACTCAAAAATCACTGTCAAAAGAAAAAAAAAAAAACACAAATTAAACACAATTAATTTGAAGGATTTCCACCCGTTTACTGACAGTTGTTTCGTGCTGCAGTGAAAAAGTGCATGTAATATTTAAATTGTAGAAATAAACAAATTATCTAAATACTATTGTTTTTAAATAATTAAGACATTGTGCATGTTGAAAAGTCACATAGCGACTCCTGCCAGTAGGTGGCAGCATAAAGCTGTTTAATGGTCAGTTTTTAGCACAAAACCGATTCCACAAATAGAAGAAGAGTGTTGTCGTAGCAACCTGAAGCTTAACGTTATAGCGAAAGACTGTTCACAGGTTTTGTAGATAAGTATAACTGCTGCCTAAAAGCGCTATATTTGTGTTCTGTTTTGCTCTCTGTTAGAAACAAACCTACTTTCTGCACGCCAGCTGAACTATATTAGCAGATTTTAACACCTTTTAGAGAGCTGGTACGTGCATCCGCGGTTAGTGTCACACATTTTGTGCAACCCGTCAAGTTAAAGGATGCTTAAGACTTTGCTGTTTTATTCGTTTCCACAGTTAAGTGTCACATGATTTTGTTTTCTGTTTAGTTCAATGTCGGTGGTAAGCAGTCTGGTGCCAGCCCGTTTCCTGACTCTCATCTCGCACCTTGTCATAGTCATCATCATATTCTGGTCTCGGGTAAGAACTTCTGTGTTTAATCACTGTTGTATCGCAGGATATCTGTGATTAATTGTTGAACCGTCATCCCACAGGAGAACAGTGTCAGAGCCTGCCTACCACTGGATTACACCGATGAAGGATACAGGTTAGAGGACACACGGTACGTTAACATGCCTTGTGTATTCACAATTGCTTCATATGTATGTAGGCCAATGACAAATTATTTTTTTCAGGATTTTATGATTAGTAAAAAGTAATTTTTTGAATTCGTTTACTGCATCCTTGCTAAATAAACATTAAGTTTAAAAAACCCTAACTTAAAAAAAACAACAACTGTATTTAAGGGGCACAATGCAGCCCCCAAAACAAATTACCTTAACTTGCATTTAATATGTTCTCTATGTATCTAAAATCACTTTGGTTAATTTTATTTGATGCGGAAACCATCATGATAGCACGAAAAATAAAATAAAATAAAATAAAAAACAAAATATATATATATATATATATATATATATATATATATATTAGTGGTGTCAAACGATTAATCGCGTTTAATCATATTCAAAATAAAAGTTTTTCTTTACATAATATGTTTGTATATACTGTGTATATTTATTAAGTATATATAAATACAAACAC
>JAUCMS010000050.1:12885412-12917789 GCA_032357445.1 Enteromius radiatus | reverse complement strand
AGGTCTTATATAGACAGGTGTGTGGCTTTCCTAATCAAGTCCAATCAGTATAATCAAACACAACTGGACTCAAATGATCAGAAGACAGCACCTGAGTTAAATATATAAGTGTCAAAGCAAAAGGTCTGATTACATAGGACCATGTTATATTTTAGTTTTTCTTTTTTAATAAATCTGCAAAAATGTTGAATGCTTGAATGATTTTAGCTGCAATATAACAACGAGTGAAAAATTTAAGGGGGTCTGAATACTTTCCCGTACCCATTGTATATGAGTGTCACAGCAAAGACTATAGAGTATAGAAGACCAAGAGGCGAAACCCTGTAATAACCGTCTATAGATGGCACTGCGGAGGTGCTGCCGCCATTTTGGACTGACACCTGCTGAGGGTCGCTGTAAGATGCGACAGCGCAAGGGGCTAAACACAAACAGCTGTACTGCAATAAACTGGATGTACATTGTCAGTGAAGTGCAGGGAAGATGTGTAGCAAGGAGGAGTGCAAGAGATCACATGTGTACTTATTTAATAGAATAAGAATTCATCATATTGCACACCCAAAACTTTGCCCAAAATCAACGTATCTCTCAGCCTAATCAACAAGAAAGATTGTCTGTAAACTTGTCAGTAAATTCTTGACACTTCCATTCTACTCCTCTCTTATGTCTTACCGTCTTTTTTAGATTTATTTTTCTTTCTCACGATCTTTCACTACCGCTTTCACTTTATTCTCTATTACTATTTAGTTTTGTTAAATGTGCGCACTTGACAGAAATAGTAGACTATCTGTTATAACACAACTGGTGCTGATGGTTTTAATCTCTCTAAATGTCAACAATTCTGTGTGTTTCTGTCAATATGCGGCGATGTGTGTACATTAATGAGGAAAAAAATGATTTTAGCAAATGGCTGCGATATAACAAAGAGTGAAAAATGTAAGTGGATCTGAATACTTTACATACCCACTGTAATTCTAGCTTTCTCTATTCTTTTTCTATGCTGATTTCTTTTTATTTTATTAAACTTGCTACATGTACTACATTAAGCTAAGTGAGACTTTTTATAGCACTCGCGTATCATTGCTCTTCTTGATTTTGATTGCTTCCATTGCCCTCATTTGTAAATCGCTTTGGATAAAAACATTTGCTGAATGACTAAATGTAAATATATATATATATCACACACGCGCAATTATTAATCTTCTCTAACTTTTTTTTTTTTTTGGAGGGCAGCCTTGTGGTAGCATTATCCGTGACCCTGGGCCTGTTGGCTGTTGAGCTGGTTGGGTTCCTCTGTGGAGTCTCCATGTTCAACAATAATCAAGCTCTTCTATGTATCCTTACCACCACAGGCTCAACTTACTTGGTTTTCCACTTTAGAAGATAAATATCTTTATCTTTATTATCCAAAAACAAATGCAGTGTTTGACCATTACAATTGTATCCACAGTGATAGCAATTAGTCATTTCTGGTTGTTATTGATATGCCATAATCAAGTTACTGGAACAGATTTTTTTTTAACTATCACCTTGTAGCTACTGGATGTCACGCTAGTGGCTCTGTGGCTTTGCTCTTCTTCTTGTTTGAGCAATGGACCTGCAGCATCTACTGGTGGATCTTTGGCTTCTGTAGGTCAGTTTGTAAATAAATAACAGTCAATTCATATCTGTGAATATACATAGTCTTAGCAATAAATTCTCTTTAAATTCGTCTTTCAAAAAATTTTGTTCAATCGTGTTATTTTCTCTCTACATTTCAGTGTGATTCCAGCACTGTATGAGATGATCCTTTTTGTTGTAGTGTTTGGATTTAAGAGGAAGCCTCTATGAGGATCTCTGCCCCTTTTGCTCAGGTGGATATTGTCCTTCCATGACTGACGTACCAGAATATCCTGAAACCAGAACAATATTCACTGGAGATATAAATGAGCATTTTCCATGACTTAGAATGCTAAATTATGTTTCAAGGCTTTTGGATGGTTTTATGTATTTTCAAATAAATAATTTCTTTCCTGAAAATATTGCATTTTGTACACATCTAGATTAATTAAAGCATCTTTTATTTTGATACTACTAACCAACAAACTGGGCCTGTTCGTTCTTCAAATTTTTTCATTTTTACCCATAAAAACTGTTAATTATAAACACAGACAATATGAATTTCACATGCACTTTTTAACTTAATTTATACTAACTGCATTGCCCAAATTCATACTAAAAACAAAATTGTCATAATTTAGGACATTCAAAACCTGTATGATCTATTTTCTTCTGGGAGAGAAATATATTATATATATATATATATATATATATATATATATATATACAAAAAAAAACAAAGTGTCCATGGGGGAAAAACAATTGTACAAAGTAAAAGGGGAACTGGTGCCCTCGAAGTGCCGCTGGGAATGTGAAGGGGCAGGGAGTGTCTAAGGGGAAAGGGTCCAGGGAACAGGTGGAGTCCGGTGGTTGGTTCTAGGGTTCGGCTCTGCTCCGGCTTGCTCGCGTCCTTGGCGGCTCAGGCAGCGTAGCGCTTCTCCACCGCACCCTTCCTGGACCCACGAGGACACCAGTGTGCATGCACAGGGGGGAAGAGACCGGTCCCCCGAGGAGAGGCGCGCTTGGACCTTAACGGTGGCGATGATGAGGCACCACTTGTTTCAGGTGCACCTCATCACACGCCACCAGACCTGTCCAGTCCTGTTCCCCTCCTCTCATCCTCCCACTCCTGTCGGGAGCCTGGCGAAGAAGAGACGGGGGAGGCGGCTGCCTCACCACAATATGTGTATATATATATATATATATATATATATATTTTTTTTTTTTTTTTGTCTCAACTGTTTTCGTCCATATAGTGGACAAAAGGACATTGGACCCCATACATACCTTGGATGTTTCTGAATATGTTGTTTAGTTTGTGTAGGTTTAGAACAACGTGATGTAAATTCTGACATTTTGATGTGAAAATTATTATTATCTCTTTCATAATTTTGCTAGGGTGAGAGAAATATTTGGAGTGAATGTGACGGTGTAAGCTGGAAATGGAAGGTGGGTAACTCCAGGAGAATGAGAGTGAGAATCAGCCAACCACCTGCTTAAGTCACAAGATGCGCTGTAACCTTAACAAGTTATCATTTTTATTTCAACCATAATTGCCAGTCTGTAGCCTGTATTTGCTACACTCCTTATTTTGGCTTAAAATAACTTTTTTTAAAAGTTGAACCCACAACATTAAAAAAAGAGCAGTAAGAAGAGAGAAGTTCACTAAAGAGTATTTCATGGGAATCCAAATACCTTCATGATGTATTCCATCGGCTTACAAGGGTACATTTATATTTATGTTCTTAGCAAACATCAAGGTGTTTGTTGATATGCTGTAGAACTGCCAAGAGAAGTTAGTCCTTCACAGGAGTGATGAACCCGTGAGCCTGCGAGGCACATGCTGAGCTGAGCATAGCTGACTTCAGCTGGACTGCACACACTGTTTCATTAAGATGGATGAAAACACACAAATGAACAGTGACAGTCACTACACTCCTAAAACCTTCCAAAAGCGGGGGTTTGCAGCAATTGCCATAGAAGAACCATTTTTGTTTCCCTAAAGAATTAGAACTATTATTTTTTGTTGCAAGAAACTTTTTTTTTTTCTCATCGCAAGGCTTCTGTGCAACGGACAGTTCCCATGGATATTAAAGATTCCTAATTTTTTAAAATAATAATTAGAATAATACTATTTTATTTAGTAATATTAAAAGTCACTTCATTAAAAAAATTAAACAAATTTAATTAAGGCACTTCATTTAATTAAGATTGAATAAAGTAAAAAAGTAAAATTAAGGTTATTGTAAAGACAGCTGAAATTGGTTTTGTTGGCATCTATTTTAAATGGAAAGAATTGCAATTAAATGTGTTGAAAGCCATCTCTCTATACCTTTAAGAGAAACCGCATATCTCCTTTTCTGCTCTGGTGGCACCTATTCATGTACCCTGATTTTCTTGGACAAAATCAATACCTCCATTTCCAAGAAACTTCCCTCATATCCTCTAAATAATCCAACCACTCGTCCTAACTTAAATAAACCATAGCAATCAATAAGGCAACTTCAGCCAAGACGCTGCATCGGCCTGTCTTTAATGAGCTCCACTCTCTGTGTGTACACAGCCCTATTTCCTCGGCAGCGGCATGCAACTGTCTGCACACATATTATCAGCACGCTTTGCTCCCCATCGTTATTTTCGTCCTTGTCTCTGTTTGCCACGACCCACCTCATCGCCTGACCCCTCTGCTGTCTGTCGCATAGTGAAAGCTCTCTTCACCTTAGGCCAATTAGTGTCAACTAGACACCAACAACATCAGTGACCTCTGGCTAGATAATTAAAACTAAATGGAAGGTGCATCTTGACAAAAAAACGCCACTTCCGGTGACTGTGCTGGGACCTTTTGCCATCTCCTTCAGTGGCTATTAATACTGCGCACACCACAGTGCTTTATAGTGTATTTATGTCACTATCCAGTTTTGCACAAGTACTGGTGATCTCAAGGAAATAAAGTAGATGACTATGACAGCTTCAAAGAAACACTGCGACGGTTAATAATTGTGCCGTTTTGTGGTGGATTTCACAGTAAAAGCTATTATGTAGCACTGTGTATAACCTACTAAAATATAGCCTACTACATGCTATTAACAGGGCATATAATTTATGTAACTGTAGCTATGTTATTCTGCAGCGATTAAAAAGAGCAAGATGTTAAAACAGTTTTATCATTCACAAATGCCCTCTGAACTGTAAATTGAAGACGCTTATTCACGTTACCAATTTAAACCAAAGTGCCGTTTTATGTCACTACTCAAGCATGAACAGTAGAGGGCGCCAGTATGTATGTTAATGTACGGCTTCTTAGCGATAACATTAGCATGTATTAGAGATCTGTCTATTTGAACCCCTGTCTAAATGTTAACTAGCTTTAGGTGAGACATCTGTTCACTGCATAATCTGTGACAAAGCAGTTCTTTGAAAAAAAAAAAAGCTGTTGTTCAGATTGTGGTATTTGCATATATGCATAAAATCGGTTCTTCTCCATCATTAGTGACATTAAGAAGATCGTTTGTCTCAGTTTGACCCTTGGTTAGTCACTCGACCTGTGAACTGTCCAGTCAGTGACACGCTATGGTTAATGTTACAACATGCTAAAAAATGAATGTGCTTTCTCTAAATAGCCTACAATGTCTATAATGATAACATTTGCTCATTTTACACAGCGCTCTCTCGCCTTCACATTTGGATAAAAAAATGATCAAGCTTATAGCTCTATCTGTAATTGAAGGTAGCCTGCATTCTAGTTAAAAATTAGCAAAAAAGTTCACAGTAACACTGACTAGACACATTATTAATTATTGCCTTAGGCATGCTTAGGAGCATCTTATACTATTATTTTACCAGATGTAATGACACCCAATACAAGATCTCTTTCTATTTATTCTAAATATTGATATTGTATGTCTATAATATAAAGAAAATAAAATGTAAACAATATTTTATGAAGCATTTATATGTCAGAACTAAATTTTACCAATTTTATTTTAAGAAAACATATATATATATATATATATATATATATATATAGATGCCTTACCTTATGGACAAATATATATTATACCAAGAAATATCATACCAAGAGATGATTAATACTGGAGATGAAATGTACACTAAAATGTAGAATGACTCTTATTAAATTGACATTTGGGCATTCACCAAATAAATATTTATCTGTTCCCTGAATTAAACCTATGGCCTTACTAGTGCTACTCTCTACCAGTTAAGTTACATAACATCCACGTAAACTTTAATATCTGTTACTTCAGCTATTTTAATTCCAAATAGCTGCCCTGCTTGCAAATAAAGAGCACACAGAGCAGTGCTATCTCCTGTCCTGCTCCCCTCAGCGCCGATGATGTATTATAGGTAGTGTGACTATTCTAATAAACACGGTTGGGGTAATTAAGGCATGGAGAGGCAGCAGACAGTGGTGGTCTAGGGACAACACGAAACGATAAATCACAACTCCTGGTTCCGCCTTCTCGAGCGTGGCCGATCACACTCACCGAGAAAGCAATTCTGCCAAGCTGGGTTTGCACATTTGTCTTCATCAGCCTCTGGTTGTTTAGGGGCCGGTCTGAATTTGCTGGTTCCCATGGTAATCAAACAAACCAGAGATATCAAATGTGTCCATTTTAATGTCAGCAATGGCATAACATTTAGGGCGAGCCTGGAAGCTAACTGCATGTTTTATTACACAGCCCAGAGTGTACTGGATTAAACTGTGAATTTAGGGCTGTAAGGCTGAATGAGAAATGTTTCATGAGAGCGGATAGACTCTGCTGCCAGTGCACTAATAAGCAAGCATACCTTGTGTTGGAAAAAGGATTTGTGTAATGTTGTAAACCAATCCACATTAACATTTTAACCATTATAATGTATATAGAACTTCTGACAATTTAGGGTATGTTTTCACATTATATATGGCAATTTGTTACACTGTAAAAAAAACAAAGTAAACTAAATGTCACATTTAACTGAATGTGTTACTTGACATTTCTTTATAATTACTTGTGAAATTTGGATTTTTTTGTATTTATTTTACACTATTATTTTATTTTAGTGTATTTTAGAAGTATATAGCTTATTTAATATATATATATATATATATTCAGTAAAAATAGATAAAACATCTAATGAAAAAGGGAAACTTTTTTTTGTAAAACTCTCTTACTATGGCATATTTACTGTGTTTTTATAGCGTATAATGATAGCTCTTAAAAAATGTAACAATCATTCTTATTCTACAAGATAGTTAACACCTCAGCTGTTCTTATAAGAAACATAATGTTATGGTTATAATATGCACATGCTTCAAGTATGTCACCTGCTTTAAATCTGTTAAAGTTATGGTTATCATTACAGTTATTGGTTTTGGTGTGTAGTTCTTATGGAAATTAAACATGGTTTTACTACAAAATAAAATTACTATAGTTAAACCATGGTGACCACAAATGAACCATGGTTTTGCTACACTAGTTTAACCATAGTATTTGTAGTTAAACTGTGGCTATACTTATGCTAATCATGGTAAATTTTTATAACAGGCTTTAATACTAGGATTGATGTCTTTAGAATCAGAAGGTCGTTTTAGCCCAAAAACAAACTATATTCATAACAGTAAACAAAGGATAAGGACTCCTCAGGTCAGGTGTCTGTCTCCTGTCCCAACGCCTTAGGTCTCTGATCTGGACAGATGCCATTCAAGCACACCTGAGCCCTGCGTGAGAGTGAGGACAGACAACAAAACAGAGGTGTGTTAGGTGTCAGGAGAAAAGTAAAGCTGAACTCAACTGGACTGAGAGAGAAGACTATGGAGCATTCTGCCTCTGAGGGACAGAGAGGCAACAGCAACCGCTGGAGCAGGAGATTCAGCCAGACAGAACACAAAACCCAGGAGCAGCCATGACACATGATGGACACTAAGAGGCAGAGAGAGCTTGTTTTTTTTTCACTCCACCCAAACGCATTAACTATTCTGATCTTGTGCTGGAGGATCTGGAAGCAAAGGACAAAAGCCATTCCATAAGCTCCAGTGATGTTGCAGCCACAGAACTGTGTCTGAATAAAGCCAGGTTTCTCCAGTCTGAGGATAGAGCAGAACAACAGTGCCTCAAGTAATAAATCCTTTTCAATAGAGATTTTTTTTTTAACAATAATATATTAAACCTTTAAGTTGAGCTCTAAGGCTAAATATGTTCACAAACCATGTTATCAAAACTTATATTTAGAACATAGTGTGTTTAGTTCTTTAATGAATGACAATGAGTGAATGATTCAATGATTCACTCATAGGAGAGTCACTTCTTCCATTTCTGAATGAATCAGTGTTTTGGAATAAATCGTTTCATTAAATAATTTAGTGACTCACTCATAAAGATGTAATCACAAAAAGAAATGGGCAGACATCATGATGCCTCATAAAGCAATTTCACTGCCCAGATTTTTTTTTTACAGTTTTGCTTTAAATAAAAGCTACTAATTCTGTGACTCATATCGCATTCATTATTTCAAAGCTTAGTACTATTTATTGAAGTTTTTAAAGGAATAAAAGAAATACTTCCAAAGTAAAGCTGGCTGGTCACATTATTGTTGCATCTTTGATAATCATAATCAGAGCACCTGACAATCAAATGCACTTCACATGTGAACCCCAGGGAGGAGCCACGAGAACAGCGATGTGTGTGGAGAGCTGAATACACCGCCTGAGGGTCTGAGAACATTTTAAAGTAGAAATAAAAAGCTGATCTTCATGTCCTTTGGTCCAGCTAATTTTCAGACAAAAATTAGCTACGAGCTGAGGAATATATGCCAAAAGGTCTTCTCGCGAAACTTCCCTTTAATCTGTCACCGCTTTTTAATTACATGTTTACCGAAGCACCATGAATAATGGAAAAGAGGAACTATACATTTAAAGAGATAGCGCGATCAAAAATGATTTAGTGATTATCTACTCAACCTGCATGGCTTTCCTTTTTATGTGTAAAGCCAAAAATAGCGTGTTTGTCCATAAAGTGGAACCCAAATTGTTCAAACCCCAACATTCTTCAGAATCTCTTCTTTTGTGCTCCACAGAAGAAGAACGTCATACAAATTTGGAAAATCTAATTTCATTTTTGGGTGCACTATCGCTTTAAAACATTAAATGTCCTCAATTAGTTTATGCAAAAGACATTCTCTTTACAACAAAGTCCCTTTGCTACGACAAAGGGTGCAAACAACTCACTCCAGCCAACACAGTTCAGTTCAAATTAGATCTGATCTGGTGACTGGCTGATTGATCAAGGCAGAGAGGGAAGCTACATTGTCAGTTCTAATCTTCACCAAACGGCCCAGGTGACGTCTCAGTGCTGTGGCACTTCAAACAATGGGGTGTGTGTTTGTGGTGGGGGTTAAGGGGATTTGTATGGAAGCAGGTCGCAAGCGTGGCGGGCTGGAGGGTGAGTCGTGTCGGACCCCCACCACCCCACAGTCACCGATCCACCTGCTACAGTTGGTGGACGCCTCCCTCCAGATGCACTGCGTTCGTTAAAATAGCCCTCAGAAAACATTCACACACCCAATCCAATCTGTCAGCAAGCTTGCGCACATGAACATTAGCCTGCGAATGGGCAAATAACCACGATTCAAATTCAACGGTATTCTCATGGGTTCCACACAGAAGGCATTTACCGGCCACAATTAGAGCTAAAATAACCAATCCGAAGCATATTGTAATATTCCTAAACCTTAGAGAGCGGATTTGAAATGAGAAAACACACTCAGATGCCTCGGAGCAAAAGCAAACACGCTAGCATGTACGTGCGCTCACAACAAACAGTTTGTCTGATATTGCTCAAAGTGGGAAGGCTCACCGCGAATGCGCTGTAAACAGGCAGAGCTGAGACCTGACTTGTCATATAACAGCTCCAGAAATCGATCGAGGCCCACTCTCCCCTCTGATCCCCCCCCACACACGCGCGTGGAGCAAGCAGTGGGCGGCTGGACACAGCCCGCAGCTTCTGAGAGCGTGGAGGAGCAGGAGAGAGAGAGATCGACGTGAGGGCTGCTGGTTTGGGGAGTGCAAGTGGAAGCAAGGTGGAGGTTGGCAGCATGTGCCTGGGATTTCAGCAGAACCTGTCAGAGAAACACTGAGGCTGATGGGGAGAGAGGGACCACAGGAGCGGATTTGAATATATAAATCTTTCAAACGCAAAGTGTGTGAGAGGAAAATCAAAGTGTGTGTGAGGGAACGCAGGCTCTGGATCTTCAGCGTCTGTTCGTTGCCGTCTCTTGCGTCAAACCCCCACACCGCCGAGTCACAGCTCCAGACCGTCGATACTGCGTGTAAAAGAGATTCAGCTAGATGAGTTGTATCCAAATTATTATTGATTGATCTCGGTAGTGCGCAGATTTGCCGGAGGAAAAATCTTAAGGCACTCCTGCCCTCGAGGACCGGGGTCAAGTAAGCCGGTTCTGTGGATTATCAAACTATGACAGAATTCCAATGGCCCATTTTGAAATTCATGTCTAATATTGGCCCTCTAACGTGCGACTGAGATTTTTCCTTAAGAATGACTTATCCCTCCGTAATGATGTAGAAAACATCTTCACAAACTGTCAAATTTCCTAACTCGATAAAGTCTGTTTGTGAAGAGACTTATATGTGGAGCCTGTAGGGACAGCAATAGTGTAAAGGGATACACCACCCCAAAATTACAATTTTGTAATTAAAGGAACGCTTAAAAAAAAAGGTAATTTTCCAAATTTCCCCTAAAATTAAACAGTTGCGATGATTTTAAGTGGACATGGCCCAGAAACCATAGAGGCGCCCCTGCTGATCTAACTCAAAAATGACCAAAAAATGTCAAGATCTTTCCTATTTATAACTTGACTCTTCTGTAGTTACATCACGTACAAGACCGGAACGGAAAATGAGAAGTTCCAGTTTTCTAGACGGATATGATTAGGAACTACATTCTCAATCAAGGAACTTTGCTGGAACGTAATTTAAGATAACTATTTTAGATATCCAGTGTGAAATAAGCCCAAGTAGTCCGAAAACAGTGATTACGGAGAGAGGAGACAAAATATTAAATTAATGCACTATTTTTATTTCTTTGCATACAAAAAGCACTCTCATTGGTTCATAAGATTCAGATTGAATCACTGATGGCAGATGGAGTGTTCTGACACTGTTTTTCATACTTTACTGGATCCATGATAGAGTAATTTACTTGGCAGTCAATGGAACAGTCACAAGCATCCCGGTTTTCATCTTAAATATCTTAAATTGTGTTCCAAATACAAGCAAAGCTTTAGACAAGACAGAATATAATACAAAGTAGGCTATGCTATGTAAAAAAATGTAATCTGAAAATGTGTTAAAATGTTACTTTTTTTAAAAAACTAATTAAAATATTCATTTCTAACATGTTAACTTTGACAGCCCTCACACTACATTTTAACTTTGGATGACCACTCGGGATTTCAAAAGAAATGAATAAACATTTACCAGGTGGTAAATCTTTAAACTTCCGAATGCTCAAAACAAAACAGAGGGTTTGATTTCAGTTGATTCTGAGCATGTATTACATTGATTAGAGATAAACGAGGAGTGGCATTGAAGCATTACCTCAGAGTCTTAGAGCCGTGCAGATCCATAATTTACTACGCATGTGTATGTACTCATGCATTGGTATTCACATTTATGCTCACTTCAGAGAATGAGAGGGAGGGGATGTAGAGAGATGCCACAGGTGCAGGAAACAACAGGAAGAACCTGAAATAAAGAAGAGTCAAGAAAAAGACAACAGATTTGTAACAACAATTCCAGCATGATAAGATATAAATATTTACATTTAAAATGGAAATGTATATCTTAAAGTCAAAAATCAGATCAAAATGGACCCTTTTTACGTTCACGATACATTTGATTTTAGTCATATTACTAATAACGGTTCTAATAATGGTCACCTAATTTTTATCAGAATATAAAACTCATTCAGAAATACGTCACATTATTGAAAAAAATGAGCTGTGAATGCAGTTTCATGTTGACTTTATATTTTCAGATAAAGTTCTCTCTCGTTTAACCCCCAAAATCAAATATTGTACCTCTTATAACAAGTTTTTTTTTCTTTTCAAATCACAAATCTCCTCCTCCCTTTACTCACATGCTCTCTGTCGGCCTTCTCATTGGCATTCTATGCACCCTTTGTCTGTCTTATTAGGAACATCTCTTTGGTGCAATTAGTTGTGCCCGTTTCTCTTTCTATTTTGCACCGCTCACTCTGTTAAGGAGCCTTTAGCTTCCATCACATCTCACAAAGCAGCATTTCTCACTCCCTTTCCGTTACTGCTTTTATCAACAGGCTGTTTCCTCCGTTAACCGCAACAAGAGTGAAGGCAGATTAAAGCAGAGACAGATAGAAAGAGAGAAAGAAAAAAAGGGGGGTTTATGGGGAGACGCTCGACTGGTTGGCTGACAAACAGAGGGTCCCTCTAGAGTGCAGGCAGAGGAAGAAGGAGAGTAAAAAGAAGAGGAGAGTTTGATGTGGGTAGCCAAGCTCAATCTCCCCCTCATCCCCACCCCCTTCATTTCAGCAGAAAATCTATGCTTGCTCTCTTAGTATTCCAGCCGTCCTCTTCTGAAGCCTCTATAGGCTCGGTCAGACAACTGGGCTGCTGTTGAGGCCTGGGCCAAGCGGGAGAGCAGCGGGGTGGTGGGCTTTTTGGAGGGGAGAGGGGAAGGGAGGGGAGTGTTTGCTCGAGGCTGTCAGAAGTGACAGGAGGCCAAGCGACTTAAAACCTCACTGGGGACTTCAGCTGGACAAGCCCTGTCTCCTCTCCTCCTTCTCGCTCCTTTTTCTTCCGTATCATCGTTTTCTCTCGCTTTTACCTGTGAATCTGAGTCTTGTCCCAGGACTGACTATTACACTCTGTGATCATCCTCTTGCAACGACTGATCCTGTGCTTGGCTATTTTGATTATATTCTTCAAACCCAGTATTCATTTTGAGGTCTTTCGAGGAAGGTTGCAATACAGTACACAACTTTCACAGACCCCGACCCCCCCCCCCCCCCCCCACACACACACACACACACACTTTTTTCACCCTGTCTGCAGGCAGTTGGTGTTGACTGATCTCAAAAAAAATTGCGTAATGTATGATGTGCATCTATTCTCAGACTCTGTATGAATTCAGCCAGTTGAAGGACATCAAATATATTTGAGCTGATTTACATTATTGTATGCATCATGTGACTTCTAGCAATGAGACATGTTTCTGCATATGATTCAGCTCTTATTAACTTGTCTCTGTTATATATGCATAAAAATACTATATTTAAAAAATGTATAAACGTTGGCACACCATATAGGATCCAAAATGCTAAACAATTTAATATTGTACATAGAATACTATTTAAAATGCTTTTTAAAATGACCTATTACCAACTATTTTCTCTGCTAAGCTGTATGTTTTTTTCCCCTTTAGTGTGTTGCATTGCATCTTGGGATTGTTTTCTTCATGAAGGACATGTGAGGTGAGATCCAATCAACTGTAAGTGCCCTGTGAAGTGAACTTCAGCCAACTTAAGTGAGAAACTAATCCGAAGGGAGGTGCATGATCAGTTTGAAGGGCACTGCAAATGGTATAGGAAATAAGGGTACATTGATACATCACTTCACAGGAAGTGGAGTCAGAATTTTACCCATCAGCCATTGCACCTAACTCCAGTATTTGCAATTTTTTTAGTACACACCAGCCAGGTGTGTTTTGTATGCTGTTGTTCATGTGACAGTTACAATGTAATGCATCACAACAGGCATTTATTCACTTAGTTTAGGTTTATAATAGTTTAGTTAACTTCATAATGTATTAAAGTAGCTACACATGCATATAAAGTATGGTAATTTGTATTATATTTATATACACGAGTCTTAATAATCTTACCTCGCACGATAACGATAAAGATATAGTCATTCCCAATAGTGTTGAAGAATAGCAGCGCCCACACCACAACTAGAAGTAAAGGCACAGGAGATCGCTGGAATCATTTTCATAATGATGAACGATAGAAACATTGACAACCAATCAGAATTAATCCTGCTATCACGCGCTTGAGATTTTAAAGCGGCAGACGCGCTTGAGCTTGTAGTAAACACGACATCGTCCACTGGTGTGGACGCAAATACAGTTATCGTTATCGTTATAGTTATCGTGATTGGTGTGAACGGTCCTTAACTCAGCAGTACAATTCAACATTAGATTTTACAAGTGATAAGAATTACAGGGGTAAACTTTGAATGACATTAATTATTTATGAGTTTTGCATTTTATAAATTGATCCATAAAATTCACTTTTTTTGAGTCCAGGTTTTATTAGTAAAAGTGTATTTTTTTGGCGTATTGATTACCATAAGAACATTTTTTACAAATACCATGGTTAAACTATATGGTTAGTGCAGGAACACCACGGTTTACCTATAGAAACATGTTTTTTTTGGTTTATTTATAGTAAAGCATAGTTAATTTTCATAATCACGGATGGAGATTTCTGCCATATTTTACTAGATGTTATTGTTCATTTAAGGAGTGCAATGGCAAAATACATCAATTGAAAATATAATTTTGCAATCTGAAAAAAACAGTGTATGTCTAAAATAATTGCAAGAAGACTCTCTGGGTGTGTGAAAATAAACATTCAATGATTCCTGTAGTCCCATTCAGTAATAAATGACTGGAATAAATCGGCTTGTTTTGGGGAATCAGAAGCACTACCTCTTAAAGGATCATTCCATTGCTCCATGAATTAGTCATAGATACAGGATATATGATTAAGTAAACGCTCTGACAAATTTTCTTTCAGTGAAGAATTTGGCAAATGTGGCATTTGCGAATCACACTGAATCAGTTAATTACTTTGTGTTTACCGAACTGACACTGATTTACTCACTGAAACATTATCATTGGTTCGTTTACTTAAGCTTTGTGAAACTTAAGCGTGATTGCTGAATGTAATTTTAGAAGCACTAATTTTGGTGTTGATGAAAGGCTACTTATGCCTCACAGATGTGCTGTGGTACTGTGTTATAGTACAAAAGAATCTGGGAAATGTTATCATAGTACTCAGGATACTTTGTCGAAAAATGCTATCACAGGTTGTTGAAGATGTTGCAACAGAGCAATTTTTTTCTGTTCAACACTGGTGCAGAACACACTTCTTACCCATTTTAACAACCTACAATGCAGTGAGTCCAGGCATACAGTCCCACACCTCATCCCCAAACACCCGGCCACCCCCAAATTCCCTCTTCTCTCTGTCACCTTGAGCCTCGCCGTCATGCTTCTGTGATCGCTCTAAAGGTCAGCTAGTGTAGCCACTGTCATTACCTGTCACTCTCACTCCCTCCCTCGTTCTCTCGCTCCTCGACCGCCTCTCTGTCATGCATTTCATTCCTAAGCTCTGGAAGACAGATCAAAGTGCCATCCTTAGTTGGGCTTTGAAGGTTACAAGCGGATAGGGGTGATCTCACAGCAGAGTCGGATGAGAGACAGGGAAACACTGGATGGAACAGGAGGTGGCTAAATGTTCTGGTGTAAGTGACAGTCATTCTGTGGCTCCGAATTAACGTGGATATCCATCAGTGTGTCACTTAGCATTAGGCTCCTATTTGCATCCAGGACACTATTTTAGGGTGAGCTGACAGGCTAGTGACAATAGGAGAACCGGCTGGAGTTAACCAGTGGGGGAGACGTACCTGTCCTTTTAAATCTCTATAACAAGCATTAGTAATGATAGAAATCATGTGGTCCTTAGTTGGAAGCCTAATTGTGATCAACTTTAATTAGGTTTTCATTAGCGCTTTCACTGTTCGGGTGACGTGAATTAAAGAGGAGGCCTGTAAAATGCTGTATAGAGCACATAAAGGGATAATTTACCAAAAATACTCACTTTGTTTTTATACACATGGAACATAAAAAGAGAAAAATATTCCTACTCAACCAAAGTATCATTGAAACCAGATCACTGAATCATCCTGGTTCTTTTTAGTGATCCAGTTCGTTCACAGAACTGATTTACTCTAACTGTCGTCAATCTGAATAAGAAACTGGACATGAGAAAATGGGTTTAGATTACCAATTTCTTTCAGGACAAGTTTCCTTTTCACTCCGATTAAACCATCAATCCACTAACAGATTATTTGTTTGGCTGTAAACAGCTGATTTGCCTTTCTTTGTGATGGTTCTTTTTAATAAACCAATTGATCTAGTTCAGAAACGGGACTGAAAGAATCATTTATGAATTGGAGTGGAACATAGTTTTGTCATTTTTGTTGTGTGGAAAATATCTGCTTGGAAAATCTCTTTTCACAGAAGACAAAACAAATTTATGGGTGAATTCTTCCTTTAAGATTATTGATACTTCGATGAAAAAAATTTGCCATAATCAAAACTGACACAAGTTACAAATATTTTGCTTAAAATAAAAAGAGGCATAATTTTATATCCAGAGGCGACAGAAAGGTAGAACAGAGGGTACTAAAGCAAAGCAAACACAGGTGTGTCTTTTTATCAACTCGGAGGTAAGGACTAATCAATGGCAAACTTTAATCAGATGTGATCAATTATTCATGGCCTGAGGCCTAGCCATCCCATCTCTCAACCATTCTCATACTGACGGCACAAGATGAATAATTCAGACACCATTTACACAAAACCAAGCACCATCCTGATGCCAGATTACTGAATTAGAAATATTATGCAACAAAGAATGTTAATTAGTCTGGAGCAATCCAGCCTGCCTACAATGAGTTAAAAAGATGAACCTATCTATTAAATCATTAAACAAAATCTGCTTGTCATTTTGCAATGAAAAAAATTCTATTTGAGTTGAATTTCCTCACAAATATTTCTAAAATATAAGAGGTCACCACAGACAAGCAAAGTCAAACAAATCAACAGACAAATACACAAAGATATTTATGGCACTGTGATTTGAAAGTGGTCATGAATTAAAAGTGAATCACAAGCTAGTGATTCACATAACTTTGCAAGAGCAGAGAGAGGGGGGTGGGGGTTGGGGGGTCTAGATGGATGAAGGGTAAGGGAGAAAGTGTAATTCTTGTTTGCCTCAATTTATCCTGAAATCCCTGACAGCAAGCAACCATAAGTCACCAAATAATCGCTCTCCGTAATTTAAAAAGATCACTCATGTCTCCTTCACCTTCCTATGCCTTGTTCTCTTTATCTAGCTCAGATATCAGTGTAGAGAAGTCAAAACGCGGTTCATTCATAAACTCTGGACTTAGTCCATTTTTGTTCCTTCTCTATTTGTCTTTTTTCTTTCGACAGACCATGCTTGTTTAAACATAAATGTAATAAACCTTTCCAGTAAAGCTCTAACTAACGTATGTTTTAGAAAAACAATTATATCTTCATTAAAAAGACACCTGGAGATAGAGAGCAATTTCTGAATTGTGATAGTAAAGATCTCTGCACTTAACAATGTGTTTAGTGTGATGTTACAGTATATATTCAAAGAAGTTCCCTGCAATTTGTGTGCTTATTTTAGTGTTACACTTGCAATATTTACAAGAGAAATTCACACTACAACCAGGTGTGAAGAGAGCAGAGCGACAGAGAAGCTGAAGGCTATCGGTGTGAAAACGAGGAAAGGATTTTGCTGCGTGAAACATGATGCTCATGCATTTGCAGGGAAGATTTCTAATGAGGGTGCACGATATTGATATCTCCATGGGAACATCCCAGGGCACCGCTAACAAACCACACTCCTGTGTTTTGTAGCATTTATTTGAATATACAAATGAACTACGGAGGAAAATGTGAATGTAATGTGAATAATGCTTGAAAATCTAGAGGTAAATAGATAATTCCATTTGTGTCTCTGGGTGGAAGTAAATAATTAGTAGTGATCTATATCTAGATGGATGGAAATTACATTCATGGATTAGCCTACATTAAATCATACAGTGGAAAATAGCCCTACAATTGACCACATATTGATCAAATCAATTGATATTTAAATGAAGTAACAATATATTGACTTCTAAAGACACTTTTAATGTCTATTCAGTGCTTTCTTCTGCCACAATGATGCACTGTTGCTATTGTTAACAAAAACTAGTTTGTTAGTTGAAAATAAAATAAAATATAATTATTAGATTAGAAACGTACACTTAATAATAGGAAATAATAGTGCTCAGAATTGACTGCTAGGCAAACCAATACTTCGCCACATGCTCAGTAAGTCAGGCCAATAAATAGGGTGAGTAATTAATAAATGGGTGTGTCAAATGAGTCCCAGGCCTGAAGCATGATGGGAATTTGAGTCCAAAAAACACACCGAGGAAGCGGTCGTGAACCCTCTGATATGACACCAATAAAACCCGAACATTTAAAAAAGCTCATTCAATAATATCAGTAAATACAAAATTATTACATAAATTATACTAAGGTGATTTAATCCGATGAATTATCATCAGCAAATATTGATGTATGCCATTAATTGCTATAATCTGATGTGATTGTTTTACACATTTACTCAACATATTTTCTCCTAAAGTGTAAAATACAATATTATTGTAGAAAGTTTCTCAGATCTCAGCATTTCCTGTTAAATGAACTGTGTGTGTGTGTGTATGGTTGTCTCACCAACAGGCTACGCACCCTTGTCATGTTCCTGTCACATCTGGAGCTGAGAAGAAAGATGAGTCCTCACGCAGAATGACACAATGTCTCAATGTGACTGATAGAAAGGTAGAATGTGTCTGCAGCAATGGAGAAATCAATCCTTCCCTTCGTCTGCCCTCTCCCTCTCTTTTCCCTCAAACCATGATTATATCAAATCTTTTTTATCTGCTCTTTTTACCATTTTGAACTGCAATTAAGCCAAAGTTCATCTCATTGTCAAAAACTCTGCTTTTGTTCTGAGAAGAGGTGAGCCTGGGTCTATTGCGAATCTGTTTGCGTGTGTGTGTGTGTGAAACACGGGCAGATGTGCGCAGGCCTCCGGAGGGATTCTTTGTGAAAATGTTGTTGTGTATTTATTTTTTTTATGTGTTATGACACTGTTTGGACTGTGCAACTGATTTCCATCCCCCATGAGGCTTTGAGCTTTGTCTGTCTGGATTCGAGGGCGGTAAATAAGTGGTAATGGAAGTGAATGGGAGGGATTTGGGGAGCGCTCTCTGTCATCACTTTAGAAGGTTGTGACCCCTGAGCGCAGTGACACCGAGCTGCTAAATTATTCAGTCGTCGTCTCGCGCGGGGCCTCGGGAGGAGTCGAGGCTGTGATTGCTGGGAGCTGACTGACTGACATTTGCACATGAAAATCGGCTTGGTTTTCCCCTCCGAACACTGGTGCTGCTTAAGAAAAACAGCGCAAGGCCTCTGCGGGGAGACGCGGGGCAGGGTACTGTAATGACAGCACCCCCATTCAGCTAACGCACCGCGCGAGGCCTGTCAATGAGCACGGCCTCGTGAGATTAGTGCCAAAATCATTTAAAGGCATCTTTCCTACAGATCTGACACTGCTTAGGTCGAACAGCTATTAAATGTGCAGATAGCAGCTTTTAATAATGATCATTCTGGTTAAACATCTTTGTCTGCATACGTATATTTGCTGGTCCTGTTCAAGAAATGCTGACAAGCTGATATTTACACACTATTACAGTGAGTGCAGTATACCTTTCAATGATTTTTAGAAGAAATTAATACTTTAATTAATATTAAAGATTAATATTTAATATTATGAATATTAATATTTAGATTAATATTCAGCAAAGATGCATTAAATTGTTTACAAGTGACAGTATAAAGCCATTTATAATGTTACAGATTAAATTATGTTCTTTTAACCTTTCCATTCATCTAAGAATTCTAAAAAAGTATAATTTTCCATAAAGCACGGCTGTTTTTAACATCTTTATTAATAAGAAATTAGCATGTTATAATGGTTTCTAGGATTATGCACAGACTGTAAAAATGTTTTGTAAAAAAAGGCAACTGTGGTTGCCAGAATTCGACCGTAAACAATGTTTTGTACCTTTGAAATACACTGATAAGCACCAAATGAACCAAAGCCCATCACAAGCAGCTTTTAAATATGAACATATATAGAAGGTGCTCAGTGTCATTCACATAATATGCAATAAACACAATTTAACAACATTACATGTCAAATACAACCCTAATAAACATAACTGATAAGAAAAAACTAAGAAGAAACAGTTATTTCAAAAAAAAAAACATGATTCAAATTCAAACTAAATTTTGGAATTCTGGGAATGTCAGAAAAAAGATACTTACTGTAAGTACAGTAATTAGTTACATTTACTCAAGTACTTTACACCTCTGATAGCTGCTTCATATGTATCTGTATTCTGTTGTATTGCTCGCTATGCATAGAGCAACATATAACATTGGCCTCAGTTATGAAAATTTGCATCCCTAATTGGTTGATTTTGGTTATAGGCTGTCTTTAATAAGGTTTTAATAATGAATTATGAATATTTTACCAATGTAATGCTGACAGTGGAAAGTGTTCGAGTGCTATACTGTTGCTATGGTTACCTTCTTAATCACAATTTCTGTTTGCAAAGGTCAATTTGGCAGGAGGTGAATTTTTTATTCATTTTTTTTAATAATTTGAAATATCATATTGAAATGTTCTTTATGTTATAGCATCAAACTAGTCTAATACTTCATAAGATCCCCTCAACATTTTGTTTTGGCATCCTTTGGGGGGGTTAAAGCTTTGATAAGGGAGGTCGGACCACCCCTAAATCCTCCAATAATTTGTAGCTGTTTTTGTGTTGTAGATAGAGCTGATATTTTACTCCTTATTCAGGCTTGGGTTTATGCAGCCTGACAGATATTTGCCCATGTATGGATTGATTACCTTTGAGACAAGTCTTCGAATCCAGAGTGTCAGGGTAATGAGACCAAGTCCAATTAGTTAATCCTCTGAGCCAATAAAACCGATAGGCAGTTTGTACAGGGTGAAATGTAAGTAAGATGCTGTTATTTGTGTTTCAGCTGCTGTATACCGTAGTTGAGGGATTGCACTTGTGCTATATCTGTTTAAGATAAAGAAACAGTTCTTTTAAACTACAAGAAAGGTTGTTGTTTTTTATATTCATGGCCTTTAGATCAATCTCATCTCATTAGACTTGAGATTCGAATGATGACTTTTGCAAATAAATAACAAGCAGCGCTAACATATGAGCGAAACGCTTTGGATTAGTCTCTGAGTCCTCTAAGAAGATGAATGTGGACTTAACGAGAGACCAAGTCGTGCCGCTGCAGACTTTCAGCATGCTTGACCATGTCTCTCTGTTTGAGAGAGGGAAAGCAAGGGATAAGTGGACAGAGAGAGGAAGGTACAAAAGGAAAGGAGAAGGTGGGGGGGATGTAAGAAAGACACAGATGGGGTGGAGCGCAAGGCAGATGACAAATTGTGATTAATAAATGTGGTCCGGGACGGCAGTGTGGAACGATGCTTATTAATGGAGAGAATTAGAGTGGCTGTGCAACTCAATCTACACACTGTCACTCTGCATCAGGCACCATGATCAGAATCTAATGAAACAGCACAACTAACACACACACACACACACATACAATCAGTCACTTTTATTTATAGCGCTTTTAACAATACAGATTGTAGCAAAGCATTGAACATTATCAAATAGGAGAATAGAGTGATGGTAATGTATAATGATGAGATTAAACTATTTATTTATTAAATGCAGAGACAGTCTATGTAATCCAAATGATGATAATCACTAGAAATGAGGTGCCCCCAACTAAGCAAGCCAGAGAGGACTGCAGCAAGCAACCAAAACCCCATCCGTGAGAGAATGGAGGAAAAAAAAACCTTAGAACTGGCTTAGTTGGGGCCAGTTCTCCTCTGGCCGGACGCCCAGCACCTGTAAATTTTAAGCCAGATTGTGCAAAGGACTTATAGTGTGTGTGCATTTGGTTCCAGTGGTCTGTCCACAGGGCTTTTTAAATTTACGTAAGCAAAATTGCATTTTATCAAAATATCATATCATGTGTAGTCATGACTGTTTTTATTTATCATTTGAATTTACATTAGAAGCACTATTGCATAAATGTTTTAAATATCATAGAATATAGCATATATCTGAAATATCTTATCTTATTTTTATTCAGATATTTAATTTTATTTTGAGTGAAGATATAAAGACATTATGTTACGTTGTCCAGCTGATGGAGCTCGAGGGCACTCCACCCTGGACTGCCTGTGTTCCCCTGTCTAGTCAATTGTGGACTTTTATTTTGAAAATGTCTGTTCCTTTGTGTCTCCGCCCCTTGTTTGTCAGTATGGTTTTTGATTAGCTCTTCCTCTCTCAAAATCTTGTTCTCTTGTTATCATGTGTATTTAAAGAGTTCCAGTCTCCGCCAAGCATTGAGGTTTCCTTGTGTAATGGGTGTTTCCTGTTTCTGATATTCTGTGGTTTCTTGGTTACCAACCCCTGCCTTGTATTTTGGACTATCGCGCTTATTTTGCTCTTGTTGGATACTGTTTGCTCATCGATCAACCCTCGCTACCACTTTGGAGTGTTCCTGTGTATTGCCTTTGTTTATCCTGTTGGCTGTTTTCTAGACCTCGCCTGCCTGACCATGTCTTTCAGTAAAGCCCTGCGAAATGGATCCTCTCATCTCAGTCTCGTTCGTTACAGGATGCTCGTCCCAAAAAGGATCCAGCAGGATCCAGCAGCAAGCCCACGTCTGAGACTCCATTTCCCCATCAGTGTGTTCCCAAGTCCATCCCAGAATCACTAGAAGTGTCGGCGCAGGCCTTAGATCCTCTGGAGGATCTGCCGGTGGCTACACAACCTTCAGAGGTTTTGGCTAAAGCTGTAGGCCATTGAACCGTTAACCTCTCTGTGCTCTCTGTTTCAGTCTACTCCGCCCTGGTGGGCCTCCATGCCGCCTATTTTGCCCTGGAGGGCCTCTGTCCCGTCTGCTCTGCCTTTACCCTATGAACATGAAGCATGTACTGTCTCGGCCACAGAGCCTGTAGTTAACCTCTATGTCCTCTCTGTTCCAGCCCCGCCGGCTGTCCTGCCAGCATGTCTGCTCTGCCCTGGAAGGCTTCTGTTCTGTCGGCGCCACTCTGGAGAGTGTCGCTGCCATCTGCATCATCTGGGAGGGTCTTTGTTCTGTATGCCTTGTCCTGGTGGTCATCAGCTCTGCTGGCCTCGCCCTGGAGGGTCTTCACCCAGTCTACTCTACCCTGAAGGCCCTCAGCTGTGCTTGCACCGCCGTGGTCCCCAGTCCTGTCTGCATCACCGTGGCTCCCTGCTCTGTCTGCAACGCCGTGGCCCTGGGTGCCACTACCGCTGCACCATTGCTTCACAGTCAAGGTCCCGCATTGCCCCATGTACTGTTCTACTTCCTCATAGCTCTGAACCTCCATCCCTCCTCGTTTGTGACTATGGGTTTTTATTAGCTCCTCCCTCATCATCTCGTTCTCTCGTTATCATGTGTATTTAAAGAGTTGTTTATGTTCTAGTTTCCACCGAGCATTGAGGTTTCTTGTGTAAAGCGTGTTTCCTGTTTCTGTGGTTTCTTGGTTACCGACCTCTGCCTTGTATTGTGGACTCTCGTGCTTATTTTGCCCTTCTTGGATACTGTTCGCTCATCGACCGACCCTCGCTACCACTTTGGACTGTTTATTGTGTATTACCTTTGTTTATCCTGTTTGCTGTAATCCGCTCATCCCAGTCCCGTTCGTTACACATATACATTACTGTTTTTATTTAATTTTATTGTTTTTATTTAGAGAATTAGAATTTACTTTAGATATTTAGAATTATAAATTGAATTTATATTAAACATTTAATCATATAATTTTTTAAAAGTTGATATGCATTATTTTTATGTTTTTACTGCAAAATATTAAAATAATATCTGAACTTCTCTTTCTTTCTTTCTTTTTTGCAGTACACATATATGGACATATAGTCACACTGTCACTGACCTTTAACCTCTTCCATCTTTTTCCACAAATATTTACCTGACATTTACTTCTAATCTTTTTTTCACATTTGCATACAAAAAGCAAACTCTCCATCATGACATGAACCAACATCTGGTAATTACATCTTTTCATACACATTCAGTGTATTGTATGAATGCCAAAGTGAATCCATTTCCTTGTTCCTGAAACAATGTGAAAGTCCAAAAGGCCTTTGTTTCAGCACTTGTTGATGTTTTATTAATCTTTTTCCAACACCATAACCCTCAAAGGCCCTGATCTATAGGCTGTTATATTTTAGATCAAGATCCATTCTTTTCCTCCAGGGCAAAGGTCAGGTCACCTCTCCTTTGACCATTTGGAAGACTCTGTCAATATTTCCTGTTTAACCGAGTGTTAATTCATGTCCTAATCTCGTTTTACTGCCCAGTAGTAATCTCGTTATCCAAAATTTAACACAAATAACAGCGTATAAATCATTCTCTACACCTTCTCAGTGACACGAGTGGATCTATGCGCAGAATCCATGTTTCAATAAGTGTGACGGTGACTCTCATGGGATCTTGTGTCTGCTAATGATTAGTGAGTCTGTATGTGTTCATGTGTAGAACACAAGGTTTTCTTGTTATTTTTCATCAATTCAGTGTTGAAAATATAGATAATGGATTTTTTTTAAATAGCATACTAACAGAATGCAAAATATGCATACCACAATGGAAATTTTATATATGCATATCTATATCTAAATTTTCCAGACTGCACATTGTACATCAGAGCACACTGTCTGGAATAAGTTTCCCAAAAAGCAAAGTATTCCACCTTTCCTTTCCACCAGAGACATTTAGAAAGCAATTCTCACAACTGTATATTGAAATGTGACTTTATCACACAATGTGATTTTTTTTCCTATTTTATTCTCACATTTACTTTTCTATTTGTTGAGAATTTGATCATTTTAAAATTTCTAAAAGAGAGACCTTAGAGGCGAACAACCACTGGATAACATTGTCCTCGTCTCATTCTCATGTACCAACTGGTTGATCTGACACGCACAATATTTTCCATATGTTTGGTAAGACTAGAACTACATTTTCTTCCAAGAAAACTGTCATGCTGCTTCCCCAGTGTCATTCAATACAATTCTCGGCAGTTGTACATCAAGCAACAGTTGATGAAAGCCAAAGAGAGATCTATAGATGCATGATATGAAAAAACTATCAACAGTTTGCTTGAGTCATCATCAGTGGCAGAAAAAGGTACATCACATAAAGGCTAAAAATGAGTCAGATGCAACAATTCTCAAGCCTAGCTTAGTGCATGACAAAAAAAAAACAATGACTAGAGATTGCAGTGGATTTTAAAGATGAATTTTGACCAAAATGGGGGTAAACTGTGCCAGATGCTTTGGGAATAGGCTGTGCTTAATGGCTCAACTAAGCACCTTAAACGCTTCTCCTCCAAAAACCGTATTGACACAACTTACCCCGCTCTAGATGACAGGAGCAGGAGAAAAGAGAGACAGAATGGTGAAACGAGACCTGAAAAGAAGAGCGAATGAGAGACAGACAGCTCAGAGACATGTGCATTTTTTAATATTAATCATCTCAGTAATATTTTAACAGCCACTAAAAATCCAATTCTTACTATATTGCCTCTGTCTCCTGGCTATGATTATACACCCATTGTGGTTAAACCCGCACTGTGTGTGTGTATTTCTAGATTGACTGACACACAAGGTGGGAGTGATATTAACTCAACACTGTTGCACACACATATACGTCTTACTTGAGGAGCATATACGCAGCTTACTCTTCAGATTGTTCTCCTGTCTCTGTCCACTTCTTTTGTTCTTCTGTCTTCTGGCACTGGTCATATTGGAGAAAGAGGTGCAGAGAGGGGTGGCCAACGGAGAGAAAAAAAAGCTGTCAATATGTATTCCCCCCACTACCACCTCCACCATTAAACTTTAAAAATGCAGATGTGTTACATTGAATTCTCAATGGATCCGCTACCAGACCCAATATTTAAACACCAGTAGCCTATTACCCTTCAAGATGATGCTATGCAAACTCTGTATAAAAGTGTTAATTTAGCCTATTTTATAGGCTATGGGTGATGAGTCTATTTTAATTTTGGCTCTTTTTTAATCCATCATAACAGGCCTGTGTGTCAGCTATATAGTCTATGCAACATATATGTTGTAGATAGATAGATAGATAGATAGATAGATAGATAGATAGATAGATAGATAGGAGGAATAAAGATAGAGAGAAAGAGAGAGAGGGAGGGCACAATGGTCTCAGTGTCCTTCACTAATGAGCTCTGAAAGCTAGAGAAACTGAGCCACACACACAATGGCCTCGAAAAGTCAACCCAAACAGATAGAGTGCGCTTCACCCAGTCATTTTTTTTTCTGTGTCCACAAGATTTTTTTTGTTGTTGTTAATAAAACGGCTTGTTTTTAAAAAGCATTAGTCAACACGCTGTTGACATGATAAACGATTAACATTTACACCACTTTCCCCCATTAAATGATGATTAAGTTGGAAAAACACAGCGGTTGTGTCTAAAAGCCAAGTGTGATGCCGAGTCAGACAGCGACAGCGTCTTCGGGCATTGCGCGCGCGTTCTAGGTAGGCAGCTCAGTGGTGTTTGAGACAGAGTCAGTGAGAGGAGCGAGGATGAGATGAGATGGGATGGAGGGAGGGAGGGAGGAGTCGACCGGATGGAGGAATGAGGGGACAGTGCGAGAGTGTGTGCGGAGTGTGAAAATCTCACAGGTGTCGGAGTCAGAAGTCCAGCGCTGTTGCTGTTTTATTATTTCTCTCAACAAAACGAACGACTAAAGCGGAAGTTTCACTCACGCGTGCAGTCACTGTCCAAGGAATAAATAAGGTCAGAAGTGACTCAGTAAAGTTAACTCACCGTATTTGACTGGTTAAAGCGTTTCAAATCGTTATTCTACTGTTCAGTATGTTGCTGGAGTAAAGAGAGTCTTCGTCTGCTGAAGATGCGTATGAATTACATTCACGTTTAATTTGTTCCGGAACTCAGAGAATATAAGGACATACAACAGAGGAAGGTTTTTAATCCTAAAGATCTTCTATAAACACCGAAGTGAAGGTAAGTGTGTCTTAAATGCCTTTTCAGTGTACTTGAAGTTGCGCACTTGTGTTATTCACAGGTGTTATTTCGCGTGCTTATACTGAATGTATAACAATGTATTTTATGGCTATTAGTTTAATTATTTGTTTATTTTTGGGATATTTCAAAAATTGGCAGCAAAAACTTACCGTCAGCTGGCATCTGTAGAATTTTGTGGTCATTAAGATAAATAAATACATTAATGCTAATAGATAAAATGAAATTACAGATGCTTGGATGCATTTTGAATTTTGCAAGAAATAGCCTAAAGCAAAAAACAAACCAGAAAAACTAAAACAAACGTCAGCATGTTCAATTACAATTTAATTGAAGTACACTGTATATATATATATATATATATATATATGTGTGTGTGTGTGTGTGTGTGCGTGTATGACCATGAAATATAGCCCTTACAAATGGTCTTTTCATGTTTTTCCTCCTCCAGTTCTATTTCTGTGGAATTTTTCCAGTCCTGCCAGAGCGACTACAGTGGTCTTCCATATATGTCCCTGAAAAATTATTAGTAATATTCTTTAGGATCAATACATTGTGGCTCATCAGGTTTCGATGCAGGGCGTTGGACAAATTTCATTGTACAGTTTATTTTGAAGCGTGGAACACTGGATGACAGGTTGTTTTGCCACATCGGTCAGGTGTTTTGTTGGACTTAATTTGAATTTTGTTCCGCAAGCAGATAACTTTGTGAATTCATTTAGCCTTTCATGAACTGAATTTTGCAGTTGCTCAATTGCACATCTTTTGTTAGCTGGACATTTTTGTTGAAGTGAAAAAAAAAAACAGTTCGATGTTGTTCACTTATGCAAAAAAAAAAGCATCTGCTGTGTATTAGAGACTGTATTTCTATTTTAAAATTTCTATTGTTATTAGCAAAGAAATTTCAACACTTTAAAAATACTGTATTGCGCTGTATCACGAGTATATATCAGGTGACCAAGAGCCACCTTGTGTTTCTGTAACCATCATTTATTCCTTTCTGTGCCACACCTTTGTTTTGCAGTCACCACTGTTCCTATTCGTTCTTCCAGATCCTCCTGTCGCTCTCCACTCTGTCCTACCACTAGTCCCATCGCACCCTATTCTTTCTGTATGCTCCACACTCTTCTTAGTGTCCTTGTCTTATCCATAAATTCATCCTCTATCCTTCTCTCCACTGACCTGATTTCTCAATAGATATCTGTGGCTCCTTGGCTGTTCTTTTGTACCAAAACACACATTTGATTTCACACTTTAGCAAGTTTTTCTCTAACTTTCACGCTGGCGGGCACCATTCCACCTAAAGGAGAGGAGGACTTTCTAACGCTTGCTGCCTCCCGGCTCAGCCGTCGCAAGCGTGTCATAGGAGCGGCCGTGGGTGTGGCCATGGTTCTGATTCTTCTGGTCACCATCCCTTTACTGGTTCACAGCACTAAAGGAGGAGGAGCTGGCAACACGGGAAGCCATTATGAAATGCTAGGAAGTTGTCGGATGGTTTGTGACCCCTACACCACATCTCATGGCCAGGAGTTAACGGCTGTTTCACCTGCACCTCCTGATTTTCCAAACCGGAAAGGGAAGTCTGGGTATCGGGGACCTCCGGGAATCCCAGGACCACCTGGACCACGAGGACCGCCTGGAGAGCCAGGAAAGCCAGGTCCACAAGGGCCCCCGGGTCCTGGGCCTGGCGGTTACGTGCCGTCATTCTACAGCCCTAAGATTGCATTTTACGCAGGCTTGCGCAAGCAACATGAAGGCACTGATGTGCTCAAGTTTGATGATGTGGTGACCAATGTTGGCAACTACTATGAACCCAGCACTGGAAAATTCACATGCCCTCTACCTGGTATCTACTTCTTCACATACCATGTCCTGATGAGAGGAGGAGATGGGACCAGTATGTGGGCGGATCTGAAGAAGAACGGACAGGTAAGAATATATCTTTTGTTGTGGTTGAAACAAAATTTTTGGGCTCAAGGATATTTCACCTAAAAATGAAAAATTCGGTAATCATGAACTCACCCTTATGTCATTCCAAACCTGTATGACTTTCTTACTTATGCAGCAAGAAATTAAGATATTTTGAAGAATGTTTCAGTTGATCAATTCATACAATTGACATCAATGGGGTCCAAAACAACATTGAAAGAAAATTCTAAATATCTGTATAGAAGAAATCCTTGCATACAGGTTTATAATGACATGAGGGTGAGTAAATGATGAAATTACATTTTTGAGGCTTTACATTATGTGTGCAGTCAAATATAGGAATTAGTTTCTCTTTGCCTCAGTTAACCATACTGAGCTTCACCACTAAGGTCAACTTCATTTAGAGCAGTCAGAATAGTTGCATTATGAGATTTTTTCATATTACAATTCCTATTAAATTAAATAATTCATTACCATTGCACTAAAAAAGATGGAAGCAAATTGGACGCAGATGTATTGTTTTGCAAGGATGACCAGCAGAAGACTAAAAAGAACATTGTGACATTAATATCTTATCTGTGTGTCTTATCTTATCCCAGCTGCATATGTTTTGACAATTTAATAACATCATATTTACATCTCACTCAACACCTAAAATGTGTCATACGACTCAGCAGCCAGGAGCTGTCATGGTGTGGTCTACTGCCAGTTAAATAATGAATGTGTAAAAAATGAACAGTTTCTACATTCATCCACTCATTCCCTTGAAATGAATTAAATACAGAAGGCAGGAAATGAGCGAGACATGAAAAGGTTTATCTGTAGTGTTTTTAGGTGACTGTATGACCTTTGTAGATCGAAACACACTCTTGGACCTTTTTTATTTGACAGGCTATCGTAACATATTCTTTTATGAACATTTTTACGCAAGCACACTATAAAATGTTTGTATTTCACTGTGCAATGAAAGCCTGGTGTTATGTTGTAAAAACCATAATACAGTGCTTAATACAGTGGACACCCTGTAAAAGCGATTAGAGTCATAGTAGATTAAATCGGTCCAGCCTGTACAGTTTTGTATTGTCATGCAAGTCTGCTTCCCCTGTTAAATCATTCATAACTCTTAGATTGAATCCCCTGAATGTTGTACGTGCCCCCTTCAATTGCATGTTCATTGATTGCTCATTAATTATCTTTTCGGTCCACTCAATTATGTCCATTTTGAGCACATCAGGTGGCACTGCTATACTCCTCTGTGGGACCTGAAATGTAATGTGTGTTGAATATGGTTAACTGTCTACTGTAGTAAACCAAATAAACTGCAAATGGAACGATATACTTCCCCAAGCACTTAGAATACAGTCCATTTTGTGAGTTTTTGTAGCCTTTAGGACTTTAAACAATTCATTGGATAGAGATTTGTGCAGCTACCTATGGAAAGTACAGAGCATGTAAAAGTGAAAAGGATGCTAGGTTTTTTGACAGATGCTGAGAGACTGGAATTCTCAGAAGTGTCATCCGAATGCAGACAATGGTCCGCTGGGATTAGGCGGTTTATGTTAATTCGTAAAAGGTTATTTTTGAATGTCTATTGAATATTATAGGCCAGTTTCCAAACCACAGAGATCACAGAAATTCAAAGGTTTTGAAGTGGAGAATCACCATTGTGCCATTTTAGTCAAGGTTATTAAATATACATAGGGTGTTTCTTTATCTAAATGCAATTTTAGGTATGCACTTTGTGTTTGCTTATAAGGTAGAGCTTTATGATTATTCATTTAAAACAATTCAATTCAAATTTATAAAAAAAACTGTTGTAATTTCAAACTTCGGTAGACCAGTAAGTGGCAACAAGTGACTTTTTGACGGATTCTTTCAAAGACATTGATTCATTCAGAAATGAAACTGTACACTTTATACACAAATTGTAAGTTCAAAAAGTAATTTAAGTTAACAAATTATTTGTATTTTGGGCATATTGCCTTAAAAGCAGAATAATTTATGCAAACTTACTATGTAGGCAATTTTTGATTTGCATTTTTGTGTACATATTTTGATTCACATACTTATTTTTGTTTATTTCATTTTTAATAGAAATGATACTAATTTTGTTAGTTCTGATTTTTGCAAATCACCGAATTAAACATTTATTCAGATTAATAAAAAATCATTAAAAATAATTTATTCTAAAATGTATATATTTAAAAATGTATATATTTTCATTGGTTTACCCTGATTTTTACTATTACATTTTCAAACCTTTGGCCTAAACAAAGCTTAATATAGATATTTATAAATCATTTTAATGTTTATTTTGGACATTAATATTAGACAAATTAGTGAAAAAGTGCTTTTAATTTAATTTAATTTATGCCCACAAAATAAAAGTGACCTTTGATGAAACACTCACAAACTGTAAAAGAACACCACCAGAACAGAAAAAAATAAGCTGTGAAATATATCCTCGTTTTATCCTTCATTTTGAAAACAACTTTTGACACAGTCATCTCGCATCTTCATTGTGGAGGCCATGTTCAATATGGCACCCCAGTGGGCAGCCCACAAGCTCAAGTGCACAAGTGAATTGTGAGACAGGCCAAGAGAAGGACGCAAGGGTAGCCATGACAGTTAAGAGTATAGCAGAATTACCCAGGCTGCTTGACAGAAAGATCAGGGAAGGAAAGGGAGATAGATGGCTTAATAGAAAGCTGCAGACAGTGGGCAGAGAGACGAGACTTCTGGGAGTCTTATACGCATGGACAAAAGTGAATATAGAGCCACAGACAGATGGAGAAGTGCCAAACATGTCATGGTTTGACAGGTTAACAAGGCATCTTTTAAAGATAAAAAGACCAGATCCTGACATTAGCATTTGTTTGCTAATTATGACTGTCTGTGAATGCTAGGGTGCTAATTAAGAGAAAAAAAGTATCTCAGGTATCCTCTAGAGGGTGGTTTGCATGTTGCTGTACCTGCTTGCGGGCCCGTGTTACCATCTGGCTGATCATTGTCTGTGAGCTGATTTTGACAGCTAGTGAAAGCTGGTCTCTTGATACCGACTGGTGCGGTTGTGATGGTTTGCTCATTGTCGGACCTCAGACGTGTGAGGCTAAAGTGTCCCGGGAGTGTCACTGTTGAATGGTCTGCGAGTTAGCGCCCTTTTGTGCCTTTTGAAATGAAAATGATAATCATGGAAAAGTCACAGGTCAGCGGGACTGAAAACGAAAGAAATGTTGATAGAATTTAAATCTTTTCTTATAGAATGAAGATTAAATTGCAGGTAGTTTTCCTGATATTAAAGGAAAACTTTTAAAGAATAGAGTATATTAAATTTTCACTATGCTTCTTTAATCACTTTTTTCCTATATTTTTTTAAAGGTCAAAATTTGACTTAGTATTTTAGTTTGTCATACATACTTCCCATTTATTTAATTTTTTTTTTTTAATGGGTTCAAAGATTGATGTTTAACATAAAAAAGTCAATTAATATTTACATTGAAATAAAAATTTGAATGGACATGTATATAGTGTACTCTACATATTATTATTATTACAAAGAAAAAATAATATCACATGGTCCTAAGTATTCAGACCCTTATATATTTAACTCAGGTACTGTCTTTGAGATGGTTCTACACCTTCATTTGAGTCCAGTTGTGTTTGATTATACTGATTGGACTTGATTAGGAAAGCCACAC
>JAUCMS010000050.1:12853837-12885312 GCA_032357445.1 Enteromius radiatus | reverse complement strand
GTTCCTAAGAGCACAGTGGCCTCCATAATCCTTAAATGGAAGACGTTTGGGACGACCAGAACCCTTCCTAGAGCTGGTGGTCTGGCCAAACTAAGTTATTGGGGGAGAAAAGCCTTGGTGAGAAAGGTAAAGAAGAACCCAATGGCAGATTGGCCCGACGGAAGCCTCTCCTCAGTGCAAGACACATGAAAGCCTGCATGGAGTTTACTAAAAAAAAACCTGAAGGACTCCAGGATGGTGAGAAATAAGATTCTCTGAACCCAATTGAGCATCTCTAGAGAGACCTAAAAATGGCTGTGCACCAATGTTTACCATCCAACCTGACAGAACTGGAGAGGATCTGCAAGGAGGAATGGAGGATCCCTAAATCCAGGTGTGAAAAACTTGCTTCTTTCCCCAAAAGACTCATGGCTGTATTAGATCAAAAGGGTGCTTCTACTAAATACTGAGCAAAAATGTCAAAAATTCTGTGTTTTTCTGTCAGTATGGGGTGCTGTGTGTACATTAATGAGGAAAAAAATTAACTTAAATGATTTTAGCAAATGGCTGCAATATAACAAAGAGTAAAACATTTAAAGGGGTCTGAATACTTTCCGTACCCACTGTGTGTATATATATATATATATATATATATATATTATTTGCAATATGTACATTATAACAAATACATCTGACAAATTATTTGTTGTATAAGTTTATTCAGAAACAATCCATTTCTGTTTTTTGTTTGTTTGTATACATATCAAATTAATTATCTGCTTACTAACTGGCTTGTTGACAAGTTCAATACTTATTTTTTCCCACACCACCATGCTAAACCTACTTGAATGTTTATTACTTATTTATTTCAGGGTATCACAGTAGATGAATATGTTCATAAACATATGAAGAGATTTGTTAAAAGGATTTGATGCTGCTAGCATTATTGGTGGCGTTTTATTGTGCTTGTTGAATAATGGTTTGTTTGCCTTAATGCTAATGCGAGTCAAAACATGACACCAGGGTCGTGTGTCATCTCTGATTTAGCATCTACATGCTTCTTCCTCATCATTAACGTATCATGTGCTGTTAATCTTTTAAATTGATGATCCCTCATGTAGGTTCCCAAACCCTCAGTCTAAACCTCTGTTCAAAGTAGACTAATTTACACTCCGTCCACTCTGTTGCTTAATCGTTCCACCATTTCTTTTTCTCCTTTTTCACCTGTCACACGCTCTTTTAATAGACCTCCAAAAGGTCGAGCTCTTTCACACGCTAGTGTTAAAAATGCCATCGCCTGTCTGTTAATGACCAGTACCTGCTCTAATAAATGTCTCCCGGTGCAGTGACATGTACATAGTCCAGTAGAAATATAATGAGTGTCTTTGGTCGTCTCTAATTGTGGTGATCTCTAATTGCCAAATAGTTTTAAGGGAAATGGTATAAACTGATTAAAAATTAGTCAAATGGAATGCACTGGTGACACCCTTATTCATGTTTACATGGGGTCAGTTGTTAAAGGTATAGTTCACCTAAAAATGTCAATTCTGACATGTATAATGGGTGTTTTGCAGTCAACGGGGACCAGTTGGCTAATTGCATCTTCTTTTGTGTTATATTGGTTTTAACAATAACATGATCAGAAAATGATCAGAATTTACATTTTAGGTGAACTAACGCTTTAACCGGTTGATTATATCCACACAGCGATGTTCACAGAGCCTTTAACTGTTGTTATAGTGCACACTTGGACCATTAGTATGCAATGCCACGCTCGTACAGTATGCCAATTAAGCATAACTCTCTGAAGAAGCAAAACAAATTTTATTCTCCCTTAGAGGCAAAACGGAGCTATTCAATAAATGTTCCTCTTTTTCTTTTTTGCTTTTTTTTTTGCTTTAGTCTTTTCTCTCCCCTCGCGTGTGCCGGGTCCCTTAGGTAAGTTTAAGAGCTAGTTTTCCATTGTCTCCGCTCTAAGAGGCCTGTATATCACGGAGAATGAATCCTGTCAGTTTTATTACCGCTGGAGCACGGCACCACTGATAAAAACAAGACTTCATATACCCTTGCATCTCACAAAATAGCCTTGCTTGATCAGTCTGTTACCCGAACCTCCCCCTCCTATTTTCTCCTTCAACCCTCGTCTTTCTCCTCAGCTCTGGTTATATCTAAAACGCCGGCCCCCCTACGTCCTTCCCCTCCCTGTAATGAAAAGGCCTGGCAGAACAAGCCCCCAGCAGGCCCGAGGGTCCCTGCTCAAGTCAGCGTGGCGCTTCACAAGTAGTCGGCTCCCATGTCAATATCCATCTCCAGTGCAGTCAACGGTAATCCTAAAATGCCTCTCTCCCTCTCCCTCCAAGACAAGCTTTCATATCACTTATATTTGATAAATGCTGGGAAGCATCTAACAAGCGCGCTTTGCGGGAGATGTCTAAACCCCGGGCGCTTAGATTCGGTGCAACTGTTCCCAAAAATACAAGACGGGAATCAATGGAAGCCAAGAAAGGTCTTAAATGGTGTTCGCCGGATGTCTGCTAATTAAAGTGACCGCTCGCGTTGTCGTATTGAACACGGGGGTATGCCGGAGGGAGAGAATGCCCCTTTGCCCACTTAGCCAAAATAATGAGGAGAATGACATACACTGTGTGTCGATAGGGAGAGGAGGCCAGGCCGTCACTGTCAGACGTGAAATGATGTGCATGCCCCTCAATTTTTGATCTTGATGATATTTCGGTTTTCTTAAGTCATTGTGGCACTGCAGTAAAAATGATTCTGGTATGATGTATTTTGATGTGTACTATAAAGAAAACATCATTGTTGCACTGAATGGTATTCAGTCACACACACAATATTTAGATTATTGAGCAGGCCTCTGTGTGAGAGGGAGGTTGTTAGATCTGGATGTGAGAGACTGTGTAGTTGTTTCTGTCGTTTACATGAGATAATAGTTGGAAAAGGGGTTTCTCAAGGGACTGTCAACCCAACACAACTGTTTGATGCAGGTTGCACAGGGATAAGCCAAAAATGCTGTTCACGCCCCACATCCAAACCACGAATATCTTCAGCTGACATAATATGATTTTTAACCCATGTAAAACATTTGGCCATATTAGTGTTTTTCATGATAATATTTTTAGAATGATATTAACACAATCTTAATTTAATAACTGTTACAGTTTTGTATTATGCACTGATAAATGGCACCATTTGTTGAGTCGTTTAAACGTAGAACCCAATAACAATACTCAGTGGTTGGGTAACGTTGTGTATTTATTTCTTTAATCTCTTTTTGGATAATTATTATTTAAAAGAGTAATATATGTGAACATTTAAATAGCAAAAACTGCATTATTATTATTATTAGGAGTAGTAGTAGTAGTAGTAGTAGTATAGTTTTTATTATGATTTGTTTAATAGATTTAATAAAACATATTAATTATAATAATTAATATATTTACATTTAATATGAACATAAACTGTATTATTATTATTACATGATTTCATTTATATATATATATATCATAACTAATATGGTTGATAATATTATTATTATTATTATTATTATTATTATTAAAACTAGTGCTGTCAAACGATTAATCACATCCATAATAATTTAGTTTTTTACATTATATATATATGTGTGTGTATACAGTGTATATTTATTATGTATATATAAATACAAACACATGTATGTGTATATTTTTTTAATTCATATATTTTCTTTATAAATAAAAAATATTTATGTGTTGATATAAAATTTAAGAATATAACTATATAAATGTATACATATATGTGTGTGTGCATTATTATAAATGCAGTACATATATGTACATTATGTACACAAAAACGTTTATGTTGTATGTGATTAATTGCAATGAATCATTTGACAGCACTAATTGAATATTCAGTATTTTCACTGTTATTATTATTATTAATATTCACAGTGAATGCTTTTTATTGCTGTAAGGCAAAATAAATAGCTTAAAAATCAGTTCATGTACAAATCGATTATTAAACACATAAAATAACTGATGTAAATGCAATATCGGTTGATAACTGCTCATTCATTTTTAAGATGTCTCTACACAGTTTGGGAAAATGTGCAAGGGTATTTTTCAAATTGCAAATGACAAATATATATTACTGCTATGCAAAATCAATTTAAAACGGATATGTTTGTCCTACAGTGCTGCATTGTAAACCTCCCTAACATCATTATACAGATTGGTATTCAATAAAGCATCTAAATGGCGGTAGTCTCCGCTCAGGACATTGTGCAGATGTTGACAGTATCGTGATGGTAATAGAGTGGGGTTATTAGATTATGGATATGGGAGGGAGTTTATCTCTGTCTGGGGTCAGTGTGTTTTATGTGGGCTGTGGTTGTGGGTGTTTCTCAAGGGAATAACACACCCAATAAAACAAGAGGCATTTGAGTGAGTGATGGCATGTTGTATGAGGATGTTTACTGACACCATGCATATCATTGCATTTTTTTCCTACGATAGACTCGCTCCGTATGTTTAGGAAACCTGACAGAGATTGAGTGGCTATAACACGGCCGAGCAAAATGCCTGACAATCACTGTCTGTCATCTGACACCTGTCTGCTAAAACATTACCCATTTTTTCCATTTAGAATACCTGAGCATAGATCAGATGCTAAGACATGATGTCTAAATCACATTGCAAGGATATAGAACTATTATGTGGTATATTTGTGTCTGTTGTCGCACTTTTTTATTGCATCTCTAAGCAGGAATATATGTCTCTGTCTGACTAAGTGATGTTTAAAACCATATAAATTAAATTTAAATAGCAAAAACTGCATTATTATTATTAGTAGTAGTAGTAGTAGTGTAGTATTTATCGTGTATCATTTGTTTAATATATTTATTATAATTAAAATAATCGTAAGTATAACAATTATTACTAAAATAGGAAAATATATTTACATTTAAATATGAACATAGACTGTATTATTATTATTATAATTAAATGATTTCATTTATATATTTAATTGATAATAATTAATCATATTTATTATAACTACATTATTAGAATAATTATTATTAAAACTGCACATCCACATTGCAAGGAAATAGAACTATATTTATTTGATGACTTTTTAATTGCATCTCTATGCAGGAATATACGTCTGTCTGACTAATCTCAATTTAAAATGTTAACAAACAAGTTTGAGATCCACTGCTGGGAGTCGATACAGCTGATCTCTCAAGCAGAATTTAAATGAGTCCGTGTTTCCAGTAAACAGTCTCGTTGCGGTTTGTGTGATACGTGTGCTTGCGATTAAATTCAACAGGTCAATAAAGGAAGGGGTATAGTACAGTTTTAGCAGCACCCATATAGGTCTGGCTACACGATACAGTAGATTAATAGGATAGAGTGTGACTGCTTTCTCAATCGAGGTGGAGGTCAGCAGGTTATCTGCAACCCCATCCATTTAACCCGGTCAGCCCTGGTCACAGTATCATTTAATAATGACTCCATTCCATCGCCATATGATGATAAAACAAGGCCTCTTTCATGTCAAGAGAGCATCTGTGTGTTGAGATATGGCTATTGCAGTATTTTGCTAGAATGAAGTATCTTATAACAGCCCCGTCAGCACCACTTTATCGAAGTGTGTTCCTTTTAAATCATTATACGTTGTTTCATGTAGCACTGTTATTAATATGAATAATATGTCGTCTTAATATATCATTCATATGAAATATTTAATCTAACAATTAATGTTTATAAAATGTATTACAATAAATAATTCATTTATACAAAGGAACTGGAAAATATGACATTGTTTTAGCATATTCATTGAATTTAACTCATTTTAAATAATACATTTATTATTTGTTTCTATAGATTGTGTAGTGGTTTGTGCAATTATTTTAAAAATCAGTTAAGGGGGAAAAAACCCAGTAATGCTTTACAATAAGGTGTCATTTATTAACATTAGTTCATGTATTACCTAACATGAACAGACAATGAACAATACATTTATTACAGTATATATTCATCTTTGTTAATGTTAGTTCATAAAAATACAATCATTCATTGTTAGTTCATGTTGGCTCACAGTGCAGTAATTCATGTTAACAAACACAACTTGTGATTTTAATCATGTATTAGTAAATGCTAAAATTAGCATTAACTAAGATTAATAAATGCTGTAGAAGTATTGTTCCTTCACAGTTCATGTTAACTAATCTTTTAATGTTAACTAATGAAACATATATTCTAACATTGTTTTCATAAAATGGATTATGAAAAGATTATGAAACCAATTACAATTCATGAATTAAATTTATTTATTATTTACATTATTTGTAATTACTATTCATTAGTTCGTAACTTTATTATTATTTTTTAGGAGGTTTTATAGTTCTAGTTTAACAAATTGAAATGGTGTAATAGTGGTCTATGGAATCTGGATAAAATTGTTGTTTCCCTTCAAATGAAAAGTGATAATGATAATGAAATATAATTTAAAAATTCATTCTTTTTTTGTCTTAATAATTCTTTGATAATTTTAATGATCAGTTATTTATTTTTAATTATTAGCTTTATTATGTCTAATATAAAAAAATAATCAATTATTTATTTTTTATAATATTAAATGATTTTTTTTGGTTCTAAATGTTTAAAATGAAAATAATTATACCTATTAATTTCGTCTTTCATATATGAAATGAATGCAATATGCATATTCATAATAAATTCCACTGCCTACATATATCAAACACACAAAATCCCAGTTTTACCATGATATCTATAATCTTTTCTCATTGCAAATTTCAGATCTTGCTTCTTTTTTATGTTGGCCAATTTATTAAGTAAAAAAAATGATTAGCGTGACAGTAGTGGATAGATTTTAAATGTCACACTTTATGTAATTGTGCTTTAGTTAACAGTTTTGCTGTATAGTCTAATGCTAAATACTAAAAGATTACGAATACTTATGAATGCATCATGCACATTTGAGCATCATTCATGCTGGATTATTGAGAAACCTGTGTGTAAATTGTGGCGATCTTCTCTGTCCTTCCTCTAACCGTGGCTTCATTTCTCCCGTGTGTGACAGGTGAGGGCCAGCGCTATCGCCCAGGATGCTGATCAGAATTACGACTACGCCTCCAACAGTGTGATCCTGCATTTAGACGTGGGAGACGAGGTCTGTGTGCAGCTGGACGGAGGGAAAGTCCACGGAGGAAACACCAACAAATACAGCACGTTCTCTGGCTTCCTCATCTATGCTGACTGACCTGCTCGACACACTCAGATGTACTGTGTATGAACACACACACAAACACACACTCATACAGTTACGTACACGCAGCGAACAGGCTTGATACGGAGCAGAAGGGCTTCACAGACATAACGCAAACCCATTCCTTTCATAAAGCAAGAGGATTTCCGACACGCCGTTTGTATGTGTGTAAATTATAACTATCTTACATTATACACTACTCCCAAACCTAAATTAAAATGCATATAAATATGTGTCTATATCTATTCTGAACAGTGACACACTCGTATTTTCATGTGTAGTTGTTAGTGTACTTGTCTCCATTTTGTGTGTCAATCAAAACCAGATTCAGACTCAAAAGTCAACATACTTGATGGTGAACTGAGCTGCATTTACACATGGCTGGACTTGAAATAAAATCAGTGCGTAAAATCTACTTTTGACTCACTAGACGCAGCTGTGGTGTGATACTATACAGTATATCTATATGCACATGTCACATGGGCTTATGATTAATTTAAGTCCTCTTGTTCAATTCATTTGACTTAAAGTGACTGCTTTGGTTGTCTTTGTGGAATTGGAAGGAGTGTAATTACACACACAATGGCTCACTACAACCAAACAGATAGATTTCCAATCAGTCTAAATAATCTGGGCTGGACTAGAACAGTGATATATTGATCTACGCTGATAAGGCTCTTCAATATTCAAATTTAAACCAGCATGATGGTGTAATTACACAAATAAATGCAATTATTATTCCTTTTTTTTTTTTTGAAGGGAGGGTTGTCCCCTTGTGTGAGTCTAATAAAATATATTCCAGTGTAAAACTTTTAAATCAATATGAAAATGTTACACTCATGACAAGGAAGTACACTTTATATCATACCAGCATTATGTTAAATTCAAAATTATTTATACACAAGTTGTATATTTATTGATTTTCAGTTTTAAGAGTGTAATAGATGAGCAAAATTGAATTAAAAGAGAATATGTAACATATGATCGCAGTGATCAATGAGTTTATGTTTTTATGAAAGTTACAAATGTATAAATCAAGCTCAGTAAGGTTGATGTATCATTTTAAAAAATCGTAATATAAAAAATCTTTGTCCCTAAACTTTTTTTTAGTACAGATTCAAACCCTGTATTATTATTATTTTTTTTAATAAATACAGCACTATAGGAGTTGTTGATTAAGTCAAGCCATGTGCAAATACACTGAAACAAATATACAAATAACTTGTCAAAACATCAAAAACATCTCCTATTCATAAACAATTCAATAATAAATAATATTCAAATATCTCTGCCTCATTTTTATGTAACATTTGTACAGTTGGCTATACAAAATTTTGCATGTTAAGTGGTTTAAATTCAGAGCAGACATTTTCCACTTCTAACAAAGTAGCCTACATTTAATAGTCTAAGCATCATATAATATAATTATTTTTTACAGAGATTGTAGATTTATTTATTTTCACTTTAGAGAAAGTTGGTGAGTAAATGTAAAATTCTAAGAAATTATTGATTAATAACATGCTTTTGCTATCAAAAGAGCAACAATGCATTTAAGAGAAGGGCCATTGTGGTCAATTTCCACAGTGATTAATATTATGTTTTTTTAAATATGTTTTAATATAGGTTATACATTAAAACTCAAGCTCCATATCTGTGATATCAAACCCATTAAGGTTGCTATTTTAGGACAAATCCTAAATAATAAAAAGGCTAAATGTTTGAAATGATAAATTTGACAAAAATGTAGCCTTAAACATTTTAAATACAAACTAAATTTAAACTTTAAATGTTAGTACAGATTCATGTGCTGTAGCGAAAAATCTTTGTGGGAAATACAGCATGAAGTAGCTATAGATACAAGTCAAGCCATGTGCAAATAAAGCGGTAACATCAAAAACATTCCCTGTTGATAAACAGTTAAATAATAAAATATATTAAAGTATTTCTCCCTCATTTTATACACTTGTACAGCTGACTATATAAAATATGTTAGATGTGTAGGCTACTAAAATAACATAAAGATAGATTAATTCTGTCATGCGTGTTATCCACTATAAACATTGAAGAAAAAACGTTCTAATTTCAAATAAACATTCAGTGTCTTGGAGAGAGAGAGATAGAGAGAAAAGGGAAAAGAAAAACAAGCAAAACAAGAACGACGACGTGAACAATACTAAGATTCTACCTGTGCTTGTCAGGGCTAAAACGTAGAGAGAATCCTTTAATTAAAAGCGAGAGGTAATGACATTCCGGACTTAAGGCTTTGGTGAATCTGCAGCCTGTGGGAATATGTGAGGGATCTCAGCGTGTCCGCGGCCAGCCTCCTCGCGCTCTTCTGCCAGATTCCAGTTGAAAGTTAATTGGACGGGGAGAGGTCTGAGGCGGCCTGCGCTGAGGCCCATTAGTGATTCCCCTGTCGAATACAGAGCCACGAGGATCACAGACTCACAAATAGGCAGATTAAAATAATCAATACACTTCACTTGCTTCCACTACATTCGCACAAGTGCGCGCAGAAACAGACCCGCATGCACATTCACACACATCCGCGCAAAATGAATCCAGTAATTAGTGGAGGACCTATTCACCGCTGGTGTATGATACTTGGCTCTCTGGCTCTCGCTCGGAGAGTGTATGTGTCGTCTAATGAGGGGGGAATAGTTCTGACTGCTGCCGAGCGAAGAGAGAGAAAAGGTCAGTGAGCTGTTGATGGGAACACAATGCATCATGGGCTATTTCAGCGCACCCAAACAAACCCTCAGATTTTATGTGATGTTCTTTTAGCTATATATATACACATAATAGAGATATGTGATCAGTTATGGAGATATGGCAGTAATACAGACGGACTCGAACGTCAGTTTACAAATAAATATAGAGTCATTAGAAGACAACCTTTATAAACGCGTTTTAAAAATAAATGTTAATTCTTTATAATGTATTTTCCCCATTTTAATATATTTTAAGACCTAATATATTCCTCTGGCAAAACTGAATTTTAAGCATCTTCGCTCCAATTTTTAGTGTCATGATCCTTTTGAAATCATATGACAATCTGCTGATCACGAAATATTCATCATATCAATATTAAAAACAGTAGCCCTGCTTAATATTTTTATGGAAGCAGTGATATGTACATATTTTATTTTATATATACATATTAGTAAAAAAAAAAAAAAAATCACAATTTGTGAATACAAAGTCAATTTTATCTAATTTATTATTTTAATAGAAGTATTAATATAACGTGTATTTAAAAAAATATTAGCTTTATTAAATAGTCACGAATAGGTAATGGAAGATACAAAAATACTTTACCCTTTAAATTTCCACTGAAATTCTTCAGAAAAAAAAGAAACAGCTATATAAATGATCAGATGTGCATGAAAAAAAACAAGTTTGTAAACCCACGATGCCTGTCTGAGATTTGCCCTTATAAGCAATTGAGACAAATTAGTCCCAAAGACACTAAACATCTTAGTGCCGACAGCATTTAATTTAAATCACTGACCTGAAACCAAATAGTAATCATTTGAATTGCATTAGTCTAACTGCAAAAGAAGTTCAGCAATTTGCTCTAATTTCACTTCAGACAGCTTGGTTTTTACAATTAACCACAATCAATTAAAGCAACCGAGAGTGGAGAGTTCAGCTTTCAACAAGTGGAAGAACACTGCCATCTATCTGCAAACAGGAGAGAGGCAAGTTCAACAGACGTCGAAGCTCAGGCTGCTTAAAGGTACAACTACAACCATTTTTTAGCAAGACAAGACAAACAGTGTCTGTTTAAAATGTACTTTATTGGACAGTGAGAACATTCCAAATTAATTAAAATGTTATTGCATTTCCGATCCATAATTTCTTAATTTGAAAAAGTTAACTTAAAAAAAACCTTAAATGTCTGGCCAGACACAACATTTCTACTATAGCACAGTCCAGCAGAGATGCCTGAGGATACACTGGATATTGCATACACACTGCTAATGTGCTGTATCGAGAGGTTTTATTGCAGACCAGTCAGCACACAAGAGATCTTTTTCATATCGCTATATGCTTTGAATACCACAGGACAGGAGGTGGACCTCTCAGGGAGTCAAATGGGAACTTAAAGAAGATAAAGGCACTTCTAATAATAATACCCAAATGAGTGCAAACACAAGCCAAAGACTGGAGCCATTTAGCAAATGAAGGTGACGGAATGAATAGGAAGAAAAAAAAAATACATAAAGAAATTATTACATAGAAAAGAAGACAAACGAATGAGTTGTGGTCTTTATCTTCAACCGCTCATAACCATGCGGACGAGTTCTGCAGAAAAATAAAGAAACAAAAGTTTGTTTACAATGCGTGTCAAAAAGGGGATCGACCCCAACTACAGCACACCACATCAAAAACAAAAAAATAAAAAATAATTTAACATTTTTATGCATTTAAAAGAGTATATCATATATATATATAAAAATAAAATTCTACTGGCCAATTCCTTTGAAATGAGGATTGTAAAAAAAATTAAATAAAATAAAAAAATAATAATTTATACACACAAATGCACTTCACACAACCTCATCAACTCTTCTAAAATGGCATTATAGCCTGCAATGTTTGCTGTAGTTGGAAGCCGTTCCCCAGTTGTACTCACTCATAAGTGTTGAGAAACAGGGTGAGAGCAAGATCATGGCTAGCTCCTACTAAACCACAGCTCAAAGACTTAACCAGGTCTAGGATTCAAGAAAATGTTAAAAAAGCTCCTTCTGGTTTTCCTCTACAGGGCAAGAGTGGAAATGGTTTTATAGCACAGCTACAGTAATGAGAGATCGTAGAGTTGAGCTATGAATCAGCCTCCATCAGGAAAGGAGAGAAAAAGATCAGCAAAAACAGCCAAATCACTGCAATTTGATTGGTTAGTTAATAATGAAAGCAACTGCACTGCTCGGTGAGCACAGGGAGGGAGTGTGCCAATACTACTAGAAGACAAATCTTAAGCAATACACCCTGTTATGCTACATCCCTTGACATGCGCTCAAAGTCTGAAGCAGTGCAGTCGCTCTATGCCTCTGAGAGCCGTCGCAGGGACGGTCACATGCAGAGAGCATGCTGCAGCCAGGGGCCAAAGGAAAGGCTGCTGCAGAGATAGGGAAGAGTCCAACCGTATGTCAAAACCTTCACACTACATCCAACCAGGCTCTCTAGCTCTAGACGTCACATGAGGCGCAGCTACCCTGTGAATGGTTATGTTTTATTGAATGAAGCAAAACGATAAGGTGTAGACTCCGCAATCATGTGCGCCTGAGAGCTTTAAAGAAAAAGCTTGGATGGATTGTTGCTTCACGTGTTATAAATGTTGAGAGCAGGAGGTAAATGTATACCCGAGACATCTCTCAGCCAGACATGATGTGACGAACGAAGGCTGTGGAAGATCAGTTATAGTTACGGCATGCTTTCAAGATCCGATTCTCGCTAAAAAGAAATGCTTACAACATTTTTTCCATTGTGGTGCATAAACATAATACATCCATTCAATCCCCAGCACAAAGTTGTATTTTGTATTAAAATGTACTGTTTTTAAAATTCTACAGACAAAAACTGTTCTCATGATAAACCCATAAGCATAATAATCAGACTCCATTGTTTACCTTCGTAATTGATGCAACCGTTAGCATCTTCGTGTCCAGCTAGAAGCGTTTCTACCTCCTCTTCAGTCATCTTCTCTCCTATAAAACAAATAAACCCATGCATAAATGTTTTGCAAAAAAAAACATGTACACCATATTTGATATGTTCACTTCAACCGTTTCTACAATCATTGGCCTAGATGTGGAGGAGTGGGCTATAAATATCTCCTCGGGAGACCAGGCCGGCTTACCCAGTGTGGTGAGAACATGGCGGAGCTCAGCACCCATGACTGTGCCGTTGCCTTCCTTGTCGAATACTCGAAGCCCCTCCACAAAGTCCTCGAACGTGCCCTGGTCTTTATTCTTAGCGATGGCCTGGAGCATGGGCAGGAACTGTTCGAAGTCCAGCAATTTATGGTTCATTTCTGAAGAACAAAGAAATCTTTAATCAGACAACATAACAATATGTCCATATTATACAGGAAGAGAGAACTACTAGAAAAAAAGAAAAAAAAAGACTACTACTGCTGCTTAAACTTTACACCTTTTTCAATAGTTCAGAGTTTCGGTTTACAAAACCTTAATTGATGGAATGTCATAATAGAGGTTATTGTGAAGTTTTTATCAGCTGTTTGGACTCTCATTCTGACAGCACCCATTCACTACAGAGGATTCATTGGGGAGCAAGTGATGTATTGATGTATCTTCACTGGGCTAATACCTCACTAAATATTGCACCAATAAGGCATTACTGAAAATAAACCAGAAAAGAAATGTAATATTATTGTTTGTTTTAAGTCTAATTTTTTTACATTAACATATGCTGCTAACTATAAACTTTATATTTCTGTTGTGAGGCCAGTAAAAATATAGGCAGGCACAAATCTGAACAGTCAGCTGAGCAGCTAAAAATCTGTACTGTTGAGCCCTGAAATATCTTTTTCTGTAAATACAGATAAAGACGAGATAAGATAAGACATGATATTAAGGCTATGATTATACAGGTCAGCCATTATATATAGTGTCTTGTCCTACCTTCTGCCTTTGGGTTGCCCAGGACTTTGAGCACCTCTGCATTGACGGGATTTTGGCCCAGCGCACGCATCACATCCCCACACTGGCTGTAGGTGATCTTTCCATCTCCCGTCCGGTCAAACAGGAGGAAGGCTTCTTTAAATTCTGCACAGAGCATTAAAAATATTATTGAAACAATCCTGGCAAAAGACTGAGGACAGGAAAAGAGAAGGACAAAAATACATGCATGAAAAAAGAAAAATAAGTGAAACAAAGAAGACAAATAAAGGACGGAGTCAACATGAAAAAGTAGGACAAGATATATTACGCTTTTAATTGTAAAGATGTAATGACAGGCCATTCCTTTAAAGAGTCTGACTTAATTTAAACGGCCCAATGGATCAGCACAAAGAGAAATACTGCACCAGCCATAAATATTAATGCCACTCTAGGCTATTTTCTGCGGTCTCTATTCAGGTTAGACGAGGCAAACTAAATGACCACAGAAAACCTATCCATCCACATTAAGTCATTATATACCTCAGTACTCAGAGACTTTCAGATCAAGTTAAAATGCTAGTGAAATATTCAAACACACCACATAGCTATTTAAGCAAAACTAAATATTACAAAAAGGAAAAAAACAATCATACATACATATATATATAATAAATTAAATTTAAAACAGCATTTTGAAATTTATTCTAGATTTTACTCACACACACAACTTCCCAAAATTAAAAAAAAAAAAAACATAATATTCAGCATATATAGTAAAATAAGAAGCCACTACGTTTTTTTTTTATGCTTTTTAAACATAACACTAAAGACTAAGCTTCCCCTATTGAGTGTTTAAACTGTTAAACAGTATGTGGTTATAAATAAACAATTTTTTGACTCCAAGCCAGAGTTCCCCAAAAGAACTCAATCTTATCCGTTAGGACAGGCCTTTCCAAAAAAAAAAAAAACCTCCCATCTCTGTAATGCTTTTCCTGCTCACTGGAATGTGGCTGTTCCCTTGCATGCCTTAAATTGAGCCTTTGACCATATATGGTATGAGAGGAAAACGGGAGAGTGAGCAGTATTATGTCAACCTCCTTTGCTTAAACAAACAAGAGCAAAGATGAACCTAAATGGCCATTTACCAAAGAGAGCTGATGCGTAGGTAGTACTAAAGATTATAACTCCACTATTTTAGTTTCAAAGCTGATATTTAGAGGTTTTAACACGCAAGACTTCACACTCTTTTGTTAGCAGTTTCAACACTTCCTGACTCAGACACACCCTCTACAGATATGACTGTCCATGCTACAGAAGAAACACATTAGCGGATAGGCCTACGCTTAGAAATTGCATTTCTCCTTTTAAAACAAACCAAATTATGATTCTTGCAGTTTATTTATGTTAATTACTGAATGCACTTCAAATGAAAGAGGCAGGTGAGGTGTAATCAGACACACAAACAGCAGCTTGTTGTCTTTAACACCATGCAAACTTATTCACATCAGAACAGAAAAGTTTTCAATGCACTCACCGTGTATTTGCTCCAAGTTAAACTCAATCTGGAGGTGACATACAACAGTGGCAAAGGAAAACAATACAAAGGTAAGGAAAGAAAGCAGGAGGAATGCCGGGGCAGAGGAACAGACGAGTAGAATAACATGGACGGGATGATGAAAGCAGGCTGTCTCGCAAGAAATGTTGGGAGATGTTACAGAAATACGGTAACATGCATCTAGACTAGACACAAACTCACCAAGAATCTGGTCCTCGCTGAAGTCAGACTGTTTGAGACAGAACGACATTCAATGAATATGAAATGATGCACAATAGCAAAGCTGTGAATCAGATGGGGTTTCTAATAACACATAAATTGTCCAAAAAATTCGTCTGTGTAAGTTAAGTATTTTAGGCCGCACGAAAAAGTTAGATAAGTTTTCTATCCTTGGCTAAAACTGCTCAGCTAACGTTAATACTGTCCGCTAAGTCACAGCCGTGCTACCGGGTGACAGATAGGCTAAAACACAATATTTTAGTTCACGTAAGTTAGCCGTCACACTCTTGGGCTTCTGTAAAGGATTTTTATGAGCAGTTTATAAAGGTTTAGTCACTTTCTTGCGTGATAAAAGGCGTTAAACTCGGTTAGCTAGCATGAAATAGGCTAGCGATAGATTCTTCGCACTAACCGTGTATACAGTAACCAAAGCATACACTTAGTAATGCTTATTTAGTTCTACTAAAGACTATTTTTAAATTAAATGTTTATCAATAAGCCTACCATATCTGTAGTGGCTTGTTTTCCGGGTGTGTGTTGCGGCGGGAGTGTGAGATGACTCGCGCTAGCGCTGCTGAGTTATGTGGGGTAGCGATATCCGATTCGTGAACCAATCATTTCTCTGAGTCGAATCCTTTTAAAGAATAAACTGAACCGGTTTACTGATATGAATGAACGATTCATGGGCGGTTTTAGAGTCAACAACTTATTGAACCGACACTTATCGAACCGACATCTGACTTGTCATGGTCTATATACCCATGGATTAACTTATAGTAGGAACATTATTAGACAGCATGGACTTACAGTATTTTAAGATATTTTAAAATCTAATAGCATAAGTGACATTAGGTTGAATCATGGCTGCAACAAACTGAACTTGAATTTGTAAAATTACAGCATTTATTAATAACATTTATTTATTTAAGAAGAAAAGGGGGACAGTAACGTTACATATTAATGAACATTTTCACAAATGTAAATATGTCAGATTATAGCCTAAGGCTAATTTCCATCTGCAGACCCCCTGGCAGGTTGATGTTACACACAGATTAATAAATACATACAGATAATTAAAAAATAATTCGATTAATAATTAGGTAGGCCTATTAATGATATTAAATGGAATGAATGTGAACTGCAAGGAACCGCGTGATACGTCATGACGTAAAGAATCACTTTTTTAAAACTAACAGTTCAAAAGAACCGATTCACGAGAATGATTCGGACTTCCCTTCACTACTATGACGGGTGGAATATTCCCATGCACACAAAGAGTGACATACGTGCACAGAGACACTCCCAGCGCAGATCACTATAACATAATGATTGACTGCTGCACATAATTGGCCAAGCGTGTTGATTCAATGCTGATGATTTGTACGTTTGTAAAACCATGCGATTAAACATTTGTTTGTAAGGTTAAAATGTGTAGGCTACTTCAATGTTGCATCCCTAAGCAAATGGAGGTGTAGGTTCTATATTCATATATGGATATTCTATCTGTGAATTGTAGGAATGATAAATAAAATAATGCCACTTCCTCAAATACAGGCTACACATGTTAAAATGTGGACACAAAACCCATTGCTTTTATGCTTATCGTCAATATATGATCAATTATGTATGGACGTTTATGTCGTTTTCAACCTAGATTTGAGAATAAGATATATAACAAAGAAGAATATAAATTATTTAGTACATTTATGTAAAATTGAAGGTGACAGTAATGCAGCTCAGTGTAGATCAGCTACATCAGTGCCCCATTTCTCAATCCTGATATAGCTCTAGTATTCTCTTAAGATTTGAAAGCTGGGTTGACACAGTTTTCCATGTGCAATGCTGAGGTAATCAGAAGCTGCATGAAAAGAGATTACTCTGATGTTTTAGTCACAACTACCTAATATCAAATTCAGATCAGACTCTTGTGTTGCTGGGTGTCCGTATAGGTTGCCACACAGATATTATGAATTTCTATTCTATTCTTCTATTTCTATTCCTCACCCTATTCCTGCTACATTTCCCGTTGCTATTTTAGTGAAGCATAGAAGAGCTGTTGCCATAGTAATGAAGAATTAGCCATTCTAAACATTCTGTTGCAGGACCGTCACTTACCTCTAATGTGCTGGGGTCAAAGGGGGAATCAGAGGGGCGCAGCATCCGTGGTTTCAACTCAGGAGCTGGTTTTGGGGGTGAAGGTGTTGTGGTAGGGCAAGGAAACGGTGGTCCGTGCCTTGGTAACGTTCCCCCTGATGGAGACTTTTTAATTGACGGTTCTCGTTTTGGTGCCATCTTTAGACCTTGAAATGTGTCCTTCCTCCCTGTCCACTGCTTTGGAAAAAATCAAGGAAAAAGCTCTATCAGATGAGCTGCATGTGTGTCCTCTGATTGTAGAAAAGGAGAGAAGAATGCACAGGAGAAGAAAGCAGGTAGCAGGAATAATCTAGGATGAATTCATGCAGTGGATGTGCATGCAGTGAGAGTGGAAGAGAGTGTGCGTAGGAGTGCTGTCTCACCGAGTCTGTTTCACTCTCTCCGCTTGTATTTATATTTAGGTCAGAATCGTGTTCATATGTGGGTGTTAGGGTGTTTATGTCACTGACAGACAGCAATATCAGTATAAAAGAACCACGTCAAGACCTCTGTGTGTGTTTGTGGAAGAGCTAGATCTGCTATACGGTTATTTATAGGTATGTCTATTTTTATTCTCTTCCTTTCATCTTTGGGAAATATTTCTCTCACCCTCAGTCTCTTGGTAATCTTTCCTTGGGCCGATTCTGTTATTATTATTATTTTACATTGCATTGTTTTTTTACACAATATTTAGCCATGTCTTGGTTTTGCTCAGGTATTAACTGGATTATTTAATCTGAGATAATTAGAGGTATTGTATGTATTTTATAATTAATATTTATGAAGTAGATTATAAGGGTAATTGTAGCTTCATAAATGTAGCTGGGCAAAAGCATAATGATGTCCACTACTTAACAAGTTGGTCTTTACCAGAAATTTCACTGAAGCCAGTTTTTAGTGCAGATACTTTCCAGAGAATTGAGCCCTTTTAGAAGGAATTAACTTCAGTATTCACAATAAAATCACTAAATAGGAAATACATTTCTAATCATAGTATTACTGTTAACCATAACCAATCAGTACAGGTTTAGAGTGTGAGAGCACAAAGGCAAAGTAGTGCTTGCCTTTAACCACAAGATGTCAGTATTGCCAAAAATAAAAAACCTTAACCAGTCCACCAAAATGAAATAAATGAGACTACTAGGCTATTATAAAACGTCCTTTTCCCCCTTACATATGCCACATGAGTAAATAAAAATAACTCGCATATGAATAATTCATAGGCTAAATAAGGCTATTTTGGGTTAACACCTCGCAATACTGAATTATTCAAACTCAATTTTATGATTAATGTTTAAATTAAGTGAGAAAACTTGCTCTAAATAGCCTGTTAATTTAATAATATATGTCACGATGTCACTAAAATATGCATATTTTAAACCCACTAATAATACAGCATATAATATGTAAACACGTTTTTTAAATTAAATTAAATTTAAAACTTTACATACCTGTTTTATTGACAATACATCTCTTCTAACATGACCAGATAGATTTAGTGCACTTGGTATTTTTTATTTTTTTTATTTTTTTACGAATAATCAATGTTCCCCGCCCTTTAATAGATTTTACATACAATCCATCGCGCGCTCAATGGGCCTTGAAATCACCGTTCATGTGTCTCGAGCATCACAACAATGGTGACACAGGACCCCCGCCGCGCGACCAACGGCACACTGAATTAATTAATGAATGCACATTTAGATATTACAAATGCTCGCCAGACCTGTTTAATTCACAGGAAAATATCTTTAAAGTATTTTTGTAACAAGTGGTGACCTCACGTGTTTTCTGGGTGAGGACAGGCGTCAACAAAGCGAGTCTGCCGAGTCAACATCAAGTCTTACAACCGACTAAAGAGATTAATTTTCGGGCCTCACGTTTCTCTAAATCTCTGTTTGTGCAATAATCTAAGCAACAACCAATCCAGTGTGTTAAAATGTCCTAAATCGTCTGCTTAGTTATTTTTGTTGCTGTGTGTTTTCTGTTGGAATTACACAAAACTTTCTGTAGCAAATAATTTTACCAACTTTAGGTGAAAGGTCTCCAGAACATCTGCTTTTTTTGGTGGTTTTTTTTTTACACAAGTGCAGAATTGATCATTCTGGTGGCTGATTTTTCCAATTGAAAAAGTAAACTTTCTATTTTCCCTTCCTCTTTTCAGGCCTTTGATGAAAAGAAATTGAATTATGCTGAACTAGGCAAAGGGAATCAATTGTTCCTCAGAGGTTCCCCCAGAATGTGTAATAGAATTATAGCAACTGCCCCACCTAATGTCTCACAGAATCCCTGGACCATGCCAAATCATCAAACCACCTGATTTATTTTTAATGGCATTACACCCCTTACTCTGTAGTGTCATGGTAATATCTGTGGCTCCTCCAGCTGCCTCTATATCACATTAGCCAAGCTTAATATTGACTGTGTAGGGCTCGCGAAACAATAAGCCTAGAAGACAGGCAGCTTAGAGGCAGACAGCCAATCAGAAAGCCCTGCAGTTGGCTGGAGGGGTGTTAACTAAAGCACTGAAGTTGCTTTTGCCCTGGAGGAGCAGTTCAATCAATGGGATGCTTAACGTAGGGGTACCCACACGGACCTGCAGCTTTCAGATCCAGGCATCCCTCAACAAGTCCGAGCTGACGAGAAACCATGAAACCTGATGCAACTTGATTCCTTTTATTTAGTCTCTCTGTCTTTCATGCAGCAAACAAACAATCACTTTTCGCCTCATTTAATCAGAAGCTGTAGTGTTTTCCAGCTGGCATCTGTTTTTTTGCATCAAAATGTCTATATAAGTGAAAAAATACTTCAAAAACCAATACATCGGGCTGATTTAAATATCATCTCATTGGCAGTGCACCAAATGCATATTGTGTTTTCTCTTGAAGCTGTGGAGAAACAGCTGCAATCCTGATATCTCCTGATATTTGAAAGAATATTATTTCAGTATTTAATTTTATAAAAAAAATTAAACCACACCACTTCTCACCTTTGTGTGTTTGTCATATTGCCGTAAACCACTTTGGGAATCAGACTATTCCACTTGTGGGCTACACGCACCTGATCACACACAATCTGTGGCCCCCTGCCAAACACTCTGAAATCTTTTAATTTGTTGAAATGAAACCCTGCAAATCTGCGCACTCATGTCATTAATTACCAAACGCCAGTTGCAGTTGGTTTTATTACACTTATGAATCTTCTAATGATTGTGTTTGTTGGAGAAGCTAGAAGAAGGAATTTGCAAAATCTGCCTATTGTGTTTGGGCATACTGATTATGGCCTTTGATTAGTGCATGGGTGCAATCTATTCAACTTCTCTCTCTCCCTCCCATCCTCCCCTCCCTCTATCCTTCCCAGCTACAGCCCCTTGGGGTATGCCCACGTCCCAAAGGACAGCCAGCAAAGCAGATGGAAGCCCCCTCCCCCTCTCCCTCGTCTCTCACAGCTCACCCCAACAGGGTTGGGGTTCAGGAAAAGGATGGACTGCGATTGGATGAGCACTTCATTTTATAAAATGTGGTTTGAGAGGTATTCTCCGACCACCTTAATTGGAATTGTAAGTGATTGTATTCGGCTCATTTGAATGGTTCAATTATCCTCCGTTGGCTCTAATAGACGGTATGACCCTCAAAATTCCCCAACAGAATGGAATTTGCGCGACTTCCAAGCAATCGCTAGAAAAATTGCAAGAGGTGTTGCATGGACACTCTCCAGCCACCGTATCAATAGCAGAGCAGCCTAGAGAGGGGTTGCAGGTGGCATATTGTGCAAATGGGCAATTTTACGCTTCCAATTATGCAGTGGGCACTTGATATAATATGGGATTGATTTACACAAACTGGCAGACTGGCTTTTATTCCCAGATTCCCCCCACTCGCTCCTCATTGGCTATGATTTCAGTGTGTTTAATGGAGAAAAGCAAAGGTTTTATTAATAATGCGCTGATGAAGGGAGTAATACTTAGGTTAAAAGTCCATCGCTATAAAACTCTGCCCCCACTTCTCCCCAGTGTCCGAGAGCACGAGTTAGGCTGTTCTCCTGTCCCTCAGGATCCATCCCAGAGAACTCCTGTATTCAGCTCCAGTGAGCAGCAGATAAGGCCGGAGCTCTGGGACTACCTTTACAACACGTATCTTTTAAAACACAGACGCACTCTTACTCTTTTATTCTCTTTAGGGAATGCAATTCCTTTTCCAGGATCTATTTTGGACATGCACACCCTTAACAAAGGTTTCGTGTTTGGAACAGATGAAGAACATCCAATAAACCTTTTTCGATTATGAAATGTGATGAAAAGCAGCTCTACAGAAGACAATAATGAGAAGCTTTTCTTCATTGACACTGAACAATTATTTTCATATTTCAAAAGTTGATTTGGTTGGTTAGATTGTTTACCACTTAAACAAAAATGAATTAGAAAAAGTCATTAAGTCCAGTTTTTTTTTTTTTTTTTTTATCAAAGTTTCCCCAAACAGCCCAGCCCCCATCACCCAAACACACCCCTGCTTTTATAATTATTACAAGGGGCTCAGCTTTCAGGAGACATAGAGGGAGCATGTGTGCATGGCTTTAATTCCTATTGTATTCGTTCAATCTCAGTCTAAGCGAGTGTGTCTGTGTCTGAGCTCAGGAGAGAGGGAGTGAGGGAGAGAAAGACAGAAACAAGGACCCATCTGTCAGAGAGGTGGACGAATCCCCCTTCCCACTCCAAACAGGTCCCTTGGGACTGCAGAAAAGGATAACTCACTTGTGGCAATAGTTGTGGGTGTGTGGGGTTTTTTTTGGCACAGAGATGGACTCTCAACCAAGGGAACTAACAGCATCACAACAAGTCAGAGTAAACAAGTGCTAAGTCATCGCTGGTGTGCTTAAGGAGACGCATCCTACTAACTGTCGTTGATGTGTTGACAGGGGGTGGATGCGCTTGATTAGTCTGTTTCGAACTTGTCAGCTTTCTGTTGAAGATTTGATGTTTTATGGTATAATGCATTCAGCAAAAACCTCATAGCAAAGCTCCAGACTAAAGCAGTTGCTAATGTTACAAAAATCCTTTTAGCAAACACTTCATTTTGTGCACCTGTGTTTCCTGCATTCAACAACCAACACTGCAGCATACGCAAGTTGCATTAGTTTTTAATTATTTTTATTTTTTATTTTTTAATGGAAGTCAGTTAAAGAGATTCATGAAACAGTCCATAACTTCTGCGTTCTATTATGACTTCTGTGAAATGAATCAGTAGTTGTTACTGTAATATGATAATCTGCAAGCTTTACATCAGTGCATTTACTTAATGTATAAGTAAAAATACACATCCACAAGATTTTGCTCCAGTTATAGTCTTTCAAAACAATGTGATATTTATGGCACAAATTAGGATCACTACAATGACGGAATAACATTGAAACTAATTAAAAATATATATATAACAACCTATTATAGAAGTCACCAAAGCGCAGCAATTTATGCTGACCACTTTAGATTCTTTAGACGACGTGCTCTGACAAAGATTCTTTGATAAAAAAAGAGAAATAAACATAAACATTTAAATTCAAATTGCAAAAATAACTGTTATTTAATTTCATTATTGTATAAAATGAAATTTGAAGAGTTCAGATAATCCTGTTTTTACAATTCTCAAAAATCATGTTTTTTCATTGTGCGTTCCAATTAATCTCAATCTATCTGCAGTCGACTAGGTAAAAAAAAAACAGCTAACACAATTAAACACAATAAAAACATAGCATAATAAAAAACATGATTTTTGAAAATGATAAAAACTGAGTTATCTGTTTATGCAAATAAACTCTTCATTTATTCTTGCACTTTCAGAAATAAAGGTACAAAAGCTGTCACTGGGGCGGTACCTTTTGTACTTATTAGGTTCAAATATGTACACTATACTAATATGTACCTTTAAGGTACTAAAATACAAATAGGTACAAATATATATTTTTGAAAAGGTACCACCCCAGTGACATTTTGATAGCAAAAGCTGGATTTTCATTAGCTATTACTTCAGTCTTCACTGTCAAATAATGATTCAGAGATCATGCTGATTTTGGTGCAGGAGTCTTATTATCAATGCTGAAAACAATTTTGATTTTTTTTTTTTTTTCTGAATGGAAAGTATTTCTTTGAAATAGAAATGTTTGTATGATTTTAAATGTCTCTACTGTCACTTTTAATGCAATGCTACTTAAAAAAATATTAATTCCTTAAAACACATCTCACACCCAGCTCTTAAATGGTGCTGCATTTTAAACCGCTAAAACCTTCCAACTTCCTCTGAATAACAATCTTTACTGAGAAATTCTGTAATTTATGAATACATCATTTCACTTGGCTCCTAAATACATTTTTAAATGTCTAATTCCCTAAAATATATTCAAATCCAATCAGTACTTTCTGTATAATTGCAGAAACGCAATTCCTTGGGACTGCAGAGACGGTTGGGGGAGTGGAGCTGTCACTCCAAACAATGAACCGGGTCATGGGAGTTCTGTGTGCTGTTCCTCTGGATATAATTTGAACTCTAAACTGTCTCAACAGGAGGTTGTCTATTGAGTACCGCTGGTCTCGTGGCTCTGCATTCACAGATTTTCTATGAAGACCCACTGCACGAACACATGAGAAACTATAAGAATTAATGTCAGATGGTAAAGAGGAGTAAATGGTCTCTTGTGATTGTAGTGTTCACTTCTGGTTGAGCTGGACTAGAAAATGCAGCAGGCCTCGGTCCCTAAGTTAGCCGCCCTTCGGTAGGGCACAAGGGAGAAGAGTTTGGGCTCAACACAGTAATTCCCAATACAGGTTGCAGGTGTGACACAGCATTGTGAAACACTCCTGGGAGGTAAAGTTGTGGTGAAGCAGGGTTACCCTGGGATCTTTGGGGAAGCATGACACAGTTACTAGGCGTGCATGCTGTTGACACACATGTGATCCCTGGTTCATATGGGACAGCACCACTCTGAACACACTTAAATGCATGTAGAAGTCACCCTCATCATGACCTCCACACAAACTGAAAATCTGAAGGCCAGGAACAGATTCTCAGTGACTTGATAATGTGTGTTAAAAAGAGAATTCTTAATTACATTTATGACTGTTTTCTTTCAAGTTAATCATGATTAATTGGACATTGATTGTTGAGTGTTACCATAGCAAATGGCTTTCTATCTTCATCAGTTCATAGATTTTCTATCTTAACATCACATCTATGCTGGCGAGTGGAAGCCTTCCTCCCATTGTGTATAAGGAAAGAAGCGTCGCCCGAGTGAACTAGCGGTATGGATATTGTCCTATTGTGTTGATTGTGTTGTCGCACGAGAGATTATGGTAGGCAGGCGACTGGCGCGTGAGCGCTGGTGCAGCAGACGCATCACTTAAGCCCATCTGTTCGTTTATCAATCACCAGTGTCCAGCTTGACTTAAACCTTCAAGTAAACTTCTATACCAATATAACATATTTTTTTATTATCATTATTATATTCTAATATATAATAAAATATAAATATAATTTTAGCATTTCAAAGTAGGCTATTTAAATTTATAGTAATTATTTGATCTATTAGCATTAGATTTGGAATTAATTTTAGTTCATTTTAAGTGTTACCAAAACTTTTCATAAAGAGAGTGTGAGCACACTCTCTAGGCCACAGATGTGCACACTTGGCTCATACAATGGGATCAGTGTGAAGACACGTGTGACCTGAAGCCCCACAGTCAATAGCACACTACTACAATAGAGCCCCTACTGTGGTATGAACACATAAGTAGCCCCATTTTTGACAAATAAAATCAAACTTTATCAGAGCAAAAGTTCATTTAAACTCTTCATATTATAGCATAGCTATACTATAGTTTAAACTATAACTTTGTATAAAAAGTGCACAAGCCTATTATTTTATCATTTTATATTAGCATAAATATGTTATAAACAAAAATAAAAATAAAAAAGCGAGGCAGCTAAAATTTGAATTGGCTTGAATGAATGGACAGTATTCAGGGTGGATGCAATTAGCCTGCACTTTTTTGCATGAAAACGAGGCTATATGTTGGAAAGAGTATAGGCTACGCTATATAGTCTGTAAAGAAATTATAGCTAAATAAGTTATTAAACATTTAAATGTTGCTCACGCAAAGTTAAAAACGTAGCGATTCACTCGATCTGCGTCGTTTTCATTCGCGAAACATTATTGAAAATGGCGGCCACCTTGAAAAAGTTCTGTAGTAAATATTTCTGTCATATTATCATGTGTTCTTTACATCATTACTTCGTGAAATAAAACGATGCCCAGCGTAAGGCAAGTAAGTATCTGTTGCATATAGGTTAGTCTTTTCAGACTATTTCGTGTGACAAACCACCCTCGGGCGCAGCATGCATGGCTGAGTGAGTTATCTTAGCGAAACAAAACCGTTTTGGCTTGATTAATCCAGCAGTTATTGAGCGTTATGTTTTGGTGGGGCGAGGGGCGCTAATGAGCGGACGGAGCGAATGAATGAAACGGGTGAACAACACACACACCTGCTCACATTGCACCAAGCTGTCACAATCATTTACTGCGACGCGCGCGCGTCTTTGTACACTAGACTACTGTAATTAGAGTTAAGACCAACGTTTGACCTCGCCATAAACCAAATAGGGCTCAGGGGTATTAATCCAGCACTGAGCGGACTTTATTGGGGCAGAAAATTACGTTAGGTCACGAAAGAAAAGCGGAGAGTGATATTTGTATAGCGTCTCAATGATAGGCTATTTTCAATTTGGAATACTGGTGTATTACATAATCCAGCAAACGACATTAGTGCTGCTGATCATCAATTCAACAATAAAAAGTAGTTCATGTTTTAGTTCATTGTTTAATTCATGAAGGTGATAGCCATGATGGCCTAAAAGTGTTTTCTCTATTTTTAAGTTTAAAATTAGACCTGTATTTATATTGCAGTAGCCTACTAGGCTACTACATAATTTAAGACAAAACAAACCTCTTATACTATACTATAATCTACTAATAGCCTGTAGGCTACTAAAATATTAGCCATTGCCAGCATGTTCAAAGAATTGTATCAAAAATGTTGTTATAAATGTTGTAAATTCTTTACAATTTAAAGCCTTTAAAACCCTTCAAAATGAAAAGAATAATAGCCTACAAATAAATAAAAACACGTTCTACATTGTTGAATGAATTAGCCTAGATTTTAAATCGATGAATAATTTAATAGATTATACATAACCTAAGAGACACCTCATTGACCCAATCGAAACATTTGTTATAGGCCTAGTTCTCTCTCTGACGTGATAAATAGATTGCAATGCCTCTCACTTTGCAAGATTTTTAAGATGAATGTATAAGTTGCACCGTTCCCTCCACTCAAATGCGAAAACACTCAGACACAAAGCCCGGGGGATAAATGCACACACTTAAGTCGTCAAACTTTTGGCCACGAGCGCGCCACGCGCGTTTGGATCAGCTGGAGGGGTGGGGGGCTTGTGGGCGGAGCTTGTGAGCATCACTAGAAAGTCAAAGCCGGGAGTCAGTGCGCTTCAGTGAGGCATACGACGCGCTCTGACGCACCAATGGAGAGCTAACGGACCTGCACTGGCGCAGACGGACTGTTGACATACATAAACCATCAGCGTGGAGTCTGGAACTTTGTCTTTTCATTTTTTACAGCATTTCTTTAAAACATTTTGACAGTGTGTTCAGGCTTTCTGACCACCTTTTTCAAGTTTTGTCGAAGTGAGGCCAAGTGCCGCATTAACAGGTAAGATTATTTGAATCCTTTTTTTTATATATTATTAGACTATTTGTTTAAGTAGCCTATGTGTAGGCTAGTCTATTATTTTTCAGCTCTTATCGTGTCGTATCGTGAAAGTAAGTTACTTTCCTACTTAAAGTTGTAGGACATCCATGATATTTCCGGCTTTATTTTAAGATTTAGATTTTAAAAATTCTGTGTAATAATACAAAGTTACTATTTATTGCATTCTCGTTACAAATAATTAAACACACAGGCTAAGTGAATTATAAGATTAAATGTAGCCTATACAAAACATAGTTAAATTAGAATAGCATTAGATCTAAACGCAGGGTAAACCATACTAACCTATATAAAATATTTTCACAACTTTAGCATAGTATGTCCAGTTTGTTTCCATCGATTTTGTTACAGTTGTGCATGTCATACTTGATCACATAGCAAATGCAAACTTGTCGTAAAAAGCAATTAACGAAAATCTTTCACTTTGGAACAATTTTTATTTCATTTTCAGGAAACAATATGAACGCAGATTATATAATCCAGTCGAAATGTGTTCATTATTACAAACTTTTGTGTAGCCTACTAATAAAGGAACGACACGCTCCAATGCATAAATATTAGGAATGTTTATAAACAGAAAAAACGGAATGTAACTTTAATTATAATCTAACCGCATTCTGGATGGATTTCGCGCTTTAAATGGAAACATGGCTATCGTCGACGGAAGAGAATCATGAGGCCAACAAGTCGTTGCGTCAAAAAGTAGTTGGAGACAATGCTGATGTCTTTCAATCAAATCAAATTCAAAACTGTTCTAGTAGTATTAGCGTAGCTTGGTCCTGTGTTTGTTGATTCCGGTTTACAGGCTCCCCACAAATTAAATCCGAGCGCTTTATCTGTGGACTAAATCCAGTCGTGTCCCAGATTGGACAGCGTCTCCAAAATGACTGCAGAAATCAAAGGGTTTATACAAAAAGTCTGTGCCATTAGATGGAGCATTAAAACTGAGAGAAGAAATGGAATTATAGAGCTGTAAGCTATATAATACTCATCACAATAATCGTGCTGTCTGTCAAGTCTCTCCATTATGAGGGTTTTAACTCGTGTCAAGAGTTCTGCTCTGAACATCTAAACACATAGAGTTGTAAATGAGGTTTTATTGTGATTTGAATGTACTCACAATTCTGTCTCCTGTGCCCTTAGATCACAATGATGACCAAATCTTATGGAAAACCAGGGGATGTGACTGAACTAGTCAGTTCTCTCGGATGGATGGAGGAAGACCTCAGCTCACAGGATGGTGACCGGACACCTGAGATAGGTCACTATGCTCTACACAGGAGACCTGTAGAACTGGGCAGTGAGGATATGGAGGAAGAGGAGGAGGAGGAGGAGGAGGAAGAAGTGGGTCTCGATGGAGAAAAGTCACCTAAGCGAAGAGGCCCTAAAAAGAAGAAAATGACCAAAGCCAGACAAGAACGTTTCCGTGCCCGACGCGTCAAGGCCAACGCCAGGGAACGCTCACGCATGCATGGGCTGAATGATGCATTGGACAACTTGCGGCGCGTAATGCCTTGCTACTCCAAGACCCAGAAGCTTTCCAAAATCGAGACCCTGCGGCTGGCCCGCAACTACATCTGGGCACTGTCGGAGGTTCTGGAGAGCGGCCAGTCACCCGAGAGCCTTGGCTTTGTGGAGATGCTTTGCAAGGGGCTTTCGCAACCTACCAGCAACCTTGTGGCAGGCTGCCTCCAACTTGGACCCTCGTCCATGCTGATCAACAAGCTGGATGATAAGTGTGGGGTTCAAGGAGTAGGTGGTCCTCAGGGTCACCCCATCAGCTATCCTTCACCGGGACTTCCCAGTCCACCCTACGGCTCGTTGGAGGCCTCACACTTGCTTCATCTGAAGGGCTTCAAGGGGGCTAGCTACGAGAACTCCTCACCCAATGAATGTAGCAGCGGCACGCCACCTTACGACGGCCCTCTTACTCCACCACTCAGCATCAGCGGCAACTTCGCCCTCAAGCAGGAGCCTTCGCCACATGAGGCTGAGAGGAACTTTACACCTCACCCAACCCATTACATCTCCTCACACCCACACCCTTACCCTCCTTCCTCCTTGGCTGGTCTTCCAGCTCCTCAGGGTCACCCGCTGTTCCCAGGCTCCCGTTTTGAGCTTCCTTTAGACATGGCTTTTGAACCGTTTGCCCCTTCACACATTGTGACATCACAGATGAGCAGCATTTACAGCGAATAAACAGAAATGACCACCAGAGACACTCAGCAATTCTGCCTCCTGCTCCTCAGTGTGCCTCAAGGGGCGCAGCACATTTAAGGAGACACTTTGCATGTATCCTGTCTGATCCCTTAAGAGACTACAGTGGTCACTGAGAGAGAGTATCTGAAACGAAACCCTCCTGTGGCAACTGAAGTACTGAGAAAGAGATGCATATTTTTTTTGTTAATTTATTCTTGTTTCTGTCATGACTGAGTTTGTTACTTCTTTAAATGTTATTTTTAACTGTTCTGGGATTTGTATTTTGTAATCACTTGATGTTCTTCACCTCAAATAAGATGACGACTTCGGTGCACATGCCATAAAAGTGCATCAAAACCGACACATAGACAAGATTTTTAGATGCATACAGAGAGCAAGGTCCTCAGTATTTTTCAGCACTGATCAACCCGACGCTGATTTTCCACAAAACAAAACAAAACACAACACACAAAACATAAATAAATAAAAAGAAAGAATGAAGGAAAAGGACAAATTTAGTACATTACATTTGCCATAACAAATGCATTTATTTATGACTGTATTTAATATTTATTTTGATGACAATTGTACGTTTTGAAACAATTTGTCAGCACTGTTTTTATTGGTTCGTTGGTGCACTGCCAGTCACTGCTACCAATCCTCATAAAGTATCTAATTTATTTATTGGAATTCATTCAGTTTTATGTATTTTGTCATTCTCCACATTTGTAATTTTGCTCAAGTGTTTGTAAATATTTACCTGTTTCGCACTTAATAAAATAAATATTCTTATATAATATGACACTATTTTGCTTTGTTCATTGCTTTTTAAAATGATCATGATCTTATCCATTTAGAGATTCTATATAATGAAACACTTTACCAGATTATATTAACATTAAAACCAGACATTTAAAAAATGCATTGCATTTCAAAATAATGATGCAATATTTAGAAACTTTTTGTCATTGTAATCAAATGTTGCACTGTTATGCTTAATCTATTTATCATAGCCATGCTGCATACTCTCTAACGTCTGACCAATTGTATTCATAGAAAATCTACACACACATACATATGTATACACGTGATGAAATTTGCAATCACCGAATTTCTAACGTGAAGTTGAATCATATATATAATAGCCATTTTAGTGATTAATATAATGTTATGATGGGCACGGGAGTCAGTGGAGCATGTGGAGCCATGGGAACACATAGCTGTGGAACAGGTGACTGTGTCATGGGATCCCCTTTCAGTCTCACTTGCGTTTTCCCAGCCTTTTCATTGGCAAAATGGTTAGGGAAATCAACAAAACAAAACAAGCGCACAAAAAGGGGGTTAATGATGTATAGGGAGAAAAAAAAAGTGTGAAAAATGTATTTTTAATGGTTCCGGTATAGCATGTCGCATAGCTGTACTGAAATGTTTGCAGACATTGTTTTTCCACAAACCTTTATATCTCTAGAGTACAGGGCGGTTGTTGACTTTAGCGCTGTGCTCATACAGGACAATGCGATGCCTCTCCAAATGGACAAACAGAGGGATGATGGGGTGACAAACCAGAGATCCGGTGTGTGTGTGTGTGTTTATTGTTGGAAGTGGCACTAAGATGAGAATGGGTGCCTCAGAGGGTGTTTTGCCTGAAGTGGAC
>JAUCMS010000050.1:12840253-12851619 GCA_032357445.1 Enteromius radiatus | reverse complement strand
CAGACAGACAGACAGACAGACAGACAGACAGACAGATAGATAGATAGATAGATAGATAGATAGATAGATAGATAGATGCTCTTCCATAGGTTTCCAGTATAGCAGACGGCGGTGCACCTGCCCCTGGGCTCAGATCAAACTAAAGAGTGACAGTGAGAGCCAAATTCAAAGATGATCCACAGCAGGTAAAGGGAGGTTAGAGTTCACAGAAGGGTGGAACAACCCATTAAAGTGACATTGTGAGGTGAGACTCGCCTCCTCAGAGCTTTGTGAGGGTACTGGGTTGTCAAAGTTAAAGAGCTTCTAATAGGATGGGGATGCTGTCATGTTTACCCTGCCTCCCCCCTCTACACGCCCACTGCATTGTGGAGGTGGCCCGGCTTTGAGCCCCCACAATGGCTGGAGAGGAGGGACAGATGGGGGTCCCTATGGAAGGAGGCACAAAAAGAAAGCAAGGTAGGAGGGCCTAACTGTGTGAGAGAGAGCCTGCAGTTAGCTCACACTGATTGCCATGCAAAGTAATGGAGAGTAAAAGAGAAACGGATGGGAAAAGTAAGAAAGAGATGGAAAAGAGGAGGGGAAAGGTCACAAAGAGATTTGAGAGATGTGTAATCATCTATATATATATAATCTATACGGTATATGCCTGATGCACTAGTGCCCTTCATAAGTCTAACGTAGGGAAAACACAGAGGATAATGGAGGTTTCAGACAGGATCATTTATAGAAGTCTTAAAGCACTATACATTCATTTTATGACTTTATTAAGTTGACAACACACAAAACAAGTCAAGAAATATTGTACTGCATATCAAAAATAATATTCATTTGTGTTGAGAAACTGTCTAACAAAAGTCAGCATAAATTAAATGTTTACTAATGAATAATGTAATAAATTACAGAAAATATTTTTTTTATTTGTGTATGTATTTACGTCTGTATGGATCATTTATTATTTGTGTATTATTTTGTGGTTAACCAAATCGTTTGTGGTCCCCACTGACTTTCAGTTTTTCGCCATACATTTTATAATGCTGTTCCATAATAACTTTTTGGTTATCCATATTTTGTTTTATGTTCAACAGAAGAAAGAAAATACTACACGTTTGGACCAACTTTACATTTTTGGGTGAACTATTATTTCAATACAAAATTATATTGATAAGTTCTATTTTTTATGTATTATTATATTTATTTAATATGTGGTAATGAATTTCTAGATATTATGATTTTTGTATTCATTTTATTGAATTATGACCATATGACCAAAAAACGTTAAACAGTCTGTCTGTTCCAAACCTTGGTAGAATAGGTCTTTGTCTGGTTTGGCCCCTGCATGAGCTAATCTACGCTCTTCCAGGTGAGTCCCTCAGCATTAATTTGGCTCAGTGTATCATAAAGGCTGAATGGGGTGGGAGTTGAATTATGTGTGAAAGGAGGGGATGCGGAGCGGAGGTGAGGCATGGGTGTGTGGCAGAGCCTCGTCTGGTGTAAGATGAGGAGAGCCGAGGGGGAGGACCCACGCACAGCAACAGATGGGCCCCAATGGCGCTCTCAGGTTGTAAACTTTCTGTTGGGAACATCTGTCAGTTTGTCCATATGCCACATTTTGAGAGGAGAAGCCCCAGTGAGTGTGGAGTGCAGACACCTGTCATTCCCTGCGATCAGACAGGAAGTGACGGACTGTGCACCAGTATTTGATATTTGTATGCTGCTCATGTGATGCAGGCAAAAAACTGATTGTTAATGTGAATTGAATTATAAACAGATTAAACACATAAAATGCCTGGAGCGTCTATGACTGCATGCATATAGCCAGGAGCAGGGAGCTGCTGGACAATGCAACATTTACTGAAGTTGTGAAAAAAAGAAACTTCCACATGATGATGCAACTACGCGCAATCAAAACTGAGACCATCGTTATTTTGAGAATTTAAGGGGGTCTCTCCTCTGAGCTCCTCCTCTAGATGAGCGTTACATCATCTTTTTTTTTTTTTTTTTTTTAAATGTCTTATTTTTTCTATTTGCTCTGTTGCGAGCGGATAAAGGAGAATTAAGCATTTGATCGGGGCTCAGTGTCCAGAGTGTTGCATTAGACAGTAATCCAGGGCATAGGAAGGGGGAGATGGGATAGCATCTCTAATCCCTCGCCTACCCCATCCCAAACACACAAACTAAAGCCGTTTATACAGTTATCACTAAAAAAAAAAAAAAACTCCTCACATTTGATTTCAAAGTATGGCACAGCATTCAAAGAACACCAACACATTATTTTCTAATGGACATCGTTTCTTTCCTGCCCACACTCAAATCACTGGCAATCCTCCGTACCAGATATCTCGGAGCCCTCCAGTGGCACACTTGGTTTTTACCCACAGTTCTCCCCAACTTCACTACCATCTACACAGTGACAGATGTCATGGGGCAACAGTTGGTATTGAGAGGGAGGGGCTTAGGGCCATCTGCCCAGGGTCAAGTTTGGATGGAAGGAGGTCTCACAAAAGAGAAAAAGTGGCAAGTTGAGCTACATAGCTAGAATAGTGTTGAAGGATGTCCTGTTAAACCACCAAAACCCACAGTAATCATTTACTGTAGGTGGAGCGAAAGAAGATACATAGCCACCACATGGTCTAAACAAACAAACAGCTTCAAGAGTCTAAAAAAAAAGTAGACATAAGAAGTGACAGCGAGAAGACAAATACATTGATAGAACAGAAAAACAATTTTATTGGTGCAAGTTTACAAAAAGTGTACAGTTAAAATAATTTAGCATCACCAGATATCAAATAAGAGCTCTCAGACTTTTGCTAGTAGTCTCCACCTCATCACGAAAAAAGGCTATCTTCCTGTGACCCATCTTCCTCTGAGAAAAGCAATTAAATGGATCAATACATACATTTTATTAATATTAAATAAGACACACACACACACACACCACACCACAAATACATTCACACTTACAATGTAGATGCGAAGTCGCTCCTGTTCCAGCTGAAAGTACTCAATAGCTGTGAGCTCATCAAATGTCTTCTTCATATGAAGAAAGGCACAGTCGGGGGAGCGCTTTGCATGTTCGGACCTTATTGTAAGGACAATCAAGAAAAGTAGCGAAAACTTTTTCCCTTTTCCATCCAAAGCCAATTGTTACAATCTTAGGTCTACATCAGCATAAACAAATAACGTAGTCAGAAAACAATGGCCACAGATTATAAAGGTGTGCTGCTGAAGCTCACCATGGGTTATCTTCTGGCTCCCATCCTTCCAGCTCTCTGAGACAGTAGAAACAACAGGCTACATCTGGCTCATTCTCACTAGGGCAGTGCACAAAACCTGCCTTGGCCATCTAAAGAGAGGATTCAGAGGATCTTCATTACTCCTTTTAATTAAAGCAGTGGTGGATTTTAACACTCAACACATTTATTATTAGTCAGTTTCTCTCGCTTTCTCTCTCTCTCTCTAACCTTTTTTCGACACTCACCAACTCTGGCGTGCACTGGCAATCTTCTCGAAAAGGCCACTCGGAAAAAGTCTGTAGTCGCTTTTCATAACTATACATCTGATTAAACGTCAAAAGCCGGGAAGCAATAACTTCTGCGTTAGACATTTCCGAAACAACACCAGACTGCAACTCAGCTCCACACAATAATCCTGGCTGAAAGTGGATATTTAATTGGTCGGGTGCTTATTGATTGTTGAATCGCTGACAGCTGATCAGAGGATAAACGAAATAAAGAAAAACGTCACTGTAAAACGCCATATAATAAACTTTGTGATGTTACGTATGTAGACGTATCAACGTACATTACATTGTAATATTTAAATAGACATGTAGTTCAAAAATGATGTTCACTGATACTAGTTAAGTTTGTCAAACATATGAACCAATAGAGTGACGTCTCCCTCTGCTGGACGAACGTAAACAGGTTTCGTGTTTTATGACAACTAGAAATGTTCAACATGGGGCAAAATAGTCTTTAAAAGCTTTTTGAAAAACTACTAACAAAATATTTGATAAAAGCTTTGATAAATTGACTAAAAATGCAAATTAATGTGCATATCAAGAAAGAGAGTTATACAAATATTATATTATAAAAATACGTTCATCATGGAAGTTTATTCACATCATATTTTGCTTGTCCCACACACAAGAACACACACATACACGTTTATGGAGACAAGATGTAGGCCTAATAATAATTTTACTATGAACAGTGTGTGTGTGTGCGTATATATATATATTTAATGTATATTTATTTTTGGGTTAAATCTTTCATGAGTTCCATGCCATTGATTCAATCACAAAATTACATTTTTTTAGTATGCTATAAAACCACACAGTATATGCATTGGAATGGAGACCTCATGTCAAGCATAATCCTTAGTAAGCCTCGTAAAGATTCCTGTGTTATGTAGTTACCGCTACAGGCTGCACACATAGTTCTGCGGTACAAATAGTAGATTCCCACAGGCTGTTCATCATCAGCCTTTTTAATAGACACAAACTTTAGTCTAGAGGTCTCAGCAAGTTGTGTCCCTTCTTACTTGGACCCAACCAATTACCGTAAGCCAATACATACACCATAAAGTGAGATCATAGTGAGTGGCAGACAACATTAATGGTTTGCGGTGTGAGTGTTTGGAAGCTGTTTATGACTGGTGGGCACAGGGAGAGGCCCTGTTGCTGTCACCATGTTCTGTAACTGTATCTTACTGCGCCTGGCTGCTGAAATGTGCTTACTGCTTCGAAAAAGTGGCCTCTCCACCCCTCTCTGCCCTTCATCTGATAGAAACTTCCCCGTGACTGTTGGTTTGTGCGTCACAAACAAATCCTACTGTTAATATGTTAATCTGTCTGAAAAGCGAAAGAGAGATCACTCAGCTGGGATGTTCATATTAAGTCAACATAAGGTTCTTCTGAGATTTTGAGAAGATTTGTCGCTGCTTGTTCTCTCTTTTGTGGTGATAGTTTGTCACCTAATATTCAGGCTAGAGTTTCACATCAGACATGACATTTGCCGTATTCGTTTCAGGCGAGACCCCACACCGGAGCTGTCGCTCATTTGCAGTCGGCTGCTCAGGACTCATCACAGAAGCTAAGTGGGAATGCCTCACCATCAGCTGTTGTATGGCTTCCATCTTGTGTTTGGCTCAGCCAAAGCCACAAAATAAATACTTCACCCAAGTCACACTCTAGATGGAACTGACTGGAAATATTTTGTGTGGCTGAAGTGTTATTTAATTTATTGGCTTTTTCCTTTACTACACAGGACACTAAAGTACTGGAAGCCGAGGGAGAGGGAGAGGGAGAGGAATCGGGACATAACCCAAATCAGCTCCCTATATGTCGTGTGTAAGCAAATGCAAGACTTTCAAACATATCTCAAACGTAGATTCTTAGATTGGTTCTTAGATTGGAACTTAGATGGGAAGATAAATAAACACAAACAAACAATATTTGATAATTAATTATTATATTTATTTATTTATCACAATGTAAATAGTATAAGAATTACTGTTGATGTTTTATTAAAAGATAAATTAACAAATAATAAATAATATTTAAAAGTAATTCTAATAATAATTAAATCTTCTAATAATTATTTATCACTATATCATTAGTAAAAAATTATAGCTGTTGTTGTTTTGATGTTTTTATTCAGAGATAAATAAGCAAATATGAAAATCACATATTAATTCATATTTACAATAATAATAATAGCAATACTATACAAGCAAACACACACACATAAATAAACAGATACTTTGCAAAAACAGATAACTCAAGTTTTTTTAAATATTCAAAAATCATGCTTTTTATTATCATGTTTTTATTGTGCTGTTTTTAGTTGAAATAACCCAACTGCAGTTATTTCAACTGACTGAAATTAATTGCAATGCAAAAAAAAAAGAAAGAAAAACACAATTTCTGAGAATTGTTAAAAACAGAGTTGTCTGTTTTTGCAAATAAACTATATATATATATATATATACACACACACACACACACACACACAATCTTCTCTCAAGAGATGCAGCAAATTTTCGTCACTATTGATTTATTGTGAAGCAAAATAATTTGCATGGCTGGAATTCTCATATTTTTCACTGGCTTTTTCTTTCCTGCAGAATATTCCTGATATTCTTCTCCAGTTGCCAAACCATTGACATAGAAAGCAAAACATAATGACCCCATTTGTCAATTTTGCCGCTTTAATGTAAAAAACATTTGTTATGCAACAACATATCTATATTATAACTTGAGCCTTGAATGTTCCAGTTGGATTTCAACACACCACTCCTGGGAAGGATTAAAGCCGGGTTACATCTTCCCAGCTATCAGGTGTGTGTCTCACATTGCCCAGCCTATACCTCTCTCCCTCTTCATCCCAATCCATGCTTCATTGACACTTGACTCTTTACTCTCTCACTCTTTCTCACCCACTCCCTCCGTCATCTCTTCGCTCTCCTCTTCTCCCCTTCCTCACACGGTTGTCCTTACTTATTAAGATCCTAGTGTGATTATCTGCTGGAATCTCTTGCACTTGTCCTGTATTCTCAGTGTGGTGAGATTGAGAGTGGGATGGGCTAAAAGAGGGAAATGCGTGTCTCTGTGTGACTGTGTGATACTTTGTGCAGGAGACACTCCCGTAAGTTCATCAGGACTATTCTGGCTCCAAATATTCCTGGAGCCTCCAAAACTGTGTCTGGGCGCTCCGTTGTTCATGCCAGGAAAGGTTTCTACGGGGAGTTTGTGGTGTCAGGGTGCCAGTGGAAAGACCCTCGGAGACAGAAAGAGGAGACGTGAGGACGGGAAACAGTCAGAGGAAGAGGGTTTAATGTGGGGTACAGGTAAGAACATCCACTAATATCTATTTCTGTTTGCAGTCTCACGTGAAAACATCCGAGTGCAAACTTTTTCCCTCAAGATCCTTTTTGCTGCATGGGCAGAAATGTACAGCATTCATGTATGTGTCTATAATGCACTGAGAACACTGAGGCTTATTTATATTTTCAGGGTTAAAATTATTCATGCACTATGGCATTTGCGAAATACATAGCATGCAAGACATAGATGAATAGTTTAGGAGATGTGATACATTGCATGGAGCAACCAGAATCTAGTCTTCCTAATTTAGTCACGTCAGTGTTGTCATTAAAAAGATTGTATTTCATGAAGAACTGCACACTTCTCCTGGACGTTTGAACTGGCATTTACTGTATGTGCTTCCTCTTTTCTCTTTATCAGCAATAAGAAAGCAGTTTTGTCACAGTGTTCATTATTCTCAACAGTATGAGTTTGATTTAAGATGTACAAGCCACTAAAAAGCTAAGCAATAGGTCTATTGTGTGTGTGTTTGATTGAGTGTGCTAACAATTTCGGAGCAAATATTACCCACAGCCATTCACAAACTATATTCCATTCCATTGGAATGACCTTTGAAACGTACCTTGATTTTACTTTACTTTACCAATGTGCAGTACTCAGAAAGGAACAAGCTCTTTTGATTTTTTCTTTTAATATCTATATTTGGATGTAAAATAAACAGGAGCTTTGATTGTCAGTCTGTTTCTTTAGGACTTACGCAATGTCCTTACTTTGTGAATCTGAACTACGCAGGAAAGCTTTTAACCATTTATGTTTCCAGTTGTTAGACTGACTTGACCAAATAAGTCACTGATCATCCCTACCATCTTCTACTCAACGTATTTGACACAGGTTTGTCATAAATTTGATTACGGTAAATCTCTGTGAGATGAACGTATGCACATATAAGTGTGTATTTGTATAAGCGTCTATATGTACTAGTCTAGATGTTTGCTAAGATAGAGGAGTGTAGACATGGTATTAGCAGGCTCTCTGTCTTCTGCCAAAGGTGTGAAATTAGCATCTCTGTGTGAGAGAGAGTGACAGTCAACTTCAACATTCTCTTCATACGCAGAGCTGGAAAAGCACACAGGGTATCCAGTTGGAAATGTCTCATCCTTCCAACAGCTTTCTAGAAATATTTCCTTCTTGTTGCACAGGAACCTAACTGATATGGATCCACTCTTGATCAATATAGTCTAATTTTAGTGTGATCATCCACTGTCATGCAAACGGATACTCATATGCCGGCTGCTGGCTCGGTGCTTTTCAAGGGCATTGAAGCGGAACCATGAAGGTCTTACGCATATTTAATGAATTTCAAAATAAAACCTTTTAACCTTGCACTAGACATGTATTATTTTTTTCCATTTTTCAAACCAAATTAGATCTAGTATGTAGAAGACAATGCTGACTACATTTAAAAAAAGGAATTGACACAATGTGATGGCAGATAAGCACATTGAAATGTCAGATTTATTAATAGACTGTACTTTTTTACCTATTCATATAGCTTATGTTTTTCTCTTTTGCTCTTTAAGTCTACGTTATTTTTTTATATGGTGGGCCGCCTGGACCTGGATGTCCCTTTGACCTTTCAGTGCAGTCTCTAAATTCACCACCCGTCCACCAGCACACACTGCTGTTGATATATACAGTGTGTTCTCAGAGCACATGACACATACACCCACAATACATAAAAGACATGATCATTTTAACAGGAAGAAAAGTGTGGATGGAGAATGTTAGAGATAGGCTGTGAAATACATCCAGCCATCTCAGAAATGGCAGAGACAGAATGATTACTGAAGTGCAGGTTGGTGTAGATTTGAGCCATTTAATACTTTCGAATAGTGATTTAAAGAATACAGAATTTGTCTCTTTATCTTTATAAGAAATATATGCAAGCACGAAACCATTTTATTTATTTATTTTATTGCAGCTAAAAAAACAGCTTGTTTTACTGCTTGTTATGAAACTGAGAGGTACTATTGGTGCCTCTACTGGCAGTAAATGGTATTACAAGAATGGTTGAACTGAATTTGAATGTCAAAAATCGAAGCAATTTGTTAAATTTAATACTTCTAGCTACTTTTTAAAAATACCTTTAAAGTATACAACATTTCCCCCTTGTGTAAATCTCTAAATCATTTAAAACAGCTCATTTTTGGAGATGATTATTTGAGATTCAAGATTCAAGATCTTTTATTGTCAATACAACAATATACACAGTATAAAGCGTATCGAAATGCCGTTTCACCCCAGGCCCCTTATGGTGCATTTATAAGAATATCAAAATATATCTACAAGAAATATATAACTGCAAATTACAAATAAATAGAACTAAATTTTAAATACAAAAAAAAAACAGAGACAGGACAAGAGAAAATACAAAGTGATCATGCATTTTTTTCCCTGACTTTTGCACTATTTTTAAACAGAGCTGGATAGATTACTTATCGTAGTCCATTACTGATTACAAATTACATCATTATAAAAATTGTAGTTAGTAACAAAATCCATTATATTTCACATTGTTAGGTAATGTAATCGGAGCACATCCTGATTTTGACAAGTTCGATGTTGGAACAACATTTTAATGCAAAATATAGTCTTGACCATATTTCTACTCCTAAACCTAAACGTACGTATGAGTAATGCCTAAAACCAGAGGAAATTATAGATAAATGACACTCATGTACAAGCACCAAACACTGACTGTAAATCTAAACTTCACAAAAACTGTAAACCGTTTCCTCAAATCTGATTGGTTAATCACTATGTTGCACTTGGTAAAATCGGGTTAGCAGTTATACGACTACTTTAAGATTACTTTTAGATTGCTTTTTACCTATTTACCTAAGCTGTCAATCACATTGATACAGTAATCTCATACCATATTAATATAAAAATACAAAGAGTAAGAAAACATATTTCATAAAGTGCTTTATAACATAAAGTGCATTATACTACTTTAAGGTTTCCCAAACTGGAGCTTGTAAATGAACTGCAGGGGGTTCATAAATCATTAAAATTAAAATAAGGTATTTTAGAATAACATTAATCAAAACAAAACACTTTTCCTGCAAGTAGTGTGATCATTAACCAACAGAGCACTGTGAACATGAAAATTATTAAAATATTTATTTTTAAATCTCAGGGTGCTTCAAATAAAAAACGTTTAAAAGAAAGAAATAGGACTTTATTGCTAGTATTTTAATAGCATAAAATAAAACTGTAGTATTTTAAAATGAAATGTAACCTAATTACACATACTTAATTTGGAATTAATTTGGAATCTGATAACATGTAATCAGTTACTATTTATATGTCCCTTTCCCTCCAGAATGTCTGTTTGGTCTGTTCTTAGTAGCATGTTAAGAACTAATTATACACTGTTAGTACACAGAACTGGCCTTCACCCTATCCCTAGATATACTGTATCTGTGTCTGCTGAACTTGCCAACTCAGAGTCCGGATTTAATTTCTTGTGCTCTGGTCTCTCAATAAACACATTAAAATAGAACCTCTATATTCCAATATATCCATGGGCCTCCAGCCAGACAGGGAAGCCTTAACAGTGTCCCTAAAATGTTTTTGGCCTGGTCCCCCTAACACATGGAGCCTTTCCCTGCAGCTGGGTAGTAATCTCAACACGGAAAGCTCTATTTCTCTCTCTGGCTCTTCATATCTCTGCGTCTTTGATCTGGTCCTGAGTACAGTGTTTAATTTTGCATGTTAGTTCCAGGTTTGTTTGTGTCCCAGGTTTATGTGACTGCTTTGCCCTGCGGGAGGTGTCTTGGTCCTTGCGTGAGAGGCTTAGTTTGCAGTCTGGAGGCAGTCCAGGCTGTTGCGTTACAGAAGTGTGTATGTTTGGGGATGTGACTCCCCAAGGCTCTATGTAAAAATAGCTCTCTTAATTATTCTGTGTACTAGTTACTTTTAAGTGAATGCTGAAATTCTCAAGGATGATTCCCTACTGTATATTCAAATGTCTGAGTCATCATATGTATATATATATAGGCTATATATATGTTAATTTTATATGATGAACTAAGAGATGATCTAAGACACACACACATCTACCATATTCTCAATCAGAATAAAGTGATAGAAGACACATTATTTAAGTTATTAATGTGTAAATCAATCATTATTCTGGTTTATTTTATTTTAATGGATGATTATTGCATGTAATAGCAGTTCTCAACCTGCAGAGGGCAGCAAAGCGCTTTTGCCTCTGTTTTAGGGCTTACACAGTGAGGAGCTTTATAACAATGAAATGGACTTCAGAGCAGGAGTCAAGGCCCTGTCCTTTGAGTCTGAGTGTGTCGCAGTGCAGGTTTATTCTGGCAGTGGGCTTTTATGGTTGACTGGTGGCAAGCGGGGGTGTTCCAGTCTTTCTTTCTCTCTCTCTCTCTCTCTCTGTCAAGTCAAGTCAAGTCAAGTCACTTTTATTTATATAGCGCTTTTAACAATACAGATTGTAGCAAAGCACTGA
>JAUCMS010000050.1:12825204-12839995 GCA_032357445.1 Enteromius radiatus | reverse complement strand
TTAAACTTTATTTATCAAATGCAGAGACGGTCTCTGTAATCAAAAGACGATAACCACTGGAAATTAGGTGTCCCCAATTAGGTGTCTGTCACACACACACACACACACACACACACACTTTCTCTTTGTCCTCCATATGGCTGCAGGGATATAGACAGATTATAGGGTTCACACAGCAGCACTTGACTTACATTCTTGACTCTTGGCCTAGCATGGGCTGTCTTACACTGACCAGAATTCGAAATTATTTTGACAACAATCTGTGAATTAAAAGAGGTGAATTAGAGTTTAGTACATTTTGACCATGGTAAATATCAGGACACCCATTTTTAGAGTCAAATATTTTATTATGATTTTCCAGTGACTCGTTCTGCAGTTTACATCAGTACGCCTGTAGGGGGCGAGAAGTGGCTTTTTGTGTATTAGCCTATGAAGGAGTAATAATAATTTATTCAGTTCGAACACACACTTCATTCTGGTGTGAAAATCTGGCTGTCTGGGAAAGCATACCATTGTACTAGTCCTACTAATTCTGTAAAGTCTATGAAAGAAACAAAAGAATGCTAGAACTCGACCTAAACAGCGAGTCATTGAATCAGTCACTTACTGAACTGAATTAGTTCAGAATCACTGAATCATTCGGCGAAGATCTGTCTTCGTTTGGAACTAGTTTCGTTTGTGGACCAAAAACAGACACCTCAGCTGAATTACTTCGACTAACATGTAAGTTACTCATATTAATTGTTCTATTGGTGAATAAAAGTTAGGGGTATGCCACCTGCATTTGTTATTTGGTGAATTTATGTTTTAATGAGTTGTGGGCTTTCTATGATTTGGGCGTGAGGAATTCATGTACTGTCATCCCATTTATGCAATATTAATGTGTGTGAGTGTGAACCTCAGCGTTTTCTTGGTTGTCATAACTATACTGGTCTTAGATACGACGGACCACCCACAGTTCGTTCACTGAGAGGTCTGATGCATTTTGAACAAAATGGCTGAGTCTTCCGGCAGTAAGGCCACACAGGGTTTTTGATCAGTCCAAATGGTTTAAAGGAGTTGTAAAGGAAGTTAGGGGGTCGTTGAAAGTTTTGTTGGAGTCCTCTGAAGTAGCTAGCTGCCTTTATTTTGGAAGAACAGAAATGATGATCCTAACTTATTCTTATTGCTTTATGATTGTGAAATTAATGTCATAACTCCTTGTGATTCTGTGGTGTCAGAGCTGTCTAACAAAGAAAGATCTAAATGAGTTAATCAAGTAACAATTTTGGGTTGCGGAAGTTACTGTAGCATTGTTTGTCATCTTCTTGACACTCATCTATCCATCCATCAATCACACCTGTTCTTTGATAGCCATTTTTGTTACGCTGTGACTATACCTATCCTAGACTTCACACACACACACACACACACACACACGGAGCCAGGGGGTGCAAAAGGATCCCCATTCTTGGATTTCACCCTCTCATCATTACATCCATTAAAGTCCTGCTGGGTCCCAGTCCCTAGTGGGTAGACAGCACATTAGCGCTTGGACCATTGAGCTCAACAAGGCCCTGCTCTGAATTATTGATCTCAACACAACTAATGAGGAAACCCTATCCCCTCTTTTGATGAGACACACACACACGGTCACACTACTGTTTAAGCTGTGCATCGCCGTCCACACCAGCACACTGTCCACCCAGCCATCACTTGGTTTGCCAGGACTGGGCTGGCCCATTTAATCAACCTGTTTATCAGTACTTTGACATTCACAGGCTCAGATGGCCTCAGTGAAAAGACCAGGGCTGTGTTTCACAAAGGAATCGAAAGCAAATGTAGTTTGTAGAAACTTTTGCCATTAATGGTCTCCACGATCAACTTTGGCTCAAAATGCTTTTGGAGTGTGAATTTTTATGCTGGTCCAAACTGGTTTATTGACCACTCCACATCTGATTGTGCATGGTCATTTCTTTGATTTTTTTTGTACATTTAGATTATCTTTGGCATCATGTAATACACTTAACCCCTAATAATTAAAATTAATAGTAATAATTTAATAGCACTAAATAGAACTTAAATGTAATATTGAGCAAACACTTTTTGTACTGTTAATTTTATTGCTAAGATGCCTAAATTAAACATTTAGTTTTAAGTGTATGATTTTAATATATGTCATAGTTCCATTTATCAAACATGATATAGGCTAATTATTATTGGCTTATCATATTGGCCAACCACAGAAATGGTATTGTTTATGCTGGCTCTTCATCATTGTTGTTCAGTTTTAATTTAAGGTAGAATTAAAATGAATTGCAGTTCAAAGAAATTATTATTATCCCAATTAATGTAGTTTTTCTTTGGAAAAGCAAAGCTGGCCAGAACAAGTGTTAAGTGCTGACTGCTGGCATGATTGCCTTGTTTGAAAGCTTTAAAAAGTTTATAGTTCCTCGAATGCCTTTCCAGAAAACAAATTCCCCATCCTGTCCTCATTTAGAGTTCATTCGACTTCTTGTGGTGTGTTGCCATTTCAATCCAAATTCACATTTATAATTTAAAAAGGTTATCAATTCTTAAACTGTAAATTTGCTTAACTCTGATAGGGACTCCAGCATACCAGCATCCAAGCCCATCATATCCTCAACAGGGGTCTGCTTTGCTTTAGCTTTGTCACCATTTGCATCCACAGTTGAAAAACGGGGATTCATGACCTTCCTCTTGACCTTTACAAAGTGAATGATTAAGCAAAGCTCCAATAATAAGCAGTTAATCAGTAAAGCTCTTTATAAAGACCTCACCTGTATCAGTGTGTTTACCCATTGGTGTATCAGGGCACACACATGAGTCCATCCTCATTATGAGCTGTTTGCTCAGGTGCTGGTCTAATAGTGTGTATGAGTGCCCTCCAGGATCAGATGATGGTGTGTGTGTGTGTGTGTGTGTGTGAATGTGCATGTAATGCACCTGTAGTCTAATAATAATAGAGCTTAGCTCATACGTCCAATTTCCCCCACCCTCCTTTATTTTCTGTCTCTGTGCAGTGCACTATCAAGAGTGTCAGCCAGCCTCCTTAGTATTCACATACCCACTCGCTGACTTACTGCACTAGCCAGAGACAACAGAGGAGAGAGAGAGAGAGGGAGAGAGGGGGAAAAGAAACAAACAGGAAGACAAAATAAAAGATCGCAATTTTTCTAGCCCCTGGCTCAGGCATGCTTAGTGTGTGTGCTAGTATATGGCTTTGGAGAATTAATTTTTGACGCCTCCTTTCTTCTCTGGCATTTTTTAAATGCACGATTCACCCCTGCAGCATGGCTTTCCTCCTTCGCAAAGGCTGCCATAAGCTCCGCTGTTGTCTATAGCAAACCGAATCGCTTACATACCGAAGATGTTCAATTTTGAATTCTTTATGAGGTGCGTTTCAAACCTGACAATGACACGTTTAGAAACTGGCCCAGTTGCGCTTAATAAGACTGCGGCTTGTGTCGGTGTCTCTCTGTCTTTGTTAGTTTCTCTGTCTCTCTTATTCTTCCTTCCAGTCTTTTCTCTGTGTCACTCCATGTCTCCTCATCCCTCTGTCAGTTTGAATTTAGTTTAATCTCCCCCTCCTCCTCCTGATTCCTTCGCTCTGTCGCTCTGTTTCATCTCTTCCGAACGCTCCGGTTCTTTTCTCATATCTCCCCAACCTATCGAGAAAAGCTTTCAGTAACGAATATTTCCTGCAACAGAGAGACTAAAGGAGAGCCTGAGGGGGGTGCGGAGAGGACGTTAATCTCCTTACAAGTTCACTGTCAAAGGGTTGCAAAGGGGACATGAAGAGGAGTGAGAGATGGAGAAGTGACCACCACCGTCGCGACTGCCATAAACAGACCGATTATGAGAGTGAAAGAGATGGAGGGAAAAATTGGAGAGCGAGAGAGTGTGTGGCAATGCTTCCATGCTTTCCACTCTGCAGGATGACAAGCGGCTGCTGCCTCTCCAATTGGACGGGACTGCCACCAATCAGAGCGCAGACAGGGAAGGTGCCTTTAGGTTATACCCAACCCCAAAAACAAGAAGCGGGGAGAGAGAGAGATAGAGTGAGAGAAAAGAGAGAGAGAGAGCGCAGCGCGGACACCGGCTTGACTGTGCTACTGAGGCATTTCTTCATGGTATCTGAGAAATGTTCCTGTTGAAGGGAAACTGTTCATCTTCTGTCTGCTGTAGAGAAGCACGGTGCATCCCAGTGCACCTACAGGGATTTCAGCTCACTCAGTGACCAAGGCTCTGGCATTTCTGACCCCCCCCCCGCAACCCTCCCCCACATTGCCCTCTGACTCACCTGAGAGAAGACGGCAGAAGACCTACAGATCCCTCCCCTCAGAATTCTGCTCATTCACCTAGAGAGAGGACATACCGGATACAGGATGGACAACAGCTATGCTCTCTCTCACGCAGCACTGGCAGCTTGACTCACTTCTTGTTCAGAAGAGGACGCAGAGAGGAGCACTGAGAAGAACTTGTGCTCCCCTGGATTAGAATTTGAAGAGAGCTGGTGCTGATCACAGGAGCGAGGCTGTTAGGATGATCTTGGGTAAGTTCTCCTCCGGTTCTTCTCCGAGGCTTTGTGTTAAATGCTGCGGCATCATCGAATTGGGATTTGGGAAACATCAACTGTTTGATTGAGCTCTTAACTTCTTTAATGCCTTTTTTCAACTTGTGTAGATCTGATGTGCATGTATTGAGTCATAGTGGTTCCTTTGAGATGAATTTGGGCTGATGATGAAGGTCACAGTTGTAGCAGCGGGTGTTTAGCGGTACAAGCTGTTTCACCCTTGGTCAGACTTCCGCTGCCCATTCTCAGAGGGATTTTGACACTCATATATAAAAACAGAAAGGTTTAAGACCTAAAGCAACAAAACAAGCCACTTCCTAAGTTGAACTTCCTGAGTTGTACTTTATGGCAGGTTATGACAGGATGTATCCAGGTGTATCTTTGTTTTTTTTTTGTATTAATTTGTTGGCTTAACATTGCATTCTTTGTGCAAATCATTGCTTATTATTAACATGATTGCAATTGGGATGCCCCCCCCCCCAAAAAAAATCTCTCCAATACAGGTATGTTGATAATTATTTTAATGTTATGGCCTATAATAATAAATGACAGATTTATTTGTTATTACTTGTATTGCATATTTGATTAAATATTATATAAAAACAAACAAAAAAAATAAACATTTTATAAGTTATTTTGCTGCAAATCAATTTAGGCATCACATTATTTTGTACATTTACTGAAACTTGCCATACATTTAACAATGTTGTTTATTGTTGTTTTTAAAGGCTAACTTCAAATGATTGCAAAAGCTTGCATAGTTAAGAAATAAAAATTAGAAAATAAAAAGTATCTCTAATATTGACAGAAAACCGATATGGTACCGATATCTTGAGCATTTATAAATTTGCAAGCCTTAAATCTAATCAAATATATAATGAGCTCAGTTCTGAAATTAAAAGCTATAAACAACCTCAACAGTATATTAATTTTAAGCATAAGAAATTTTTACAGTCTTTTGCGTGCTTCTGGAGAGTTCCTCCATTGCTCTAGGCTGTAGATGTGTGTGTGTGTATGGTGACTAGAGGCTGCAGCATCTGAGCCAGCTCATATTCCTGCAGGGGTTGTGTGAATATAGTCTCTGCACTCTATTGCAACAACACAATTGTGTCGGACAGTTGCTGTTGTGTGGCTTAGCTCTAGGTATTTTAGATCAAGATAATGGGTATTTTTTAGTCTACCTGTAACATACCTGTGTGTTGCCGTGCTATGAAAGTGTGTGTGTTTGTTTGTGTAATGCTCTGTGAGTGAACACCAGTTGAGGCCACATTGTTTAACGCATGCCTGGGCTAATTTAACAGCCGGGCTGCTACACTTCTCGACGGCATTTTCCTCAGGGCATGTTTTCCAGGGAGCCAAGCATAATGATTATAGGGCTTGTAATGTGTGATCTGTCTGCTCTATATGTATGTGTGCATATGCCATTATTACTACAGACAGAAAGGATTTATAGTTGCAGTGTATGGTTATGCACCACAATCAGCTTCATGTTTGCTGTCTTTACTTTGTCTAGCATGCAGAATGGGCTGACTTGTGAAAAATCCCCAGAATTAGATGCTTTATATATGTGTCCTATATGTTCTGTTAAAATTAAACAGGATAATTTACCAAAACCTCTTGTATAGTTTTTTTTTTTTCAAGGATAATTCTACTTTTGTAGAATGCAAAAGGAGAAATTTAGCTAAATGGATGGAGGCCAGGAACAGTCATGGTAACCATTTACTTTCATTTTTGGACATTCTTCTAAACTTCTCTTTTTTCTTGCACGTAAACAAGAAAGTAATTTTTGTCCAGTCACGTTCGGAATTATATGGGTGAACAAATAATCAGTATTTATTAAATTTTAATGAATGATTTGTATTATTCAAATTATTTAATTCTTTTATTTTAATGAAGAAATTGAATCATAAACTCGAGAATTTAAACGCATTTTCAGATTGGGTGTGTTCCACCTTAAAAAATATTGTTTTAATTATTTTGTGTGCTTGAATTTGGTTTTGATAACAAGCACAGACGTGCTGCTCCGATCCCATCAAAAGAGGCAGGAATGATGTTTGTGACTGGAGCGATGGGCTAATGGCTTCATTAACCCATCTGATTACAGCTGTGTCTATCCAATCCAATCAGTCACGTCTGACAACGAATATTTTCAAGTAGACTACTTCGTCTGACAGAATGTTTTCAAGCACTACATCTGTGTGTTCATTACCACATTTCCATCTATATTTAAAAAATAAGATTCAGACTTTTAATAAATTAATACTTGATTTTTGTTTTTACACAAGTACTGCTATGACCTCGTATTTAAGGACACAACTGCATATAAAAATTGCATTGGCGCATTTGAAAATAAATGATTCATTCTGCTATAATGCAGACGTGTATCAAATTTTACTCATTTATTTGCTTTAAGGTAGGTTGTTGGTATTTTGAATGGTTGGTACTTTTGTCATTGTGGTGACCTTTAGTTTGCAGATGTACACAGGACGCCACGTCTCTGCACTATTTTACACTCCAGTAAACAAAAACGATGTCAAACACTTCAGCAGACAACACACTACATTTTACGAGCTGTAGTGTGATGCAAAACAATCCTTTTATGAACTTCCTTTATCGAGCAGAGTGTGTGTGATGACTCATTTAGAGTACTTATCTGAATATAGTCTGAATGACCTTGACCAGAACCCCTTCCTTCTTTTTAACCTGATTTTAGCCCTTTATAAAAGCATATTCACATTAAAAACTGTAACTGCACACCAATGCATTAACGTTCTGTTTATTATAAGTGAACACTGCAGTTATGTATGTCATCTGCCACTTTAAATTCTTTAGCTCTTTGGATTCTTATTGGCTGTTAGTGTTTTTATCATAAAACTGAATTCTCTTACATCTTTTTGCGTGAAAATGAGCAGGTTGTGACATTTGTTACACTGTTCACTTTGGTATTAGCACATAAATGTTCTGTTGTACATACTGCCGAGCCCTACACGGCAGACCATACACTGCCATAGTGCCGTATGCAGACGCACATTGACTCTCCTGAGCCGTGGCATGCCGCCTGGTCCCCAGTGTTTTCGTCAGCAGGAATAAGACAAAGAGTGGGGTTGGCTGCTGAAGGTGAGGTGAGTAACCCGAGCAGCAGCACCACGATGTGCATTCACTGCCGCCTGCCCAGTGTGGAGTTTCTATTGTGGCCAGTCAGTCAGAACGTCCCCCACCTTTTTCTCCATGCACACCTGCACACCTGTCTGAGCTCACACACAGAGAAGTAAAGCTCTCAGAGCAAATCTGTTTAAAGGAATAGTGCCCAAAACTGAAAGTATGGTCATTATTTACTCACTCTCATTTGTTTCGTGAGTGCTCTCATGTCACTTCTGCTCTGTTTTTTATTTGTAGCTGTAGAGTAGCTTTATTTACATTCAGGCATCTGGGAGATGCTTTCAACCGAAGCATTCAAGGTATGCATTTTCAGTTCTTATATTTCTTGGAATTCTAACCCATGACCTTGGAGTTGCTAGCACCATGCTGCATTGTTCGAGCTTCAGCAATGCAGGTTTATGTGAGGAAAAGACTGAAATTTAAGTTGTTGATAACTGAAAATCTTCTTTTTCTTTTGTTTGCTCCACTTTCAGTGACATAATTAGTTCAAATTTAGTATATAGCACCATTTGCTGAGTTGCATCCATATATGTTTAAGTGAATTTGGTAAAACCAAAAGAAAAAAGGAAACAATATCACGTGAAGGCAGTTTCCAGATCAAGTAAAAATGTTGGATTTTCCATTTCTGGTTTGTGCCTATTTTTAGTTTCTTGCATTCTGATTTTTTTTTTACTTTTGCAAATAATTTTGTTGTGGTTTATTCAGATTTGTTTTATATAAATGGATGGAGACAAAATATGCTAATATTCAAGCTGTTGTGACATACTTTCATGCATATATTTCAAAATACGCAAAATAAATTTGAGAGGAAGGGAAATGTTTATTTTAAAGTAATTTGAGATTTGGTAGGTTTCTCACAAGAGGTATCATGTAGACTTGGAATGTATTACATATAACTGCTTTCATAGTACATTTTGTCATGTTTGACAAGCATTCGTTCCCATAGGTTTTCGCAACATTTGAAGAACAAAAATGTCTTGAGAGTAAGTAAATGACTTAATACATTTGTGGTTGAACAATGCCTTTAAAACCAGTGTTTGAGCTTGGTACAGTCGTTGCAGAAGGAAGGACTGTGAATATTTCTCTGTATTTACACATGCCGTCTCTTATTTGTTTCCCCTGGAGGGATCTGTTATGTTTTGTGACATTTAGGCACAGTGCCCAGGGTCGTCTGATGTGTTGGCTTGTCTCTCTGTCTGTCTGCATCTCTGACTTTAGGTTCATTGCAAGCACATCTGTCTTTATGATACGGCATTCTCTCACGCTTCCTGTCTACCTGGTTATCTGTCATACATCCCCCCCCCCCCCACCTTCTGTCTTCCTGCTCTCTCTCCTCCTCTTTTTTGCTGCGGTCAACCTTAAAACTCACCTTTCCCTTGGGGCTGTGAAGCAAAAAAATGTTTGTTTGAGAAGCTCAGCGTTTTTTCTTTTTTTTCCCATCTCCTCTGCATGGCTAGAAGAGAATGACACAGCAATTATGAGATCTGTCCCCTAAAGCCAAGTCCAAATGCTGCATATTATAGCCTAATTTAATCTAGAATCTTGCCCTTCATCTTTAAGTGTGCACTTTACTAAAGCATGATGTACTACACTGTAGAAAAGACATTGGTAATTGGTAATTGGTTATTGCGTTTTGAGTAACATGGCTTCTAGCTAAAATGTTTAGCTGGTTAACAGTGTATTTTTATAGGTCAATTTGCGAGACTAACCACAAACTGCTCTGGTCTAGGGTGGGCTTTTCAGCCAGGTGTTCAGAGTATGGCTGGTTTGATGTTCTAACTTTGCCCCACAAGAGTTTTTCCCCTGATGTCACATTTACCCCTTTACAGCACTCAACAACCATATTTGTATTGACAAAAGTAATGATCCAATAACCCTGGATCTTAAGCTTGGACTGTTAATTTTTCTGATTTCTCCCAGTTTGTATGAGTAGACTGTTTCTGCTTTATTGCATGGTGTTTCTTTAGTATTGCTTATTGTATTCTAGTTTTTTTTTTCCTATTTTAAATTAGTTGTATATATATATATATATATATATATATATATTCTAATTTATGTTTGAGTGATTTTATGTTATTGTAATTTTTATTAGTTATCCTATGTTTTTTTTACATTATATATTACCAATTTTAATATTATTACTAATTAGTACACCAACTTATTTCAATTAGTTGCCGAGGCAGAATTACATTTTCTTTTCAAAAGTTTTATTGAATATTATTATTAAGTTTACATTTTCATCCAAAATGTAAGTTTTATTTAATTTTAGCTTTATTTAAATGACCAAAACTGATATTTAATAGTTTAAGTTTTAGTTAGCAATAACAACACTGTTTTTTTAGTTTTGTTTTTTTTTGCTGTGTGCATTCTTGCAGTGCCATCAGCTAACTTGTCATAGCTAAACTTTTCTCCCATTGCGTCCCTTCCATAAATAATTTGAGAATTGTGTTTTACGGGGGCTGAATGCACCTACCAAGAATTACCATAGAATTGATTGCGAATGCGATAAGAAATAGCTTTCTACAATCTTTTCTTAAAACGCTATGATGTTTCTTATGTGTTTTGACAAAGCGGATGTTCTGCCAAGTGATTTTTTTGCAGATAATTTCGAATTCATCACGTCCACAACTTGTTTAACTTGTTAAACGCAACAGCGTAAGCGAGTTACTAAACAAACAGTTTGTTGTTCACTTTGGAAAAACTGTTCTTTGCATGCTGTTTTTCCCTCCTCATGCAGATACTCTTCAGTTTGATTTTATGAGCAGCTTCACACCCATTAAAGCTAAACACCTGCTAGTGGTTTGGCTGAGCAACTGCTGGTTAGCCACTGCACATTCACTTCCCGTTTTACAACCTAATCAAACCTTATGTTAGCGTTCTCCGCAAATGGTTTTGTTTTTGTCTCAGCTGGCGAGATTTCACCACACAAAATCATCAAGAAAATCAGATATCTGATAGAACGAGCCGTTTGAAGAAATGGGGGAACGACGTAATAAATTAGCCACAAGGAGGGAAATCATTACTCACTAAAACAGCATGTGTGTGTTTTTCTCTCAGACAGGTCAGCTGTGTGCATCGTAGGAGGTCAGTTTATTTTTTTCACCAAATGGCAGGTTAACTGCACTTGAGCTTCACACTATGTGAGCGCTTACATCTCCGTCCTCCTCTCCTCGTCAAACGCAGCCATCACTCTTAGCCGGAAACAGACTGGCTGGGTGCTAGAAGACTGTCAATAGTGGGTGTAACGGACACTAATGAATTGCCTATAACAGGAGCTTTGGGAGGTGGAAATGCATTACTGGCTGTGTGAGGCCCAGCAGACTGAATGAAATAGTCCCAACTGTATCTTCATCCACACACACACACACACACACACACGCATTACACCTCATTCCTGGCCCGAATACATTCTCTAATGGTTTAAGCATAGTGTGTGTTAGTGCCAGGTGTCTAATAGAGCTGCTCTTTAAAGCCCACAGCCAGGCCTCTGTGGGATCCTGTAACACAGTGTGTTTTTTTTTTTTACTAAACGCGCTCCTGGTATCTGTGTTTGCTGTGATGCATATGGTCGACTGGATCCTGGCTTTGTTACAAAGCCTCCATATTTGCTTTACGGTTTATTTTGTTGTATAGTCAGTACTCAGAGAGCAAACAAATCATAAAAGCCTGACTATACAATACCAGCGATGGGGTCATCCTTTGAATAAGGCAGTTTATGAAATATGCCAACCAGAGAGGATGATAAATACATACATCCGTCGACAAACAGCACACATTTATCAATAGTTTGAGCGCAAATCCCTGACAAATTGGAAGGCTGGATGAATTATGAAGCTTATATCTATGGGTTTCTGAGGGAGGGGGAAGTGTGTGTGTGTGTTTGAGAGGAAAGAAAATACAGTGTTTGCCATTCAAGGAAAGAAGGTCTGTGGATGTTTATAACTGGTATTATTGTACATTGTTTCCCACTGTCTTTTACGGTTTCAAAAAAGAGGAACAAAATCAATTCTCCTTGAAATTCTGGAAGGTCGATGCTCGGGAGTGTGGAGGGGGAAATGAGGGAGGGCTGGAGATGTGATAGCTTGCAGGAGAGAGGGAGAAATCTGTCCTCCAAGCTAACTGACAGGAGTATTGAGTCTCTTAATACCCTTTCTGGATGGGTTCATGCTTGGAAACTGAAGCACTTTTTGTAAGTCACTCTGGATAGATGTGTTGTGCTATATGCCTAAGGACAGTTCACCCAAAAATGACGCTCCTGTCAGCCTTTATTTACTCCCATTTCAATTGATACATGTGTGATGTGAGGGTTTTTTCTTCTTTCCCCCATGGAGCATGAAAAGAAGACTGTCCAGGAAAAACAAGCTCTTTTTGCTATGAAAATGTTTATCATTATACCAGAATAAATAATAATATGCAATTAAAATTCTACATTTAAACATGTTTAATGACTAATTGCTAGTTATCTTGCTATGTTATGTATTTTAAAAGAAAGTTTTACTGTATTGTAAATATAAAAGACTGAGAAAATGTATATAGTAAATATATAGTGGTATATTTTCAATAAGGCAGTATACTTATACAGATTACATTTAAAAAAAATAATATTGTTTACAAAAAATATATATAAAGGTAACAAATATCTTATAACAATAAGAAGCACCATAATTTAAAATTTAAATTGAAAATTTTTTTTATTTTAGTTTTTTTTTTTGTTACTTCTTTATTTAGATTATTTATTTTTTTCATGTTTCTATTTATCACTTTTTGAAATTGCATTTAATATTGTTTAGAAAATGTTTAAGGCATTTATTTAGTGTGAGCTGTTGGTTTATAATTGATTCACTGCAGTTCATTATGATATGTGGCCAGAATGTTGCCTCCTGGTGTACCAATTTTACAATTTTCAAGTTTTTCTTTAATACAATTGAACACTTTAGGATTTAATGGCATACATTTTATTGGACTGGTAAAAATAAGGTTTATGCATACACCTATTATGCTTATAATTCTCCAAAAACCTTAAATGTAAATGCATTGTAGCTTATGTCTAAAAAGGTCCTAGGTTTTCTCATGGACACATCCTGGGGGAAGGTTCAGTTAAAAGTTAAAGTCATGCACATCTTCTTTTCTTTTCTTTCTTTCTTTCTTTCTTTCTTTCTTTTTGTTTTTGACTATAAGGTGTTGAGCAGTCTGACAGCTTGTGGGAACAAACTGTTATAGTGTGATTGTTTTGGCCTGGAGACCAGCTTGACCCTCTGTCGTTTAAAGTTATGTGCCCGAAATGTCACCTTATGTTCATTCAGACTCCAAATTACTGAATGTTTATTGTAAATCCATCATTAAAAAGTGGCTGAAGAGTTTTAATGGGCTTTGGAGGCAGTTCCAGCTATGCAGGCTGGGCTCAGACCTGCCTGATTGCTGTGTGTGTGTATGCGTGTGTGTGTGTGTTTGTGTGTGTGTGAAGGAGATAAAGGGAGAACATGTGTCTGTGTGTGAATGTGGATCTTGCAGCAGTGTTTGGATGAGTCCCATAGAGTCATTGGCTAGCAGGTAGCTTCCTCGGTGAAAAGAAAAGTGATGCACCAGTCAGGAGCTTATGGTATGCACACCTGCACCTCCTCTCTGCTTACCCTCCTTCATTTTGCGATCTGGCAAAGGGCAGAGGATATGGAGGGACTGCGCTCAGACCTGCCCCTGCCCAGGAGGTAAACGCGCTGGTGTGTGTGTGTGTGTGTGTGTGTACACACACACATGCCTCTGTGGAGATTAGGAAAGGTGCACCAGGCCCACATGGCTAGCCGGGTCCAGTGATGAGTAAGGAAGCCTTTCCAGCATAGCTCCACTTTTGGCGGTGACAGACATGCCTGAGCACATTGGCTGATATTTCAGCTTCCCTGCGGAGGTGTATCCATGAATTATGAACACTTTAGTCTCCCTTTGGTCTCAAGGCCTTAATGTAAAATGCCTTTTTTCTTCAGTAGAACTTCCCTCGTTAGTGGTAGGAATTTTGATTAATTTAAGAAAAGAAAAAAATACAGCGCTTTCTTGTTTGATGGCGTTTTTTAAATTGGTAAATCCACATATGAATTAAAAAAAGAAAACATGGTCCGTACATAAATAATATGAATCACTTTCTTTTTAATTAATCCCATTAGACACATTGATGAAGGCAGAGTGATGAAACCTGTTTTTTTTTATTACACAGAAAATGGAATTAATTTGAGAACTAAGCATTAAAATCTTTCCTTTCTTTTTTTATTGTCTTTTCTACACTAAATGACTCAATGAATCAATCTACCAAAATATTTGTTTAGATTCATTCATTGATTCTTACACTTTCTTTGTTTATTACTCCTATGTGTGGTTGTGTTTTGTGTGTTAAGAGTGAGTCATTCATGAAACAAGAAAATTCTTTTTTCAGAAGTGAAAAACCAGATTTGTTCACTCAGATGATTTGGTTACATAAAGGTTTTGATAAAAGCATTGATTTGGTCAAAACCTTTATATTATTTGGGAGCTTTTTTTCTTTGTTATTTATCCCAGTGACTTGATTATTTTGAATCAATTGACCAAAATGATTGGTTCAGATTCGTTGACTGATTTATTTATTTTTTTCTGGCCAATCCATTGATTCAGTATGTTCCATCTGACTCCATTGTGGTTTAAAAGTGAGCCACTGAACCATTTATGTTTCACCAAAATCATTGTCGAAAACTGAAACAAACTTTCTTAAATGATTCAGTCACTGATTTGCTTAAAAACTATGATTTAAGAATCATATTATTTGTGTGTGGACCATCAGATTTTAATTTGTTTTATTCATCCCAGTGACATAATTCTTGATTCTTTTCAATCAGTTGACAAAAAAGATTTCAATACACCAATATTTGGTGATGAGTGGTTGCGTTTCTCACTGAACATTGAACCGAGTGAAAAGTTATTTGTTCAAATAAGCCTGTAATGATTCATTCATTGATTCATTGTTATACTCTTTCCATTCCTTTTACCCGAACTGAGTTAGGAAAGAAGTCTTTTATGTATGCAGCTCCGTTTGAT
>JAUCMS010000050.1:12811277-12825104 GCA_032357445.1 Enteromius radiatus | reverse complement strand
TCTTGGCCAGGACACTCCTGTAAAAGAGATTATTAATCTCAGAGAGCTTTTCCTGGTTAAATAAAGGTTAAATAAAATAAAAAAATTCACTAGAGTGATTTGTTCTCAAATAACAGTTAACACAAAAACAAAACTTGAAGTGTTTAAGTTCTACGAGTCTCAGAGACAGTTTATACTATTGTCTTGAAAAGCGCATAAGACCTGGGCTCAGTTTCTCTCTAAAGCCCTCCATCGCTGGTCCATTTAGAGCTCAAACTGTGCACTCCTGCATCGTCTTATTGAGATGCGGCCAGTGGCTTAAACGTGTTGTGAGAACTCAGTGATGAAAAACAGCAAAGCGGCTTGTGGAAAAGACGTGGGCCATTTCCATAAAATTAGCTTAGCAAATGGAAGGAAGCAGCAGCCCCTGCAGAGCGAAGACAACAGCAAGAGCCGCTGGAGAATTCACAATCCTCCCTCTGCAAAACGCCTAGCGCTGATCTCATATACGTGGCCTTTCATGGAATTAAGCACAAAATATCTTTACACTGGCACCGGATTGGATTAAAGAGCATATTATACAGTGCTGCATCATTATAAGAGGCGCTAAATAAGGTCCCAGCTGCCACGATCCTGTGTTTTTGTTGTCTATCTCCACATAAGTGTTGCTAAATCGGGCGATGGGAGCGATTCGGCTTTGTGGCACCCCAATAATCACAGCACATGCAACGCCACATATCTTCATTAGTGGATTAGCCGTGGGAAATGAATTGCGCTTTGTTTCTCCTCCACCCGAGCCTCGTTTCCTGTTTTTTCCTGCTTCTGTCATTTCTACTTAAGCTTTGGACACACAAACACACACACACGTCACGCTACGCTCTTCTTTTGTTCCCTGAAGGTGCATCAGCCGCCCAGTGGGTGTACTGACTCGAGACAGAACAAATTAAGGTCACAGCAGGCAGTGGACAGCAGAGAGAACCTGTGCTAGACCAACCTTCCCTGTCCACCTTCAACACATCACAGAACGCAGTCGAAGCCCGCCGCTAGCTTACTCTGAGGAGTCATAATCATTTAATCAAGACCCTTCACTCCCATCCGTCCTCCCGCTCTCCCCGGAGGCCCAAATCGCCTATTGTTCGTCTATAGAGAAATGATGAAAGGTGATGAGCGTCTTTGAACTTGAGTAGGAAGAGAAAATGGGGATTGTGAAGTACATGTGAGATGTGCTGCTGCAGCTTTGAGGGTGTTTTTTGATACGGACCGGAACCGAGAAAGAGAGACCGTGTTACTCGTGAATGGGGTTGGCATGAGTCATACTGCTCTCTGGTGCTTGATGGTGGAGTTCTCCCACAATGCATCTATTTCGGGCTTACTTTTCTGTCACTCTCTATGTACTTAGAAGCGTAACTTCAGAACGCTTACATAAGGGCCGCTGTGCTGTGCAAAACAAAACACAATAAAGTCAATTCACTCTCCTAAAATCAGAGCAACCGACTACTAAAAGAACAAATGGCATTGTAGATGCAGCATTTTATATGAGCCTTGACTTACAGACCCATGACAATTCAGCATCTTCATGGGTCACTAAGTCAAGGTTCATATTTTTTTGTTCTATTACAATTCAAATTTTTTGATCTTAAAAAAAAAAAATCTTTGTTTTGATTTGTGCAGTTAGAAAACTGTTCATGAAATAAAAAAGGAAAAGGCACAAAAAGTCCAGAACAGTTGTATTTTTTTAATATATTTATTAAGTTTTATATTTGCATTATTTTTTATTGTTGTATATTGTGAAATTGATTAATCGTGATTAATTGCATCTTAAAGAAAAGTTTTTGTTTGTATAATATACGTGTGTGTGTGTGTTATGAGTATATTTATTATGTATAATAAATACCCACAAATACAATATATATTTGGAAAATATTTACATGTACGTCTAATATTTGTATTCATATAATTTAATATTTAATTACTATATTATATAAACATAACCTATTTTTCTGAAATATATACATGCATGTGTGTGTATTTACTGTATATATACACACTTAATAAATATACACAGCACACATACATATGTAAGCAACTTTTTATTTACTTGATGGTCATACAAGCTATTCTGGTGAAATCTTTTTGTCATGTGGCATGAAAGTTTTTCAAAGCCAACACAAGTCTTTTCTAAAAAACGTTTTTCCCTTTTACCTTATTTTTTATGTATTTTTTTTTGTAGAAACTTATATAACATCATTGACCCTGATATGTCTTATGCTCTATATTCTTGGGTGAACCCTGATGCCTCGCCAACATTAACACCTTGGTGGAGGGAGGTGGATGGCGTTGGGCAGACCTCCCCTCAAGGGCAGTATCCAATTCTGCTTGTGTGTGCGTGCCTGTGTAATCCATAGCTGCAGGGAGGATGACCTTCACAGCGTGAAGCCTCAAAGGCTAATGCGACAGGGAGAGAGACGGAGGAAGGAAAGGGAAAGCGGGGTACCAAATGACATATTTAGATATTTGCCTTGCTGATGATCACTCAAGGGTGAAGTCGCACCACTTTTGCGTGTGGAGTTTCAGCACAAAATCCAGCGTCTTGTTCTTAACCCTTTAGAGGATGTTATGTAAACCCTAAACCTGCTCCACTTTTGTCCCGTTTAATTCAGTTTCCAACTCAGACCCTATTATCTGAAGGTGGAAGGTTTGGTCAGTGTGATCTCTGTTAAAAGAGTACTGGCTTATCAAATATGAATTGATCTTCGATGGAGCAGATGAAGAGGAAGTGCTGTGTGATGTCGATTCAGCGTTTGGCAGGTGCAGTGAACCCACGGTGGCGTTTTTTCAGATCTCATCAAACATGCCAGCACACTTACCTATGTCACTCTACAGGAAATCTGTCAAACTCATGGATTTTTCCAAAATGTTCTTTTCTCTTATATACAGATCATTTGATCTAATCTGAAAATGCTCCAGACTGTATTTAACAGAATAGAAAAAAGTTATAAAATGCAATAAAAAATATGAATTTATGATATATACACTCACCGGCCACTTTATTAGGCACACCTGTCCAACTGCTCGTTGATGCAAATTACTGATCAGCCAATCACATGGTGGTAACTCAATGTATTTAGGCATGTTGACATGGTAACGTCAAACCGCTGCATTTCAAACCAAGCTTCAGAATGGAAAAAAAGGTGATTTAAGTGACTTTAAATAAAGCATGGTAGTTGGTGCCAGACGGGCTGGTCTGAGTATTTCAGAAACTGCTGATCTTCTGGCATTGTCACGCACAACCATCTCTAGGGTTTACAGAGAATGGTCTGAAAAAGGGAAAACATCCAGTGAGCGGCAGTTCTGTGGGTGAAGATGCCTTGTTGATGCCAGAGGTCAGAGGAGAATGACCAGAGTGGTTCGAGCTGATAGAAAGGCAACAGTAACTCAAATAACCACTCGTTACTACCAAGGTATGCAGAAGAGCATCTCTGAACGCACAAGACTACGAACCTTGAGGCCGATGGGCTACAGCAGCAGAAGACCACACCGGGTGCCACTCCTGTCAGCTAAGAACAGGAAACTGAAGAGCGTTGCAACGCCACAGCCTACCTGAGTATTGTTGCTGACCATGTCCATCCCTTTATGACCACAGTGTACCATCTTCCAGCAGGATAATGTCATAAAGCTTGAATCATCTCAGACTGTTTTTTTTTTTTTTGAACATGACAATGTACTCAAATGACCTCCACAATCACCAGATCTCAATCCAATAGAGCACCTTTGGGATGTGGTGGATTTGCATCATGGATGTGCAGCGTGATGCCATCATGTCAATATGGACCAATATCTCTGAGGAATGTTTCAAGTACCTTGTTGAATCTATGCCACAAAGGATTAAGGCAGTTCTGAAGGCAAAAGGGGGTCCAACCCGTTACTAGCAAGGTGTACGTAATAAAGTGGCCGGTGAGTGTGTATGTACCTGTATATATATATATATATATATATATGATGGCAATAATAATATTTGTTTTTATATTTACAACATTTATTTAATATATTAATTTTTATTTATTAACAAATTTCACACTTTTTAATGATAATTCTTCTATTTATACAATTCAATTCAGAGATTTGTTTTGGAATATTATTGAATATTACTAATTCTTTATATATTATATACAAATGCATAGAAATTTAATTGATATTAGGTTTTATTTAGTAGTAAACATTTAAACTAAACTATGAAATCCATGTATGTCATCATGTGTGAAATATTGAATGTAATTCAAATTAAATTACTTTTTAAATTAATTAATCCATTACTTTAAAAAATAATAACATTTAAATTATTATTACAAATACAAAATAAAAATACAATAAATATAAAATATTGAATTTGTAATATTGTGTTTGAATATGTATATACAAATTAAATTTGTATATATATTTTTTTAATTAATCCATTTTTTTATTCTATACTATATGTCTTATAATTTTCCTTTAGTAATTCCTTATTTTGCATGGGCAAATCCAGGACATCTACTGCTGGCACTTAGGTGCGAATCGTCCTGGTTACCACCTGCAGCTCCAGACCAGTGACCTCTAAAACGGCTTCTTTTCAAATCCCCTCTCCCTGCTATTGATGTGCCATTCATTCTTTCTCGCCATCCAATTTCTCTCTCTTTTTAATTTCTTTTACCATCTATCTTTTCTCCGTCACCCCCTCTATTTTTGTCAGAAACAATCAGTGGATTTTCCAGTTGACTGCCCTGCATTGCCGCAGTCACAGACATGGAGGCAAGTATGAAGGGAGGGGGGAAAACAGACCAAGAGAGTGGGTGAAAGCGCACATAAGAAGCAGGGACAAAAGAAAAGAGTGAGGGCTCTCGTGATTGGAAATCCGTTTTGAAGAAGCATCGTATCGGTCCGTCCTGGTGCCCCACAGTGAGCAGACAGCACTGCGGAGCTGCATTCCATTACACGTCTGTCTCTTTCCCTGCCAACTCAACGGGCTGCTCTGAGCTCCGCCACCATTTCTCCCCTCCTCACCCGGCTCTTCACTCGTACTCCAGAGGAAAAAGTGCATCTCACATTTTGACACCATGCACCACAGTCCTGGCTGCAAGCTGGGGAGACCTCCAAGGTGCATTAAATTATATGTGCATGTCCTTTGCTACAGAGAGACAGGATGTAGCCTTAAATAGCAGCAGTGGGAGGCAGGCTGAGGAGACAGATAAAGAGAAACCAAAATCAACACAGAGGAGATAAAAGAGACGAGGATGGGGAAAAAAGAAGAGAGAAATATTTATGGGTCAGTGACAAATACGGATATCTGAAAAAATGAACAGAAGAAGCATTTTCAAAATCTAGTTTAGAATTCGTAGAAAACTGGTTGGCTTTATACATTTTTGAAAATATTTTTGCAAAAAAAAACAAAGAATGCCATTTTCCTCACACCTTGAATGCACAAGTACACAAGCTATTATACATTTTACTATTTAAGAATGTTTTTTAATAATTCTATATTGTGTTAAACTTGTCATTTGTTATAAAAATAAAAATGATCACTGTGAAGAATATCAGTTACCACAAAAATATGAAGCAGCACAGCTGTTGTCAAGTTTTATAATAATACAATGTTTTTTGAGCACCAAATTTTTGTAGCACCAAACATGATTTCAAACATGAAGGATCATGTGGCACTAAAACCAGAATAATGACACAAAAAAATATATACTTTTCAAAACATATTCAATGACAAAACTGTAAAAAAATGTAATAGCATTATACAGTATTACTGTTTTATGCAAAAAATGCACATAAATTTCCTTCAAAGGCAAAGAAAAATATATATATATATATTGACCTGAATTATAATATTTCCTGTTTATTTACGTATATTTTTTCGTGATTTTGTGACACTTTAAAAATAATAAAATGTGATAAAAAGTAATAAAATAGCAAGTGATAATAAAATGTGTGAATTAAAAACTATGTCATGTAGTTTTTTTCCACACTTTTTAATATTATTTTTCTACTATACATTTTTTGAATTCAAAGATTTGCTTAATAAAGAGGTCTATGTAAGTCATTTAAAGGGACTGTTCACTCAAAAATGAAAACTCAATTAATACTCCTTTAATAAAATCCGAGAGCTTTCTGACCATACATAGACAGCAATACAACCTGTAATACTGTGGTAACATGGTACTATTATAAATGTACAGTGGAAGAAACGGAAGAGGCTTTCTTTGTGCACAAAAAGTATTCTTGTAGCTTCGTAATATTATAGTTGAACCACTGATATCATATGAACTATTTTAACAATATCCTTGCTACCTTCCTGGGTCTTGAATGTGTCCTTTGCACTGCTGTCTATGCATGTTAAAAAAACTTAATTTAATCAAAAATATCTTAATTTGTGTTCTGAGGGTCTCACAGGTTGAGTAATTAATGACAGAATTTTCTTTTTGGATGCCTTTAAGTCAATGATTGTTTAAATTAGTTTTTGATTTATTTTATTCTATATCCTGGACAAAAAGAAACCACTGCCTTATCATTGATCAAGCAAGACCAATGAGCAAGACCATTGATTGGATGAGAGAGCACTTTTGTTTCCACTCCTGTGCCGAGTTGTTCACAACATGGATGAAGCGTGGTATTATTCTGGATCAGTGGCCATGTTGCCCACATATGTCAGTGGTGGCCAGAGGTACACATCAATATTCATTGAATCAGAAACTCTGACTCCTTTAGTTTGTTCCACCCTGGCTGAAAAGGGAATTACTTCAAGGATATATGTAGCAGATAAACTGGCCCTTTAGACAGGTCAATTGATTGGGATGGAGGCGATCTCTAAGCAACTGTAACAGTGATAGATCTAAATGCTTAATACAAACACACAGGGATTTAAAAGAGAGGACTGATCTTTTCATTTGTGGTGGGAAGCTATTACGGCGAGAATTACCAGGGTCTTGATGGACTCTGTTGCCTGTTGTGTCTGCCCCCACGCAAGACTGATCACACATACAGATCAATTTAATGGCCCGCGTGATCGAATCGACATCACTGCACGGCACACAAGCGTGAGATTTCAACCAATGACTTTGTCCTCAGTGTCCTTCATGGTGCAGGTGGATCACACACCAGATCAAGATGTGTGTAAAGACCTTTAATTGAGTTGATATAAGTGATGGCATCTTCTCAATGCTGTAAGTTTGGAGAGCTGGCTAATAGCCTCTTCTCAATGAGAACATGTGGCGGCTTCATCTTATTCCACATTCATTGAACAGAGTCGTTGATTTCATGGCTATCTGAGTGTGGTTAGAGAAGAGAGAGAGAGGAGACGAGGAGAAACAGTGAACAAGGTTTTCTTTGCTCTATATATTTGACTCTTAAAGAGATAGTTCAACCAAAAATTACAATTTTGGAACCCGCTGACATTCATTTTTAATGCGATGTTTGTTTTTTAAATCTTTTTTTAAAGAATTTATTTTAATGTTATATGTCTATATTTTTAAATATATACTTTGCCTATATTTTGTAGCGGAGGAGGGCTCTTAAAGCAATAGTTAATAAAAAAAAAATGACACACTCATTTTATTTTGAACTTCCTGTTGTTTTAATAGTTTTTATTTTGAAACCTATTGACATTTGTTTTAAATATGAATGATGGCTGAATGAAAGCATGAAGGAAGGAATGAAGGAATTAATACATTCCTAATTAATAAAATAATAAGCTGTATTAATTTATTTATTCAGTTATTTTTTATTTCTGTATGATTTTTTTTTATGTTTGTATTTGTTTTCATTTCATGTTTTTGCTTGTATTTGTTTTTGTGTTTATTTAATTATCTGCTTTGATGTTTTTATTTGTACTTCTTTAGTTTGATGAACACAAAAAAAGAAGGAAAGCAAGGAAATACAAGCACATTATAGCAATTGTGACCACAGCAACATGAATTATTCATCCGAGAAAGCAAGGAATCTCCGTAAATTGCGGTTGCAGGCTTATCTAAATGCGTCATCTTAATGCCTGATGAGCTATGCAAAACCTTTCATCTGTAAACAGCTCCCCCCCAATGAAACAGAGACTAACTCCTCCAGCAATAACACCAGATGACATATGAGACATTAGGCAACTTTCAGTCCCAGAGTCCCCTTCAAATGACGTTTACAGCACTGGCGAAGTGACAGCTCAGATGCCATATGTCTTGAGTGGGATTGTAACAACACTGCAGTCCTTCTCTTTCATTCAGTGTTTCTTCTTTTGCTCCTCCTCTCTCTGCCTTCAACGCAGCTTGGCTATGAGGAGAAAGGTCAAAGTCACAGAAGCGTTGAAAATGTACCTACAGGTGCACATAGATCCTCAGGGGCAGCCCATCATTGGACGTTTTCCACGCGGCTCCCTTTCTTTCTCCATCTCTCGTTCTCTCAGCTGTCTCTCCTGGGTAAGCTGGAGATTGGGGTTAATGTATACACTGTGTCACATGCTGCACGCTGCCACTGTCTGCCAGTTTATCTCCGAAGCCACGGAAGGAAAAAAGGAAGGAGGTTACAGAGGAACGAGAGAAGAAAACACTGAGAGGAGGAGAGAGGTGGTCGATTTAAGATGCGCGGCACGTGAAGGCCAGATAACCATCTTTTCTGCAGCCCTCCTCCAGTGTGCTGTTTGCTCAATCATCATTTACTGCAGAGAGAGAGAGAGAGGAGGGGTGTTCAGTGATGCAGGAAGGAGGAAGTAAAGGAGTTTGAAAGAAAAGAGTGAAGGGGGAAGAATCGTTCTAGATACAAAAGCAGGCAGTGAACGGTGCTGCAGAGATGATGCACCAACCCGGATGTGTGTGTGAGGTGCACATGACACAGCTCTTAACAAAATTGTTCAGAAGTGTGACAGTAGCACAGATGTGCTGTATTCAAATCAGTTTAGCTTTTCTCAGTAACTAGCCAATTTTCCTGTGCTATAGTGCTAAAAGTACTACACTGCATTTTACAGCTGAACAAACTAATGCACTCAAACACACATCGGAAAGTAGGATTATTATAGTAAACTAGTTTGATTTATTTAAATCAACTGATTCAAAAAATGATTCACTGATTCATTCAGTATGTCATTAACCACTCAAATAATAAGAAAAGTTTCTTGAGCAGCAAATCAGCATATTAGAATGAGATAGAAGGATCATGTGACAAGGAGTAATGATGCTTAAAATTCTGCTTTGCCATCATAATGATACATTTTTTTAAAGATATTTATTTTGAATGGTATTTTGCAATATCCTTTTTTTTTACTATATGTTGGATTAAATATTGTAAATGCAGCTTAAAGTTTTACTTACAAAAACAACTGAGCTTTAGCATAGTTTGCTGCTTTTTTTGTTTAGTTTTTTTTTAGTACTGTTGTTGATCTTCAAAGCTTGTCATGCTTCAAGCTCCTTCAAGTTTAAAGTAGCTTCACAAACTCTTGTACGTTGCGCTCTGTTGAGTTTAATGTCTGCAGTTGCTTCTGTCTTCTTCTGGCTCACACCACATGTAACCTTTCTGCTGTCCGCTTAGCCTTTCTGTTCTGCCGCCCACCTGAGTGTATGTGTGTGCGTGTGCAGAGGAGTCTTGCGCAGTTTTGTGTAATAGTCTAAAATACAGTCTCGTAGTGCACAAAACACAGCTCTCATCCCAGAAGACTTTTCCTGGTGGAGACGACTGAAGAGAAGATCCATACTTTCTCTCACCAGCTCCAGAAAATTCCAAATCTCTCACCCCCTGCTCCCTCTGTGAGCTCCTCCAAACTGTGAGTGTGTGTCTCCAGTGCAATTACTCAGATGATATCAGCTGTCAGTCAGCAGCTCAATGATGAAGCTGGGCTCTTTTACATGATAATGGGTTGCCACATTCAATCAGGCCTTTGTGTGGCAGAGAGGGGGCAGTTGACTCGTTAAAAAATGCAGCACAATAACAATGAAAAAAGCAGTATCAGCAAACTTACACTTTTGCACCTTCGTGGAGCTGTCTGTTACACTCACCTTTGCTTTTGCAAACAAGGTAGTGGAGGAAACAAAATAGTGCAAAAAGAAACAATAAAGAGGCATGTTAATGACAGTGAAGGAGAGGAAGGACAAATCTGAAAAGAGGGAATGGGGGAAAACTAAAAAGAGGTATGGACAGAAGTATTAGATGAGTAAAAGAAAGACGGTAAGTAAAGGAGAGGAGAAAAAGAGGAAATTCAGTAAGGGCAGTTAAATGATGCATTCAGTGAATTAAAAAACAGTAAGAAAAAACTAAAAGGAGAGAAAAGGATGAAACATAACTGTTAAAATGAAAAAAAAGCAGGAACCAAAACTACAAATGAGAGAAGAAAATAACTGTAAAAAGGAGAGAATATGAGGAAACAAAATTGTAAAGAAAGAAAAAAATAAAATGAAGAGAAGAGGAGAAAACAACTAAAATTTTATAAAACTTTATTATGGAGGGAAGGTAACCAAACTTAAAGGAGAAGAGGACACAATGCTAAAAAAGGCAATAGAAAAGGAACCAAAACTGCTCCTGGAGAAACTGGAGAGGACGCAATATGGTGCTACGTCTGTATTTGGCTTTCTCCTTCTCTACCTTGTGCCCAGTTCTCCCTCCTCCTCTTTCTCTCACATTCAGCTGGACTTCAAGGTCAGCCATAGTCTTTATATAAGGAGACTGCCAGTACACATTTGTTGGATGTAAGCATGAGTAACAGATGTGTGATTTTGCTTGTGTGTGTGTGAAAGAAGGACATATGAAAAAGCATACAGTACATCAAGGTTAAATACGAATTAGACCCTCCTGGAGATGTGGATGTATTTTCTGGATGAAGACAAGTAGCCTACGGATGACTTATTAATAGTTGGGTCTCACTGTTCAGCATGCGATTCAGTCTGCGCTAGATGAATGTTAAATGAACACTCTTCCTTCTGAGAATTGAACTATTCTGCAGTCAGTTATATTAGGTGACAGTATTCAGAGAGAGTGGCGTGAAGTGTGAGATTCATAGAAGCAGGTCAGGATTCCCCTCTCTCTGTCTTTTCTTTTGCACACTGCCTTTGGGACCTTTACATTCAAAGAGAATATGTTTTCAGACTAACCCAGTTCCCTGCTTGTTTTTTCTCTTGCTCTCTTTGACTCTCATCTCAGTGTTTCTCAGCGTCTGCTTCTCGGTTTTAAAGGATTAGTTCACCAAAAGATTAAAACATTTACTCACCTTTATGTTGTTACAACCTGTATGACTTTATTTGACAAACTGATCATTCAAACTCATCAACATGTCATTCGTTTGTAATGAATCATTTAGAGGATTTTAGATCGGTTTTGTGGATCAGGTCAAATAATACTTTAAAAAGACATTGTTTACAAGTCAAATATCGCTAGCTTCTAGAACTCTCATCAGAAGATTTTCAGAGCCCAAATTGGCCTGTTTCTCACACAAAGCTATTGTTTGCTTTGAGAAGAATGTACAATCATTTTATGTTTTTTTATGGTGCTTTGTGGTCATTTTGGAATTTGCAGCCCCAGTTCTCATTTACCTCTTACCAGTCATCAGTTTCGAGTCTTTAAGCTTACATTGTAAAATATGACAGGGAATTTAACTGTAAAAAACTGTGTAAATGTAAATTAAAACTGTAAAAATATATTTTTATGATCACATTCCGGAAACCAGAATTTATTTTTACAGTGTAGTTTAGTTTTTTTGCTTTTTAAATTTAACTTACACTATTATTTTCCACTCCAAGGCCCCCCACACTATTATTTTAATCTATTTTTACTTTAGGAAAATAATAATAATTATAATAAAAATAAAACACTAAGATAATAGCTAAAATAAAATAAATATATTTTAAATTAAAATAATTACATTTCAGGATTACAGAAGTTTTAGGAGTTTTTATATTGTTTAGGGTTCCTACTATTTATTTACAGTAAACGATTCTGCCAGTGGAAACGATTCTTCATTGGATAAGCATGCCAACCCCTCAGAGAACCCCAGAGGAGACAACCTTAGACAACTTACAGAATTACCAAATTTTGCCACAAGTTAAGTATATTAGGTTTCTACAATATATACATTTATTGTGGAAACTTAATTCCCCGGAATGCTGCTTTGCAATGATTCATATCATAAGTCCTATACAAATAAAGTTGAATTGAGTGTAAGCAACTCCAAATCTTGAAGCTTACTGAGAAAAACTGTGTAATTATTGTTCTCAGTGATTCTTTCTCAGGGGGTGATAAGAAAACAAACATTCTTTTGACTTGAAGCAGTAAATATATAGCAGTACCCTAGAGTTTGAGGACAATGTTAAGGACAATCAGCCTCCCGTGAACATACACCAATAACGTCACGTTCAGAGAGTTCGAAGCACTTAAAGTGATTGGACCGATGGCGCTAATGGAACATGGATAGAGCAGTGGATACACTCGTTTATCATCCCACTAAAAACACACAAGCACTCCACAGATATGAACCTTCCCTTTGCTGAGCAAACCCTCCTCCATTATTCATCTCCTGTGACTTACCGAGACCCGTTCTGCAGTTTTTTTTTCCTTCTTCCCTTTTAAAGACACAGTGGCCTCCAGGAACTGCTAATAAAATGGGCAGTGGTGGATCATCTTACCCATGTTCCTCCCTGTTATCTGTGCAGGAATCTCCCAGCCCTCTTTCTCCTTTCCCTCCGCAGATGAATTTGGCCTAATCCAGCCATTTGTGCTGAGTGATAGGATTTCATACCTGAGGGCAGGAGGCTTTGAGAACGCGGCTACGATAGACAGGACGGCCATTGTTTTTCCTGGGCGTGCACCCCAGACCTTTAATGGCTTGAGAAAGGTTATAGATAGATTGCGAGAGGATAGATGGGAAACTGCTGCAGGGGAAGTGAATAAAACAAGGGAGTGGCCACGTTCCCCACCACCGGTCCAAAATACAGTCCTTTTTTGTGGTGGAGGACAGTACTTTCAGGGCACAGGGCCAGTTTAAAGATTATTCGGAGGGTCAGGGTAAAGTCGCTCGAGACTGATTAAGGATCAAATGCTTGAACTCTGAAGTAATAGGGCAGAGTGTCGTTACTGGTATTGCCAATGAGGATACGGATAAAAGGCACATTAGATCATTAGCTGCCCTCTATTATTTCTGTCTTTCTAGCGTACATCCCCTTTTCCGATTCAACCCTGAGCACTTCACGCCATCCTACCATCCATCAAAGACTCCGGTGGGCTCTGCAGCCAGGAACATTCACATAGATTACAGATGGATAAGAACGGATCATCTTACCAGTCAAGCTGGCCCTCAGCCAAACATGGGCGATTTATAACAATGGGAAGAAAATGATAGAAACTCGAGGAAGAATAGCTCAGGGAGGATAAAAGGAGGGGAAGAAGTAGAGGAATGGGGTGAGAGATTAATGAACGCTAATGTAAAGGGAATTAGCAGTGTCCTTATAGGATATGTGTCAGTTGACAGCACTTTATCGTTATGAATGCATTCAAGTGCATTATTTGTTATATTTTTGTATTTGTTATATTTATGCCGCAGCATGTCTGTGATCTTTTCGTATGAGGGGATACAATCTTGTTTGGCTGGTCTCTCGTGCTTTCGTTTGTTTGTCTCTTCGTTCTTCGTAGTAATAAGCAGGTTTTGTACTGTAGGCACTGACCTCAATCCATCTATTTGTTTTCTCTGTAAAGCTAGGCCATCATTCCCTTGATGAAAACATCTCTTAACAGACCAAACGAGTTACGCTAGGGTAATAATACCCCACAATAACCACTTTGAATGTGTTTGGTGAATGACTCATCATGAGTCAGATGTTTTCAAGGTGTTAGGGTAATTTTAAAATTAGC
>JAUCMS010000050.1:12793277-12809161 GCA_032357445.1 Enteromius radiatus | reverse complement strand
AGGTGGTACGAAAAAAAGTACCTGGAAGCCGGTACAGGTACAACTTTTACACAGTGGAAAACCAAACAGAGCCGAGGTGAGCTGGTACTGTGTAGTGGAAAAGCGCCATTAGATGCTCTTTGTTAGAAGCTTGTAGTATAACATAATACAGTTCTGAAAACTGAATAGCTAAATTGAAACTAGCTTTTCAAGCTTCAAAGCAGCTAGTACAAGTAGTCTGTTTACATTAAAAGGATTAGCTTTGTTGACACTGGGATATGGACAGTGTTCTTCTACAACAGGGGTGGCCAATCCTGCTCCTGGAGATCGACTGTCCTGCAAAGTTCAGCTCTAACTCTACTTAAAACTTGACTCTGTTTTGAGAAGTGAGGGGGGCCGCGTGGCTTACTTTGCGAGTCTAGTTTGTCTGTGTCCATTTACAGATGTGCTTAAATCAGACGGATTCATATTCAACACGAGCTCATTTGACACCTGCTATGATTTAATCTGATTTAGATTCCGTGGTCGGATTTGAACTGATACGGTGACCTCCTAAATACGTGCGCATGCTAAAACCCAATCTATAATTCAGGTTGAAATAAATCAACATAAAATACTGAAATTATAGCCTCCGTAAATATCATTTGGGCCATTATGACTGTGCATCTCCCACAGGCGTATAATTTGTGGTGACATTTTAAATCACAGGTCTGACAGGACACACATTCTTTATCTGTTTTCTTCTCTTTTGCTGTCGCTCTATCTCACACACGTACTGTACAAACACAAATCGTTTAGCTGATTCACATTTTTTCTGTCTCTCTTAGTATTCAGCCAAGACAGAGCACTGTGCAGTGGAAGTGTGCAACGCAGACGTGAATCTGTGTTTATGTATGTTTGCGTAGGAATGATGTGTGGGATTAATGTCAGGCATGCCGGGGCTCATACCGGCCTCCTGCTGTAGCTTCTTGGAGGCTTATCACAGTCAATCATCTCTTTGTTCACCTCACTCTCAGCACGCACACACGCGGACCGCAGACATGGCTCATGTAGCAAGGCATGATGGTCAGGTTGTAAAAGTGCTGAGCACATGCGGTTGGGGAGAAGTTTTTATCTCCCTGCAAAACTTGTACTTAACATCAGAAGCGCTTTGGGAGGGGTTGACGCTGCAGGGCCTAAAGATAGAGAGGGGGAGACTAATTGATTAAGAGCTGTGAAAAAAGGATAAAAGGGATTTATATCCTGTTTGAAATCTGCAGAAGGGTCAGCAAGCAAGGTCACAGTAGCACCTCCTTGTGGCCAAATATAGCATGTGACACAGCCTGACCGTTCCAGTGACAGCAGAGAATCACTTCTGCTTTTAACACGGGTCATTTAAAGGGCTGACACAGTCATATCGCCTTCTATACTCATAAGCTATGTTTGGATACTGTAGCATACTAAGCATACTGTTCATGCTGTTTCAATGGTATGCAGCAGGTACACTGTGCACAGTATGTGAATTCTTTCAAACCTGGTCTCATGAAAATGTGTATATATTGTACAGCCAATTAAAAAAGAAAATAGTGGTATTGATAAGCAAAAATGTACTCTCATGATACGCACGTGCATATGATATGCAGTTTTGCCATTCATATGATACGCATCTTCCCAAAAACCCATTGTGTTTTATGTGCACGCCAAAGTCAGTTTTTGAGTATAAACAGTACACCATATCAAAACATAAACTCATGCTGTTGATAAGCCAAAAAAATATACTAAAAAAAGTGTGGGGTGGAACTGTGGAACTTTTTATTCCCCAAAGTAAGTATCCATGAAAAAATATTAAAATGTTCTAAAACATAAAACTATTAGGCAGTACAACTGTTTTAAACATTTATAACAGACAGTAAGTGATTTGTAAATGTTGATGGCCTTTTCCAATATTTCACACAAATCTTTACTGTATTTTTGTGAACAAAAGAGACTGCTTTCAAAAACATTAAAAATGTGGTTACAAGCAAAATTATGTTTTACTAAAATGTGTACCAACCCCAAACTACTTCTCCTCACTTGGTTAATTCCTCAAAAATCATTGATTATTTCCCTTTTCTTAAAGACGTCACATAAAAACAATGCACCATAACACGGCTTAAAAATGTTATGTTTAATTATTAATGTTTCAAACATTAAGCATGTAGTAAGAAGTATGCTCATATTCTATCCCAGACACAGCCAATGATCTTGTACAGTCTTTATTTGTCCTTGTTACTTTGCTTACACTAACCCTAACCCTAACCATGTATAACATGCACTGTTGCATATTCACACAACTTTTAATAAATATTAGGCATTGACCTTATATTCTGCATGGTACAGTATGCATAAAATATCTTGGTTTCAAACATACTGTATAGCCAGTGTTCTTTTATCATTGTCTTTTGTTGCTTTTACCTTGTACACTGGACTGTATACTTTTAGTTTGTATACCATTTATACAGTATTTTTAACAAATACTGTAACAAAATACAGAATATAGGCTACTTTACTATTTGCAGTAAATTCTATTCCATTCTAAATTCAGCCAACAATCTTTTAAAGTCTTGTCTCATTTCTTTGCTTGGGCTTTATACATGGATAACATATTAAGCATTGTACACCACATACTGTTTCACATACTGCTATTATAGATATAGTCTCTTATTTATTTCTAATCCTTTCGCCACTGGACTGTGAAACTACAGTAGCAACGTTTTGGTAACCCTTTTATGCATGTTTTTTCTCTCATATTTGTTGACACACTGGAGTTTAGGAAGCCAGGCGAAGTGCAGAAGCATCGAGAAGTGTGTTCATTCGAATTAAATGAGAATCTTAATGAGTAGCTCTCTCCACAGACCTCAAGCCACTTTCATGTGCTAACCCTGAGTGACGAAATCCAGCCAGTGGCTTACAGAGGTGACCAGACACTGGATTGAGCCGTATATAATGTTTAACTTTGTTAAAATAGCCAATACAGATAAAGAAACCAAGCAGAATGTTTTTCCATTTGTTACAGTCTTGACTGGTTTAGCTAAGAAAGCATCACATTACTATTGCTGTTGCCATCTCTTTATGCAGTGAAAGCAATAAGCCACTCTGCGTGTTTCAGTGATAAGATCGGGCTTGTGAGTATGTGTTTTTTATCCTGAGGTTGGTTTTGATGGCGGATTGCGTTGGCGGTCAGATGAGGGGCAGGCTGTCTCTCTCTGCCGTTCTGAGATGGGACTGGAATAGCGAGCAGTGCTCTGCTGCCGTCACAGTAATTGGACCTAAATTGGTTAAATGAATGAGCCATTTCTGCTGCCTTGGTCACAGCTGAGGACAGGACGGACATAGGATCGTGTCCCCAACTGGACGGGTCTGTCAGCATACAGATGAATGAAAAGAACAAAATTAATTTAGTGCAGACAGCTTGTGATTTATTTCTCTTTTTTTTTTTTTACCCATTAGCAGAAGTGATGAATTTTTATTGGAAAGCTGATTTGTCTGTTTTCTTTCTAATTTATAACTGTAGACAGTTAAAGACAAACCTTGACCTTATCGCCAGACTGTCTTGTCTGGTCTTCTTAGATTTCAGCTAATTAAATCTCTCCCCGGCAAAAAAAAAAAAAAATGCACAGGCATCAGCAGTGCATGACAAAACTGTCACTGGCAATATGAACTACAATCACCGCATATACTGTACCTAGCCTGCTTTATTTAATTTATTTACATTGTAAATGTAACACAAAAGCTGTTGCGGCACATAATCATGAATTGCAAACACAGTGTGCGTGCTGTCGCTGCATACTTTAATAATTAAAACATCTGAGGAGTTGCACATTCAAAAGCAAAATAATGAAAACGTACAAAGAGTATCTGTCCCATGCTGAGCGCTTCCTCTAATATACACCAACTGTTCCTGCTTATAGCTTTCGTTTGATGGTTGAAGGAGACGACACCTGTCTGCTGTAATACAAGCAATAATTAGGGCACTTTGTGTTCTGGAATATGCAGTGCAGGTGCTTTTAGAGGAATGATCTGGGCTTTTTGTGTAGTTTGACTTTTTACAATGTTTATACATAACAAGAAATTTACATTTTGCACCTGACTTGCATTGAATCTGTTTGTGCATCACTAGTAGACCCGAATGGAATTTTTTCCATTTTTTCCAAAATTGGAAGTTTACATATGGATTTATTTTTATTTTTTTTACTGTCACATGATTGTGGGTGCAAGACATCACATGAGGTCTACTTTTAGTTAGTTACTCCCCAGCAGTGAATGGCGCTAATCTAAAGCTCATCAGGATGGCCCTGATTAAAGAACACAGAGCTAGTGAGAGACAGACAGACAGAGAGCAGTGGATTCAGAGGGGACTAAACATCTATCTGCATCTCTCATCTCATTAATCTGCATTTGCTCCAATCTCCCTCTCCTCTGGATCATCTGCACGACAGGTGCTCAGCGAGGGGCTTTCGGGGACCCTGGCTCTCTCTCAATCTCTCTCTCTTTCGCTCTCTCCAATTTGTTCAGGGCCACTGCTGCTTGCCAGGGGACATCTGTGTTCATCCAAAGCCAGCCATCCTCTTCTTTCTTTTAACCTTTCTCTCATTTCTTGCTGCTGTAACCATTGCATCCCTTATGCTTCACTCGTATTCCATATGTTTTTACAGCATGAATGATGTATATGGCATTTTCTACAAACAGGATACAAAATAGTCTATTTTAATCCTATTAATCATTAGTCATTTTTCATGGATTCGTTTTCTGTTAAATTGCTGTTTGATTTGTTTCAGTCGTCTTCCAAAATGCAGCAAATGTCATAATTTTTTGTTCTTTTTAAATGTAAATAATAACAACATTAACCCTTTTTTATTAGTAGTAGTAATAATGATAATTTATAGTGCTGGGTAATGATTAATTGCATCCGAAGTAAATGTTTTTGTTTATTTAATATGTGTGTATATATAAATATACACATGCGCATATAATTAAACATACATATACTGTATACTGTATGAATACTGTACTGAATGTAATTTTTTGTAACAGGAAAATTATACTGTTGTTAAATCATTTAAAGTAGCATTTACTTCTGTGAATAGAATTCAGCAAAAATCAAAGCTAAATAATGACACCAATTTGTACCCTGTATGTACCGTATGCATTCAAATTTGGAGTAATGTTGCCCAGGGGAGCAGCCTGAGGCCAGAAACGCTGCGCTGTTCCCTTGGGTTCCTCTCCGCACCTGAAGAAACCAAATCACCGATTTCTCTTCCACTGCAACCAATTAAACTACTGACCTCCCGGTTTGAAGGTGACCGGCCAACTAATGAGATACAGCTCAGTGCCTTTTATGCACATTTTAACGCCAACATCCTTTTATTTTCCAGCCATCGCAAAAATCTTCCCTCTGTAGCTTCCGTAGCTGTGTCAGCCTTGACCTCATCATGATTGTTCCTTATCTCCAAACCATTTCATCCTTATCTCCCCCCACCCTGCGCTCCTCACAATTACGCCAACCTTCAGAAAGTGGCGAATGCACGGCCTAAGAAATAGGATTGCCAAGCTTCAGTATTAGAGAGCGGCAAGCACGCCTGAGATTCCATTTATCAGGACCAAACAGGCTCTGAATTATTTGAGTTTGTTCAATCGCTTTCCCTCGCCTTTGATCTTCCCGTGCCCTTCTCTCTATTTATAAACCCCTCCTCCCCCACTCTTTCTCCCGCACTTCTCCCGTATCCACACGCAGCCCTGGATCACTCTCTCCCAAATCCTCTTCCCAAAGATTCCTTTCACACCAGCTCCTTTATTCCCATGCGCGTCTGTCCCTCGGTTCCCGGCTGCCCCCTCGTCGCAGGATCTTTAAACGTGGTGATTACAGGCCCGGCGTGTGTTGCAGGATTCCTAGCGTGTCCCCCCTGGTCCTCCGCACCCTTCTCCAGCCTGATCAGGTTCCCGCAGCTTGTTAGGAGAATCAGACTCAGATACAGTGGCAGAACAACATCTCCCCGCGCCACATGGGCTTGATGAGGCTGTTAAGACCGCTGGTATTATCATCAAGGCACTTTGTTTTGTCAGCAGAGGATCTCAGTGTCCAATCAACACACTTGTTTGAAGCCAGTTGTCATTGTGCTGGTCTTTACTGGTTTATTTTTCATGGAAGACGCGTTAAAGCGCCATACGTTATCCAAGCAGTAAGTACGAGATCTTACTCCCGTTTTTGTGAACGCATGACAAATGCGCACTCGCATGCACTTACCCCGTCACAGTGATTTACAGTGTGAGCCGGGCCCTGAAAGTATTCTTTAATTTAATGAGGTAATTATACACTAGGGGCAGGAAGCAGACTGGACCTAATTTATGCATGCTGGCCGTGGTGTTTTGTCAAACACACTTTGACTCTGCTGCAAGGACAACTGTCCCCCACACGCTTCGAGTGCACTCGTGTTCTGCTCCCCTCTGTGTTTCTCTCTACATCTCTCCCTCGTTGTCAACAAAGCTGCGCCGTTTCTCTGCTGGCATGTGGACAGACTAAACAGGCTTGGGTCCTCTCTGGTTGGATCAGTCACACATGTCCTGAATTATGTCAGCACTGTATTGCAGTGACAAGCCCACATAGTGGCGGTTTACATTAGAGTCTTGTTTATGTGACTGAAGGGCATAGTGCCATTCAGAAAAAAAACTCTTTCCTCTTAGCCAGTTAAAAGGATAGTCCACTTTAAAATGACAGTTATTTCATTATTATTATTATTATTATTATTTTTTGGTTTCTTTGAATCACCTTACTTGCATAGTGAAAATGGTAGTAGGCTGTTTTGGGTAACCATTGACTTCCATAGTATTTTTTTTCCTACTACGGTGTCACATGATCCTTCAGAAATCAATCTAATAACTAACTAATATCTAATTTCATAAATTTAAAACCGATGTGTGCTGTTTGCTGTGACGATAAAGGACGTGATACATGATGAAGGACACTAAATAATGGCTTCATGGCATCAGAAGACACTGAGGTCATAAGAATCATTTTATTGATACCTTATTGTGCTTTCATGGTGCTTTTATGGCATCTTTTTTGGAGCTTGAAAGCCCCTGATAACTATATACTCTATGAAAATGCCTCTTCTGGTACAAACAACAACATCTGAGGATAAGTAAATTACACATTTTCCATTTTTAGGTGAACTATCTCTTTAAGGCACACTGCGGCACTTTTGAAGAGAACCATTTGCAGCAAAAGGGAGTATTTAGAGTGTGAGTCATGTGACTTTTGTTGAGCACTGCATCAGGGACCAGCAGTGCCCACAAGCGACCACTGGCACTTTCTCTCTCTCTCTCTGTCTCTCTCTCTCACCAGCAATCTTGCAACCAGTCTGCCTTCTTATTCTTGCTGTTCTCCTTCTCTCCCTCGCTCTTTATCTCCCAGTGTGCTGCACAGCCAGCGAGGAGTCTTGCATGCCTAATTTGAGTTAATGATGCCAGGACTCGTCCAGGCCTGAGGCTCCAGCAGGAGAGCAGGAGGAACAGCTGTGGCCAGGCTGAGACAGCATATCTCTCAATCTCTATTTCTCCTTTCTTTCTCCCCGCGCATCTTGACATGTATGCCAACAGCAGCACAGCCTAATGACGTCTCCTACACAAGGAAACCATCTCAACTGCGCTAGGAAATCAGGAGAGAGTAGTTTTGACGAGCAATCTTGAAATAGAAGCGGAGAAGGGCGAAAAATCATCCAAGATTAAGCAGGAGACAGGCAGTTAGGGGAAGAGGGAGAGAGATAGAAGGGAATAGATTTAAGACTGCAGGGAATTTAAGGCGAGGAAAATCCAGCAGCAGAAATTAAGCAGCTTAAAGTAACTGCTCGCTAAAGCTTAATTCTGACGAGAGGGTCCTCACACAGTCTCATGCAAGAGGTTGCGCGGGCTGTAAAGGATAAGAGAGGACAGGCTGACGGGGAACAGAGACTCAGTGACGTGGATTGGGAGACAGAAAGAGAGAGTTAGAGGGGGCTGTTTCATAACCAAAGGTTGACATCTTTCTGATGAGTTTTGTGCAGACAAAAAATATGTCAGCACAGCCACCTCTGAGCCTCCGGGTTTCACCTCTGTACAGCATGAAAGTCGGAAATTTGAGTAAAGGCGCTTTATTCATGCTTGATGTTGCAAATTTAACCCGGTGACAAGAAACTTTCCTCATTCAGGAAAGTTTAATGAAAGAATTAGAGCTTTTGGCTTCTTTAACTTCTTTCTTCTTGTCTCTGCAGGAAGCATCAATCGAACAGGGGCTGTCCCTACATTTCTGCGGACCCCCACAGTCATCCAGCCTCATCTGGATATGAAGCCTTTCCTACAGTTTCCGATGGAGACTCCTCCTCCACACAGCGTTGGGCTCTTCCACAACTTCAACGCGGTGAGATTAGGCCTCTGAAAATCTCTGTCGACAGTACTGCATTGTTGCATTACTCCTAAAAAAAAACAACAAATATGCTATATTGTGGTTTTTTTTTTATGGAAGGTGTTGTCAGGACACCTTGTGCCACTTGCTATTAGATTAGTTTCTATAAATGTTGTTGACTATAGTCAGGGGTTCATTTGGGATTTGTTATGTGGGGGGGGGCATTATTATTTTTACCTTTATAGAGGGCATTTTCTCACTAATCTTATTAATACTTTTATTTCAGATGCTTACATTTGACCTATAAATTAAATTATTATAATGTGTTTATTATCTAGCCTATAGCTTACGTTAAATTAAATATTATTTCAAATAAATAAAAGTAATGAGGGTGATCGGATTACATAAATATTATACCTGGCTTGTTTGTGTATTTGAATGTGCCTGACTGCTGTCCGTTGGATGGTGTAATGCTGTGAGTTCTCTCATGTCATTGTGACTTATAGCTAATCATTTTGATTAGCATGCAGCTCGTTTCACTCTCTCAGCACTTTTACTCCAGAGTCTGTTCTGCACATTTCCCAGATTGCATTCTGTTATGTAAATGAGGATGCTGGTCAGCAAATTGAATGAGAAAGTTTAGTCGTGGGATCCAGCCATGCCGGAGAAGTCCATCGTTTGTATTCTCTCTCCTAAATTCCCTGTATTTGCCTGCACTTGTTGCCTGTGTGAAAGATGGCCTGCCCTTTGGCACAGTCTTGTAACACAGAAAAGGGAAAAAACACTCTTCCCATGCCAGCTCAATAAATCCACATCACACATTGCCTTCTAATTCTGCCAAATTATTATCTTTTTAGTAAAAGCCAAGGGATGTTTAAATATTTTGAAATATGCATGAGCTCATGAAAGAGTCAGCTTCTAAGAGCTTAACTACTGTCTCTTGTACTGACACCATTTATTTTATGTTCATATACTGAGCTGTAATCTGTAGATTGAGGCAGTTTTAGCATTGCAGGAGGCTATTAATCACTATGGTTAAAGGCCCAATGTGAGAGTGACCAGATGTCTGAAGGGGAAATTCTCCTGATGTCCAGTAGTGGGCGATGTTGGAGAGGCTGGAAGGACGCACTGACCTCTCTCTAGGACACTGCTGAAAGCACACTGCAGTGTTTACGCCATTGCCTAATGGAATACTGACAGTTACAAGAATTCACTCACTCAGACTGTAATATATATATATATATATGTATGTATAGACATCTATTGAGGTATTACACTAACAGCTGTCATCAGTGTGGTTTAATTAAATTAATTTTGACTTTTGAATATGATTTGATTTAAAACGAGCACAGAATTGAACCCTATAACTTCACTTTACATTCATAATTATTCTTTTTATAATATATTTTTGATATTTTATATAATCTCATAAATTAATTTTATAAATAAATAAATAAATAAATTTTTGCATGATTTATTAAAAATGGTTAATTTAGCAGAGTTGCCATACATTTGGAAATGAACAGTTTTGATTGAATTATAAATAGTGCTGTCAAACATAATATATGTGTGTGTACTGTGTATACTTATTATGTATATATGAATACATTTAAGAAAATATGTGTAATTGATGAGTAATTTTTTGAAAGCAATAATTCTAACCTAAATTCTTTGATAAGAGAATACATTTTGAGCACAAAGAAAACAAATTAATAATAATGATTTATATTACAAAGTCTCTTCCTTGTCAGTTTTTGACGTGTGGTAATGCATGTGTTGTGGTACTCTCGTGAACACGCATCAAAGACTAACATGTAAATTGTTGAATAAAGTCATTATTATCTTTGCACACAAAAATAATTTTTTCTCATGCTTCATAATATTAAGGTTCTACCACTGATGTCACATGGACTATTTTAATAAAGTCCTTACTACCTGTCTGTGCACTGAACATGGTAGTTGCATTGCTGTCTATAGACGGTTTCAACTACAACAACATAAACAAATGTTACTGCACATCCCACAGCACATTAACTTGAGACCAACTTTGTAGCCAGCGACACTAACCAGGGGTGCGTTTCCCAAAAGCATGGTTAGCCTACTATGGTCACAAGTTCCATCGTTACCAGCACAGTTTAGTTTTAAATGAACGTTCGTAGTCAATGTCACAAATGTACGTGGTTGGAACTACAGCTTTGGACCTGTGGTTAGAAGCATAGTTTCTTGTTAGCAAGATGTAGGGGCTTCAATAAGAAGAAAACTAACATGCATTACTATCTTTATCTTCAATTCTATCTAAATATAAAATGTGTTTTAATAATGTATTTTTGTCCATTCTAAACACTAAGTGCGCATGTGCAGGGAACACCCGGTGTATGACGTAAGAGGGAACCCGCAATAATTTGAATAATGAACAATTATTCAAATTATTATGTAAATTAGTCAATAGGTGTTCAATACAGCAGCATCTCACAAAACAATAATAACTGCATGTGACGTCATTAACAATGGCCCTATGTTGTTGAACTAACATGGTTCAAACAAGTGCTGTTGATAAACAAATTTCGGGAGGAGCGCATACGCATGATTAGCCGCGGCTGGAATCGCATTTCCTAATAAATCTAATTCCATCTCGTCCAATCAAAACCATAAGCCTTCCCCTTAAATAAGCCTGTTTCCTTCCCTTCCACATCTCATTACGCATCCCTTCTCCGCCTCATTCCGTGTCTTCCTACGGGGGGGCAAGTGGAGTTTGAGCCGGACGCTGAGCTCAGCCATCGCTAGGGTTTGGTGTTCGCGGACCTCCCGGCTCGCCCCCTGGACAGCACGCCAAACACGCTTAATTGTTTATCATAAGAAAGCGTGAACTCGTGAATGGAGATGCAACCATATTTGTCAAACAGTTGAGACTAGCTAGTTTGTTTCCAAAACAATGCATCATACTATGGTGGTTAATCAGCGGGTTACATCGTCGTTCGGGAAACACAGACTGGAAGTTAACTTAGGTCTAGGCGCATGCGCCCGATGAAACATGTATGCAGGGTCAGAAAGCTCTCTTGTGTTCTTGTCTTATGGGTTTAAAAATGGAATGAGTTATTAATGTAATTACTTATTTTTTTTATTTTTTATGTGAACTGTCCCTTTAAGTCTTTTTATTTATAGTTACGTTCTATCTATTAAAAAAACATATTACTTTAGCTAATTTTTACAGCTTTTTGTTTGTGGTTTGTTATAAACTAGAACATTTTATAGCTTTGCTTGGCAAGCTGCCGTTTCAAAGAAGTTTCCGCAGGGCTGCGAATAAACATACGATACGTCAGCTGTGCTCAAGTTGTTCCGTCTGGAATCGCATTCATGTTGGAATGCAATGGCATGATCAAACAGACCTGAAGCTGTAATCTAGTTCAGAGTATTTTTCAAAAATTTGTGGGTTTGGCCAAATAATTATTTTGCTTTGTAGATTTCACCAATATCAGATGATTCTGATCAGCTGCAGATAGAGCCTGGGTTGATCACAATCTTCCATTCTTCTACAGTTCAGCTGTAATTTGTCTTTAATGTGATTTGGCTTCTACCTGCCTGTCTGAGCCAATGCGCTTGCAGGCACTGAGGCACCTGAATAATTTATACCAAGCAGCTGGTTGTGGCGTGGAAGTGCAGGAAACCTCCCTCCGACACTCGCGCGACATTCTGCAGAATCAGGAATTTCAGAGGCGTTAAATCGGTCTGCTCGTGCGCCAACTTGTTGCATCTCACCTGCAGCTTCCTTCAAGTAAAGCCTCGCTTTCTTTTACTCGCAAAAGGCGACGTTTATGTGCACAGCTTGCCAATTTTCCTCACTGAGTAATCTAACTCCACGTGGACTTTTGGAGTTGAAACCTTTTGGCTGCATGCACTTTACCTCTGATGACCCCCTCAAAAAACTGTAATTTTTTTTTACCTTAATAACTGGAAGATATCAATCACAAGGCATTACAAGTTAAAATATTTTTAGTGGTTTTATTAAGTATTGGTTCCATGTGTTGTAGAGGTATGTGGCAAGAGCGAAAGGACCGTCATGACGGGCGAGCCGGAGGAGGGCTGAATTCTGCAGCTTTTGCTTTTGATAGAACGAGGGAGTGGAGGGTTATTTGGGGAGTGAGAAAAGAAAAAAAAAACAGAGGGAGTGCATGACATTCTTAGTGCATCTGGGCAAAATAAGCAGTCAGAGAGGGAGCATGTAGAACAGAAAGAGGAAGGAGATCACTGAAAGAGAGCACAGGAAAGGACGACAGAATTTATTATTGGAGTAAAAAAAAAAAACGGGAAGGAAAGGAAAGAAAAGCAAGTAATAGGCAGAGGAAAATGAAGAGAGAGCATCCAACCAGGAATGTAGTCTTGGCTTGCTGTGAAGTGTCAGGAAGGATGGAGGGAGGAATGGAAGGAAGGTGGATGAGATTAAGCAATGGAGAATGAGAAACCAAACCATAACGGCAAGAGTGACGAGCGACTGTGGAAAAGAAGCAGCAAAACTAGGAACAGAAACAACAATTAATCATATTGTGGACCTGCAAACGCAAGATTCGCTCGCTGGCATCCCCAGGAGGGGGCACAGAAGCGTGTGAATGTGGGGGAATCAGGTGGTGTGGTGGGACAGCTAGGATCCCTTCTGGATGAGTGACACTTTCACATACACACACACCCTCCCACACACAAACACAAGCTCGCTCACCGAGGATCCAATGCAGCTGCGAGATCCAAGCGCTTCTGAGGATAAGAAGGTGAGTGCCCTCCGGCTATAGCTCAGGCTGAGTACTTTTCTCTGTGTAAAGAGCTGGACAGCGTTTATTAGCTTTGTGGGATGTTTTATCTGGCATTGCACCTTCTTCTGTGTTTGGACACAGTGCATTTTGGGTTTGTGGTGTTTGACAGGCTGAGACACTGCATGGTTTGTATTAACTGACATGGGATCTTGTATTGAAAGTGTAAAGGGAGACCCTTGTGAATTAAAGTAAAATCCAAATGATATCTATTATGATACCACAGAAAGTTTTTGCCCATACACTTTCAGAAAAAAAGTTACAAAAGCTGTAACTGTGGCAGTACATTTTAGATACTAATGTGTACACTTTGTTCACAGTGAAAGTTAATGGGGTCCTAAATAACACTGGACCCCACATACTTTTTTATTGTACAGAATAACCATGACTACTTTACAGTATGTTCCACAGAAGAAAGAAAGTCAAGTTTGAAATGATATAAGCCTGAGTTAAAATTTTTCTATTAAGCTATCCCTCGAAGGGGTCATTAAGAGGTCTGTGCTTTTATAAAGAGAAGAATCTTGTTATTTTTGCACAGTTATCAGTTTGAGGGATGTGGGTTTCCAGAGGGAGCATCAGGAGGTCATTTAACAGACACTGCGCCTGCCAAATGGATAGATGTAACATGTGCTGTTAATTGCTCACTTTGATAATTAGTATAGAATCAGTGTCTGCCAATACCATAAAAGCAACAAGTTAAAGAGGCTATAAAATACCTAGCAAAACTAGAAAATAAAACCAGCAATATTTCACACACTGGCCTTTAAAGGGACAGTTATCCCCAGAGTTCAAAGAATTTCCGTACATTGTATGTCGAGTGGACTCTGGTGTTGTTTCAGACCCGACTGACTTATATTAAACGTCCTTCAGAATATCTTTTGTTCTGCAGAAGAAAGAAAGTTGTGTATAGGTTTGAAATGGCATGAGGGTAAACAGAATACACATTTTCGGGTGAGCTATGCCTTTAAAGCATCTTTCAGCTGTGGTTTGGTGGTTTCTTTAGTTAGATTCTTGAAGCACCCTCATAAGCTGTATCAAAACATCATTTGCACTGAAGGAAATAGTCATGTGCCAAGATGCTCTTTTCCGGGAAAGTCACCACCAGCAGAAGACCACTTCAATGAGGCTATTTTTACTTCATGATGGACCAACACCCAGGATTTTGGTCTATAGATACGTGTTAACTTCTGTATGTTATTAAATCTTGATTAGAAGGGTGTTTTGAGTTGAAATGCAGCCGGTAGACTTGAGCTTTTAAAAGTAATCTTTTTCTTATGAGAGGCCTTTGATTTTTTTCCCGTGGAGACTGTCAGAGCCCCTCCCTCGTCCGTTTCCTCTCTGAGGCTGTTAGTACTGACAGTTGTATCTATTGATGTGTTCTAGCTGGAGGTGTTCTGATTACCCAGCTAACTGCCAGCTTCACTTAATCCTCTGGAGATTCATGAAGGCAAAGCCATAGAACAACATCATTGTGGCTAATCCAGTGCCTGTCTGACTGATGTAGTGTGGACTTTGCACATGCATCAGGCATCAGGGTCCTCCACAGATACAGCGACGCAGAAACAAGTTTTCAAGCCTGTGCCAAAAGAGATAAAAGGCAAAAATCTGAGGAAGTCCGGTGGGAGGCCTGCTAACCCACAAATGGTGTATGCTGTCACCCTGGACCACATCTTGGTTCTCTGTGTTTGCTTCTAGAAGTGGGGGTTGCTCGGATACGATCCGTTTGCAGATTTTCAAAATGTTTTTGTTTGACTAAGAGAATATTCATTTCAGCCTCTCCCTGCCTTTCCCAGCCAAGAGAAGATGTTCCAAACTGGCCCCGCTTGGAACAACTATTATAGATGTTTTTGAAAGATTAAACATTTTCTTTCGCTAACTATATGCACTGTATCATTTTCCACTTCCTTAGTCAAAAAATACATAAAAAAGAGTAAAAAAATATATATAAATAAAATAAAATCATATATAAAATCAGGTTTACCAGAAAAACAGTGTTGATGAATGTGTTGTAAAATACAGTATAAATTAACTGCATCAGATGTAAAGTCACAATGTTTAAATGAAATTAAAAGCAAATAATAATAGTCCGAATCATAATGACAATAAAGCATTGAATGCAGACCACAAGGCCAAAAGATTTTTGGACTGCAACCATCAGGCTTTGTGCATTAAGCTGGTCATAAACAGAGGCTTAGACATTGGCGCTATTGGTTGCAGTGCTTAGGATAACTGGTTCAATTTATTTTAAAATCTGACCTCTTACATGGTGGACACTGATCTAATAGAACGATTTAAAGAGTAATGTGTGTGTGTGTGTGTGTGTGTGTGTGTGTAAACAATTGTTTAAATAAAACATTTTATATATTACATAATGTTAATTTAATATATTACTATATATATTTTTAATAGAATATTATAATAAAACAAATGAATAATTATACATTTTTAATATCAAGTTGTATCCATTATTTGTTATCTAATATTACAATGCTATATCAAATGTTTTGCTCATTGTTACTTAATCTTAGTTATGCAGTAAATAACAGAGATCTGTATAAGGGACCTATTATAGTGGTACTAATACATTTTTAATATTTGTGATATATTTAATTAGATTTTAACTATAGTTATATTTAGCTATAATTAATATATAAAATATATATCCATATACATGTATTATATACATAAATATAATATGTGTGGTTTAAACA
>JAUCMS010000050.1:12744496-12765425 GCA_032357445.1 Enteromius radiatus | reverse complement strand
TACGTAAAGAAAAACTTTTATTTTGGATGCGATTAATCGCGATTAATCGTTGCCCAGCACTAATATATATATATATAGATCATGCATGTAGATCTTATTTTGACCATTTTAAATCTGATTGTGATGAAGTTAGTGATGCTAGTCAGTGATGGAGATCCCTTTACAAATGCAGTAACATCTCTAGTTGTGTCGTGGATAGATCTGAAACCCAGCGATATGAATATGAAGATGTTATGAAAGAACATGATATATGAATGTATTTTGAATGTATTAAATTGATAAAAAATGCACTACTTTCATTAAAAAATTATCAGTTTTTTGTACAAAATGTTGTATTTTTTTATTAAAACTTATCTGCACTCAAGTGATGATAAAACATGAACATATAAAGACAAAATAAAATGTGCATAGCAGAAAATACTCTGCAGGCCGTCAAATTTAGGTGAAAATAATCAAAAATGCTGGCGGTGGCTGGCAGCGTATTTAAAAAAAACGTTAACAGGCATGCTAATAAGCAACTATATGTGAGTATTGGTCCCTACATATATGTGTTGTTGCAAAAGTGATAGATAAAAATGCTAATTTGTGTGCTTCCAGATGTCTCCAATAAAGAAGACATCATAATCTCTCTCAGCGTCCCCATGATGCTCCAGCTGAACAAAAGTTGGCAGGTTCAGGTTTGAGTGCATCATACTGATAATTAGACCAATCTCCCTATACACATCCCGTCATGAGAGGAGCTATGGACGGACACAAACAGTTGTTGTCCTTTTCTTCACAAAGCCTCAAATGAATGAGCCGTAATAGACTCATTTGCAGGCAGAATTGTCTGTTTGGTTCTAAACAATGGACTACAATCCACATGGGGCTTAAATGAGAAAACTGATAGATGTAGACAAGGATGGCTGGAGGGATGTAATTGCATATTGATAGATTTGCTTCAGCATTTGTAGATTGCAATACGTAGCTTACAACAATGGACTTGTCAAATGAAATCTCAAAGGTAGATCCCAGTGCAAATATATTAAAGTAGTTAAGCCTCATGAGACTTACTGTAAAAGTGGTTATTGCAGTAAAATGTAATTTCTAAGAAAAGAGGCAAATTGATTTGGTACCACGCGTACACTGCTCAGTTAAAGTAAACATCTCAAGGACGTTCATCTTTCTACCCAGCATTCACTGTGGTTGAACTCATTAAAGCACAGAGAAAAGCAGGCACAGCCTCTCACAGAGGACATCTTTTTATTGAGGAAATGACTTGAAAAATGCCTTCAAACTAGATCTATTGAGACAGTGTAACCTAATGTCATATACATATATATATATATATATATATATATATATATATTAAAAGCAAGGTTTGTTTATGAAATAGAAAGAAATGCAACATAATTAGTAATGAATTTGGCATTCAAATAAGATATAAAATAAAGTTACTATTCACTCAATTTTAAACAATTAACATTAATAGCAATTTCATTCTCCATGACTTTAATATTTAGAGTTTCTCTGTTAAACTATATGTTAAATCTAATTATTTATAACGGTTATGGTCAGTTTGTTTATATTATTTAATTGAACAAAAATAATTTTTCACCTGCTCACCGACCTTTCAAAAAAAATAAAACTATATATATATATATATATATATATATATATTTTTTTTTTTTTTTAACTGATATTTACACTTTGTGAACAATATGTTGCATTTCTTGGGTGTTCTATGTGATGGATGGAGAAAGGAAAGGCTGTTTACTGTGATTGTGTGTGTTATGACGATAATCAAATCATCATGCACTGGACAGCTTTGATGGCAGTTGTCTATTATAGAGGGACGACCATTTGGGAAGCCTATGGTCATCAATCTCATCTCCGCATTTGTGTATTGTATGCGCGTATGTATTTGTGTAGGCGTTGGAAGTGAAGAGATGATGCCGTCAACAACATGTCATTGTTTCCTCTGAAACATTATACAGAAGAAAACACATTTTAAATTGCACAAAGGCTCCACAAATATGCAATGCATCGATAAAGATCTAGAACAATGAACATATCTTCTTAAGTGTATCATAGCGAGTAATGAATAATGCGAGAGCAGCAAAGGCGCACAAGATAAGTCATCATCTCTCAAAATGCGCAGTAATATGAAGTGACATGGAGGACATCGTCAGCTACATATCTAATTGAAAATTGAACTCAGCTAATGAGGCAGAGGACGATCAGATACAGAGTGCATTTGTTTCTTTCTGTTTGCACAGACAACTTAATGAGACATTTTCACTGCGCTCACAAATAATCCAAGCTGTATAATATTTTTATTAAAAATTACTGTATGAAGACATTCAGTCTAACACATGAAGCATCTTATGTATGTCAAGGGTGTTGACAAATTACATTCTCCATGTTTTTTCTCCATCAGTGTGACCCTGCAAGTGAAAGACATCAATTAAACTCGCATTTAGCCGAAAGCATCAATATCTGCAGCCCTACAAAAGCAACTATTCACATGCTGAGCATCACAGAACATCCTAACTGACAGGCCTCAGACTAGTGAAGACGACAACAACGGTGAAGCCAAGAGAGATCACAGCCACTCTGGCTTTTCTAGAAAAAGACACCCACAAGTTTTTAATCAGGAAAACGTCACGGTTTCCTAGCACAGAATATAAAGCGCAGTGCCTTGCGTCAAAGCCTGAACGTTTGCAGTAAGGTAAATAGGAGAAAGACAGATCTCTTAATGGTGAATTTATGGAAAACTTTATTATGACAGTTCCCTTGGAGGGCCATAACTCACTTGATATCTGTATAAGCAATATGACCCCTGCTTCATTGCAAAAGCTTAATGAGAGATTTCAAGGGCAGAGCGCTAGGAGAAGTTCTCCGCTGTGTTAAGTCAGATACCATTAAGCAACATCTCTGAACGTTCGGAAAGCAATAATCATACCTATGTGTATGTAATGGATCTAGAGTCCATAGAGCTGCATGAATAATGTCTTTAATAGGCACTCAATTCTTTGTCCTCTTCCAAAAAGGAAACAAAAAAGAAAAATGTCAAAAGTAATGAGCAGGTGAGAGCTGTATTATTGCTTTGGAAATTACTTTTACACCCATGGCCTTTACCCCTAGAGAAGCCGTGTGTTGCCAAGGCAATAAATCACCTTCCGGAGAGCCGCAGGGCCTGCTGGTTATTCACGAGTCTGACCACGTTGTTTATTGGTGCATTCATCCTTCAGTCTCGAAGACACATTAAACTCAGCTTTCCAAAGCCGACGACGTGAACACGGAACAGCTCTGATCATTACAAAATGGGGCTTTGGGCCAGTTTTAGCAGTTTGGAAGCCATCCGTCTTGAATAATTGCAGGATTGAGAGGCATCTTAATATTTAATGGATGTCGTTGGCTGTCACCGATTGGACGCTGAAAGAATCGTGGCCCATAGGTGTCAAACAACACGCAACATCGTAGCTGGAACAGATTGAGTGCGCGAAAAAGGGACAAGAATAAATCCGGTAGAGATTGATCCCCCCCCTCCTGCAATCAGTGAATGCATAATGGCAGTCAGACAAGTTTAATCCTTTCCAATCTGACTTTCTGTTATTGCTTGGCCTATACTGATCCCTGTCGTATTGCAATCTCCCTAAAACATTTTAGATGAGCGCTGAAGGAATAAGAGGTGTAGAGGAGGCCCTTATCTGACTGGTTGGGAAGGTATCGGTCTGTCACGGATGGAGTAACATCACTGAAATAAGCCACTACTACTGTTGGTTCTGAAGGGCTAAGAAACGTGTTCCGACACGGGTGCACAGAAAAGGAACACTCTCTGAAAATACAGTCGATCTGAAGAACAGAAGCTTTTTGATCAGTTGATGAATGAAACTCATCAGTAACCTAATATACCTGACAGGTTTGAATCAAGAGAGGTGGTATCAAAGGACATTGCCTTCATTATGGCAGAGACATTTCTGTGTCTAATAGGTTACATGGGCAATACATGGGTCAGTATATTTATTTAAGTGTTAATTTAAGCTAGATTTGACAGAACTGTTTAATAAGCCAAGGGAGGTTGGGGGGCAGATGCAATTTCAGAGGAGTCCTATTGTGGAATATCAGATAAAGGAGTACATACAGTGTGTGATGGGTTTCACATGAAAACAATTATAGTACACATTTTGGAGAGTCTTTCACTAATGAAAGGCTCAAAAATAACATCAAAGAGCTCTTTAAAATTACCTGCACTTCGCCTTGCATCAGAATTTCTAACAATAATAATGAAGCATTTAACAATTCTTCTCATATTCAGCCTTTTTAAATCATGTCTTTTTGTTTACATTGCAAAAGTGGTTATTAGTGCGGCCAAATCATGCGTGAAGATCTCAAATTAGGTTTATCTGTGCATTAATCAACGAATATTCATTAATGTCAGCCATTGCGCAGCAGTAACAGAACGCATGACGTAAAGGTGCTTTTTTAATGATTCTTAATATTACTTTATTGCTCCTCACTGCCGAGGGAACATGACATAGAAAGGCTCTGAATAGAATGCAGCCTTAATAAGGTTGCAAACTGAGAATCAAGAAATAGGTACTGCTAGACAGAATTGCGAACAGGACTATAAAAAGTTTAAATTGGTATTCTCGAAGATTCTAAGAATCCTCTCAGAGAGCTCCTAATTCAGCTTAAAAGTGATTCAGAAGCAATTTTAGAGCAGCTTTGAGTGAGGAAAAGACAAAAACTTTTATCATAGTGAGGAGACGGAGCTGACCTTGACAAACTCTTTGGAAGAATATGATTTGTTGGTTGTCCAATTAGGAAATAAAAGAGTTTTTAAGAGTGGGGTCTATTATAAGCCTTTATTTCCTGTTTTACCACTCTCTCTCTCTCTCTCTCTCTCTCATACACACATATTATATATGTCTACTCTTTATTTACCATGCTGCCATACCAAATATATTCAATAGAAACTTACAGTGACACAGTAAGGTTCTGAAAGTGCTGTAATTGTTTGTGTGACTTGTAGAAGGTTGTGACAGACCCATGATCACTGCTGCATAGCTGCATTCATGAATTATATTGACATTTTAGGAAGAATACAAGCTTAACATTCCTGCTTTTATATCCTGCTGCACATCAGCCGGTGTTCTTCCATTCACAGTGTGTTCCTGAAGGACAAGTCAACATTTTTCCTGTGTTAATTAATTTGCCAGTATCACAAAAGCTTTTCAGAGTATAAATGAGCATTTCACCCAAAATTAAAATACTTTCAGTATTTACTCACCCTAATGTTCCAAAACATATTTGACTTCCTTTCTTTTGATAAACATAAAAAAAAATATTTTACTTCAGAGAGGAAAGAAAGTCATAAAAAATACATGAGACACAGTAAGTAAAACTAGAACCAGAATTTAAGGAAAATATCTGACCTTCAATGTGGTAAATTATAACTGTGCTTTTAGGAAATTCAAACTTTTTTGGTTGGAAAAAACCTCCTCCAAGTAACACACTGTTCACTTTTTTGTAAAGTTCTACATTTTCCATACAAAACAGAAAATTTTGGCTCATTAAGAACCTCCTCACATCTCTGAAATCCATGTCTGATGTATTTATAGAGTACAGCACCCATGTGTCACCTGGATTCTGTGAAAAAGAGAAGCCTGGCTCAATACACAGGATCTGTTTACTGTGACAATCACTGTTACAGAGTCTGTCCCTGCTGCTCTAATCAACACATAAATACTTTAATTACAGCTCACCGAAAAGAACAGAATCCAAAGGGCACTGCCATCAAAAGCCAGTATGGAGTTAGATCTGTGCAAAATCATACTCACAACAAGTATCATGCTCATTCAATAGAAATATAAGAAATTCTTAAAATTTACTACTAATAAGTGTGCTCATATCCAATTCTTTGTAACTATTTGTACTAACAATATCTGAGTGAAAGATACACCAAAGTTTTTTTTTCTGAAATCACCAGCTTACCTTGTGCACTAAAAGCAATAAATATATCTGGCTTGTCACAATATTAGCAGCACTTAAAAAGGTACCTAAAAGATGAAAATAAATATTAATAAAAATAATAATTATTATTTCATTTTAGCAATTGTAGTTATTGTTAATGATGTATGCAACACTAAAGTACTTTCTCTAACGATTGCCGATTGCTATAGTATAAATAGATAATAAATATATACAATGAAATGCTATTAAATAAATGCCCATTTCTAATAATTAAAAGCCTATGTCAATTCTCAGAAGATATTGAAATGTCTCATGTAATATGCTTTATAATCAATTAAGGTTTGTGTGTATTTGTTCCTTGTGTGTTACAGCACAAAGTGATTTAGTCAATATTCTAGTGCAATATCTTAAACTGACAGCTAAAGTGAACTGATGTCAGTTCAAAGGAACCGCATAGCAACACAAAAATAAGCATGGAAAAGTACAGCTAGAACAGACGCTGAAAACTGAAGAGCAAAATGTCTATAAACCCTGCTCATCATATGCTGATATCACGACACGGTTCTCAGCATTACTGCGACAGACCAATCTCCAAACAGCATTTTGAAGGGCTAAATGAAAACACATGGATTGGATTTCCACTTATGTGCAAGGATTGAATCCTTTTGTCCTGCGAAACACTGTAGCAAAGCGCTGATGAGGAGATATGTATGCAACAGATGGGAGATATGCCTTAACGACACAACACGCTGCCTAACAACCCTAAATGTCTCTAAGTGCAGAACATTCAACTCCTTCGATAAGAAGACGCAATCAGACTTAAATTAACATTTAGATGACCATAAAACCCTAAAAGCTATCGAGAAGGGTCAGAAATGTGAAATCGCAGTTCATCCCGAAGACCTGTGGGTAGACGCAGCTCAAAAGGGGAGATGACTAAGTCTCACAAGTTATTCCAGCTAATCAATCAAATTAGCGTAACGCGTGTGTGAGGTCACGCATACAGGGGAAAGGACTGGGCTTCCTCTTGTCCATTTTATTTATGGCTCTGTTGTGTCGCCTCTGGGTGACATGAGCAGCGGGGGATTTGGAGCTACATTGAGCTCAGCCTACTGTCAAACACGTCCCTTGCACAATACCGACACCCCCAATGCCTCATGGCCTATCAAACCTTGGATGCCCCGACGAAACCTGTCTTCACATTTAGCTCCCCTAAGCCTCGCTGCTTCGCCGACCTTCCTCCGGCCCCGCTTTTAATAACTCTCGAGTTTCATCTGCTTTCTGCGACACTCTCCTGCATCTGCCGCCCTCTTTCTGAATCGCGCTACTTTGCTGCTTTTTAAAAGCCAGCACAAACCTGCGAGGGGAAGTGAGGCAGCGGACAGCATGAATGTCTTTCTGTCCTTGAGCTCAAGTCCATTCTAATGCTTCAATAGGTGCAAGGCTTTGAACTGTAATGTGAAAAGTCTTATACAAAGTTGCAAAGATAGGGGTTTCATGGCCTTTTGTTGCCCCTGCCAACACAGCAGAGGTGAGGAGCAACAGTGTCCTGCCTTCGTAATCTGCTACATTATAGACGTGATCTGCACATAGATGTGGAGGTCAAAATTATGCTTTATTTGCAACAGGCATTTCTGTTCTGTTTCCATTTTTTTTTTATGCCGGTTGCTGTTGATTCATGCACTTATATAAAATATTCTTAAACAGATTTAGCTGCAGTGCAGATCCAACAGTATTTAAGGCAACAACCACAAAAGTTCATGGTTTTCACCAAAAAATTTATATATATATATATATATATATATACATATATTTGGCTGTGATGCGTTCTGGCCCTGTATAGACACCACTGTGTTAACACAAGAGAAATGAAATGCTTGGCATTTAACAGCAGTTGGCGAGGTGGCATTAACTTCAGGTGTGCTTCATCACACGCCTGCTAGTTACCATGCTTGCCTCTCTTACACCCGCTCCAGTCAGAAGCCTGGCTGCAGGGAGCCAATCGAAGAAACACGGGTGGCAATGACGCAGGAGGATGTTTCTTACAAACAGCTCATAGCGTCATCATATTCAACATTTTCACTGAAGGAACCACATTTGATAACTATGATGATGAAAAATGCAGGACCTTCATTTAAAGGCAGTTATAATACATGTTTAGGTAACACTTTAGTTTTGGGACCAATTCTCCAAATTAACTAGATGCTTATTAGAATGCATATTACTACTACATTGGATGTTTATACTTGTGAAGCACATATTAATGCTTTATTTTGCATGGCCATTTTTTGAATCTCTTAACCCTGCCCCATACCTTTACTAACAATTTATAAGCAGTAAATTAGGAGATCAATGAGGCAAATGGTGAATAGTGAAAAAAGTGAAACTAAAAATATGAAGATATTATATATTTTTAGAGGTATATTTTAAAAAGAGCAATATTAAATCAAATTTGAAATTATTTGATTCTTATTTTGTTATGCTTTTACCCCTGAAATTAAATGATTGGCTTATATAATGCCTTTATGAAACTGTATGCACATTTGTTTTTTAAATAATGCATAAGGTCAATACAATAATAATCAGAATTCATCTCATGATTTCTAACCAGTCTTTAAAAACTGAATGAAGCACAATATCAAATTTGAGGAAAGTGAGTGTTAAAATGATCAAGGTTAAACATATTTCATTGTATCTTAAGTGTATACGTTTATATACGTTTATACGTAAATATACGTTTCTGGAGTAAATCACATTTACTCAATAGTAATTGCTTGACTTTAGTCACCCTTCCAGTCTCCATTTAACATGCTATGGATCTTTATTAGCTGTGTTTATCCAGGTCTGCAGAGAGCTTTTGCCAACACCCTGCTGCTCCTGAGCATAGCTGAGACCAGTAATCTGACTTGTCAGTCACTATTCCATCATGTGTCAAATCTCATTTACTTCCCTTTCCACGGACAGAAAAACACAACCTCATGTACACAATTTCTCACAAAAATCAAGAAAAACAAACCAAAAAGACCAGAACTTTCGAGAAATAATATGCCACCCTGAGAAAGATGTTTCTATGTGCAGTAAAGTGAATAAACTCTAATTTCTAGTGTAAACATGGCTTACTGTGAGCCGTTACTAAGAGTTAAAACAAACAACTCGTACAAAAAGTGTGAAAAGCTCATGACATTGGCAGGTACAATAAGATGATTTCCAAACACCAGCTGCCACAAACAAAGTAACCGCTCCATTTCACATTAAGCAAAAAAGCTGTTCTATCTCAAAGGAAATCAATAGATACGTGAACATCAGGACTGATTTTGGTTGCGGCGAGTCCTGATTTCTCATGCGCATCCTTTAGTAAATATATACTTTAGATGAGAACCTGAGATAACTGCAGTAAAATCTTCCTTGGCAGCAATACATAGCTTCCTCTCGTGTTTTGAGTGTGCTAAGTGATATCTAATACTGTCATGAATTTACCACTATGGCACCCTGTTCCTGTCGTCATCCTCTCAGTGGCAGGAACCCTCCACCCTAGCATGCTCCAAATAAACAGGCCTATGGTGTTCTCATTGATACTCCCAGGATGTGGCTCTGTGATTAAGGGAAAGAAGTCATTAATTATGAAAGAATGCAATTAATTTCTTTTTCTCCCCCTACTGCTGTCAGATGTGTCTCCCATCCATCCCCATATCCTTAATCTGACCTGCTGTGTGATCCATGCAGAGCAGGAAGAGACATATATGGGTTGGGACTCATTACTAAAACATCTTAATGCTAATCCGCTAACCTTTGGGAAAACCAGCCATTTGGAACTCCAACCTGCCCTTTGTTGTAGACGGCATGTCCCCGCAAGTCATAGCTCGGTCTACATAGAACATTGGCAGTGACTGTCTCCTGTGGATCAACACAGTCAGCGATGAAGTCCAAACATCTGCATCAAAAGCATTATGAAACACACATGGTTTGCAGAGTAGAGGTACAGCATATTTGCCAACATCCCTCGCAGTGAAAAATAATTGGCATGCGGCCAGAGCACTGGCTTTATTGTTTGCCGAAATGCTTTATAAGCCTTATGCAAGCACAAACAGAAATTGCCGTCACAGGTTTTAACAAATGCAGAATTTCAAAATTTAGGGTGTAAACACTATCATTCGTATTTACAACATTACTCCCAACATATTTATGCCTGCTTTTTCCACAGGGCTCCCAATCAACAGCTGCTCTTGACTATCATTTATAACCTGCCCTCTATTTGTAAATTAATCTGCTTCCAGATATTAATCCTCCCCTATCAGCACTACAAAATATTATGTCTTTGGACATTGTTTAAAGATTAAATTATCAGTTCAGTCTTTAATGCCATAATCATTTGTCATTTTTATCCAAATGAGCAATGCAACAAGCTGTTCATCTCAAGGAGACAACACAAGAAGTGTTAGCAATTCTACGTTTTAAAAATAGTCCATAAAAATATGGAAAGCACTTATGTGCTCATGGAAGAGATAAGTTACATTTTAGTAGCAACTGCCCTATGAAAAATAAATATACTAAAATGTATTTTAGTAATTTTGCACAATTAAAGTGTTATAAGTTCAACTAAAGATATACTGAAGTATATTTAATTTGTGCTAAAGTGGAAGTGTTGTATGTTTGTTTCTTTGTGCTTCTGTGGCTATTTTTATGGCCAGAAAAATGTATAACAAATTAGATTCGATTTTTAAAACTTATTTGCAGTAAAAACTCAGCTTCAAAAGAGTTAATGTATGTATTGTGTAGATACATGTTTTTACATTGTACTTACATATTTTCAAATACCTATATGTAATTACATCTGTAATGATATTTCTACTCACACTGTTGATCCCTTACACCTTAACCCACCCTTAAACCAACCCATACCACCAAACCTGTCCCAACCTCACCCATATCCCAACTACTGTAAATAGCCGCAAAAGTGTTTTGTAATACAATATGAATACAATAGGTACACTTTACTTATTATTTTTTTATGTGAGTACACCTAATATTTTGCCACCTAAGTGTGACAGAGTTAACTATCGTTAGAGTTTTCTCACAGGGTTAAAACCAACACAATCTGATAAAACACGCTTCAGAAATAAGGGTGGTTTGGCATAGAAAACATGTTAGAGGATCTTTTCCCAAGTTTTAAAAACTTGTGTCATGAAGAACAGCTACAGCGGGTATAATTAATTTGGTCCCATTATTTGGAAAACCATTAGAAATGTTTTCTTCCAACATTTGGGAACTATTGTAAGTATAAAAAATAATAAATACTATGATCATACAAAGGCATAATATTAAGAAATTTGCTTTGTGCACAAGTAGTACTCCAAATAAAATGAATGATCTTTTTCTATAAGTAAGTCTTGAGCGACTGGTCAGTAAATATGTTAATAAATTGTATTTATTAAAATATTATTTTAAATATAATAATTTTTACTAGGGTGGAACTAGAGTAACAGGAATAGACATTCACTAAATTGTAATTTCTAACAAATTAAAATTGTAAACTACTTTTCTGATGTATGTCATATGAATAAAACAATATAACTGCTATACAACAAAATGGACAATTTAGAGTTTAACGGTGTACAGACCTGATAAACACATTCTTCAAACTCAACAGGACAGCAGGTTAAAGTATTCATTTAGATAACATCGGGAACAATAATGATAAAAAAAATGAAGTCAGCAACAATGAAAAATCGAATGAAACTGACAATTGTGTCTGAGTCTGACGGGTTTTATGTTGATGTGGAAGTGGGTTAGTACTGCCTGGGCTGTTGCTAACATAGGTTTCAGTTGATGAACTGATCAAATCTGTTCTCTAACAGAAACTTCAAAGCACAGCTGCCCTTTGCATGCTGCATACTAAGTGTGGGCAGCAGCTAATGGATGTTCCCACTAATCAACCCTGCATGTCGCCAGGCCAGTTAGATGCCCCCCTCAAGATGTCCATAGAGTCCGCGAGACACCGTTCTCATCATCCTCCGCTCCATCTGTGTAATTGCTTCCTTGAGAGATTACATTCCCGCCAGTGACAGCACCAATTAGGCAGTCAGGAGGAAAATACAACAATAAGGCCCTACTTAGCAGAGAAAAGTAGCATTCGGATAGATATCAGCATAATCTTAATGAGTCAACAAACATGACATTTAGACATGCTCTCACGCAAATGTTTGAGTTTGACCCACAGATGCAGGAGACCTGGTTTCATCCAAGCCTGGTACTCTGTAGCCTTGAAGGGACAAAAAAAAAAAAAAACTGGCAAAGTTACAGATATGGGATTAAAGTTGCAAGAATTCAAATCTGAGTAATTTATGACAGGGGTTTAACAAAAGAGGCTATGGTTTGTCCTTTTAAGGAATGCCTCACGCCTCTGATGTCAGGATCTCAATTGCATGGTCATTGCTGATGCAGACTACAAACCCTTAAACCACACCTACACTGCGACATCTGATTGGACTTACGCACATGTTGCTATCATTTAACAATCAGACAGGAGAGAATCCCTGTCTCTGTGTCTCTTGTCTGAGAGTCCAACACAAAAGGATATTTAACTCCTCGACCACAAACTTCTTTAACTCAGCTGTTTCTTCAAAGCATCAGCCTATCCTCAGCTCAGGTGAGTCCAATACTTGTAAAATGTGTTTCAAATTACAATTTAAAAAAAAAAAATTCTCTTTCATTTAATTATTATTGAAGCATCAATTTTTCATTCTGATGATTTAGTGGCAAATTATACTGAATATCACTTTAAAAGCAACACTTAAATTTACAGAGTGGAATTTTTTTTTTTTTTTTTTGAATGGAAAAAAAATGTAAAGGGTTCTATGAAACGTTCTAAACTGTTAGTGTTTGACATATCTTCTCCTCAGACTTATCTGTAAAGATGTACCGTGGGCTAGTGTTACTGTTTTTGGTTTTGGTGCTGGAAACCCGATGGAGTGAGTCAAGCTGTCAGCAGTCAGAGTCTCAAAGATCAGTTTCAGGCGTAAGTGACAAGTTATGATAATCTAAAAGGTATGCATATATAGGTTTGCCTGAGCTGTATAATAAAAGCTTCATTTCATGCACAGGAGAGTCCGAGTTTTCGGCTGTCGGCTCATAACTTGCTGAAGAGGTATAATGACATAGATTATGACAGTTTCGTCGGATTAATGGGGCGCAGGAACGCCGGTGAGTGAACGGATATTTTTGCTATTCTTATAACTTTGTATTGGATTTACTTAATTTTTTTCTACTGAAATGTGTTTTTCATTTTATTCCAGACACAGATGATATACCACCTCAGCGTAAAAGTAAGGCATTGTGGTACTTTTTGTGCTTTCCGATATCCTCCGTTTACAAAATAATTGAAGAAAAATATGTTCTCTTTTAGGGGAAATGCACGATATCTTTGTTGGACTCATGGGGCGACGAAGCGCTGACCCTGGTATACATTCTGTCTTCAATTCAATTATGTTTTTGAAAGAAATAACGTTATCTTCAGATGACCGATCTTGATATAATTTTAAACCTACACTAATTATTTTGCTGGGCATAGAGTCTGAATTAAATACGAAACGTTTACAGTACTAGTTCGATTCACGAACAAATTACTCTTATGAGCAGGTTCATTTTCGGGAATCAAAAACATGCAGTTTGACCAATGCAGTTTGATTCACAACTGAATGACTCGAACGAGCCGGTTCTTTTAAGTGAATCAGAATATACACCATAAGCAGTGTGAATTGATTTACGAACAAATGACTCTTATGAGTTTGTTATTTGAACTAACTTAATTGATCAATGAGACACACGAGTTGCCGTTTTAAATCTGAATAATTTAATGAATAACTCACTAAATCTTAAAGCGGTGACTGAACCGAAATCTGCACTTACCACTTTAGTCACATCCGTCTCGAAATGAAGCATATACTATGTGCAATTAAGGTTCGTGAAACTTAAACGAGTTGTTCATACGAGACAAAGAGTTAAAAGTAGCCTAACGTACACATCTGCAACGATTATGTCTTAATTGAACCGCGTAACATATCAAATTTAACAAACGTCGACGCTAGCGTCGTAAAATTGTTCAGTATATCACGCATCTCAGACTTACTGTTTTTGTGTTGCCAGAAACTGGGCGTCCATGGAGGAAAGAGTATCCAGAAACAGGCTCCAGCGGAGGCATCTTCTTCAACAAATGCAAACTGAGGTGAGCAGCAATTCAGTAGTAAAGCTGCTCTGCCATCTGCAGGCTTTCTGGAGCTATTACAACACAGAATCTGTTGATGAAGCATGTCTGTCAGTTGTTACAAAATTACTTGCTTTTCTTGTAAATGTCCTTATTTATACAAGTATTTTTTTTTTTTTTTTACAATTTGTTGCAGGTTTCGTCGTGGGTTATAGGCAAATGAATTGTTTCATATCTAGTGAATATCCAGTCTATCCCACCCTGTCATGACAGCTTCTTTTCAAGACATTTCTTTGGAGCAACAAAAATTCATAATTTATTTTACAAAAGTAATAGAGCAAGAGAAAATATTTATATAAGATGAATCAAATAAACATGATTTCCTATGGTGTGATTTGTTTCATTGTACTGCAAATTATACATTAACATAGATTACATATCACCATATTTACATAACCACTGACATCCCCTGCATTTCAATATTTTTATTAAAAGTTATTTTTGTTGTCTAATGTATAAAACATGATTTTTGTAAATAAAATATTATCTATCTGATCTCACAATGTTTTATGACTTAAATGTTTAAAACAGCAAAAATGTATAGTGACCCCCACAGCATACTGTACATTAAGCCAGAACACAGAGGCTTCATGACTAACTGCATATATAATTATCTACATCAAACTTTATGTATTTTAGCTTGATGTCAAACAAACTAGGGAAAACATGCTGTCCCTAATACTAATACTTAATGCTTCAGGTGTGAGTGCTTTGCATATCAGTAGATCGTTAAACACAGTATGATTTTTAAGGAAACAGTTTCGCAATGTATTGCGATTGACAAAATAGTGCATTGACAAAATCCCAACAAAAATAAGGCCATCTTAACTTTCCAAGTTAAAAATATTAAAGTATCTTCAAAGAATCATCAATAATATGAAACTCGGCTTTTCATTTTGTCTCATTGTTAAAATACAAAACTACTGAAGCCCTTCATGTACTTTAGCCATAATAAATGATGCTTGTGACGCTTTTACTCTACTCAGACTAGAAGGCAGCAAAATAATTTATTCAAATAGCAGGGACCATATTAACAATCAGTTGAGTATAGCAAACACTTATTCAAAGTGATTTACAGTAGATTTATAACCGGCACAACCAGTCAAATTACTTGATCAACAGCAATAATGAGAAAATTTGTTCATTGAAGAAGTTCGAACTTACAGCTTTTGGTTATTAGCCCAGATCTGTAAGCACTTTACCACTCCATTTGCACAGTACACAGTCTGGATGATTCGAAATGCTACACAAGGTCACATCTGTCAGTGCTACATGCGTTTACTTTGGATTTACACAAGAAGAAATGATCATATTCCCAATCATGCAGTGCTTCTGTCTGTTACGTTTCTTCCCTGTGCGGCATTTATGACTTTCTGACTTGTTGTTCCAGTAGTCTTCATCTTCATGGTGTATGTTGGAACTGATTTTTCTTTAACACGCTCCTCTAATCTCTGAGCTTCTGTAGTAGGTTTCCCATTGTGGGAAGCTAAAGACAGCACAGCAGGCACAGGAGGCTGGTAGCGGTGTTGATAGCCATAAGGCCTGAGACGATAAGTGTAGTACTCAAGAGTGTACATTAGCACAGGGTCTACATAGTGGAAAGACACAGCTAGGTCAGAGCAGCACTGTGGGCCCTGTAGGAAAAGACAAAGATAAGTGATGCTGGTCTGTGATCACAGATAATTTGCATTAAAAGAAATAAGTTAAGGTCAATCACCACATTACTGTAGTATCAAAATGCTGATTACCAGGAAAATTCATTTTGACTTATCTATCCTTTCTTTAAAAAAAGGGAAAATCTGGGTTATAGTGTGGCACTTTCAATTGAAGTAAATGTGGCCAATCTGTAAACATTAAAATGCATACATAGGACAAATAATGTGTGTTAGTATGATTTGCTTTTTTTCTGTATCCAGTGCATTAAAGGGTACCATTTAATTACTAATGACCCCAAAAAATAACTTTACAGCTTAAAAAATAGTTTTAACAGAAGAATAAACAATGTGCTATAAAACATAATAAGCTTTGTATGTTTGTAAGACATTTTTACCATTCTGTCTTTAATATTTTTCGATTGAGCTTGATTTGTATGTGTGAAAATGAATTTTCTGAAAGAAATTACACAATTCTATTCTTAATCCTTTCTTCATTGCCACTTTGATGACAACTACAAGTCAGAAATGTGTTTATTTTTGGGGTTTTGTATTGCTAGACATTGGCTGTCTAGTCACAAATTACATCATCACGTAACATGAAAGAAAAACTATTGACAAATGTTGTCCCCATCAAACCTACCCATTGTTGGTTTCGCTTGCAATCACCTGAAGGAGTTTCTAGTTCAGTGTGGCTTTTAAAAATGAGAGGGCTAAAATTATGAGAGGCAATTTTGTTCTCGAAGTATATTTCTCAAACAATGTTGTTGATTTTTATTCATACCCATAATACTATGCTGAATGGAAAATTACTTTTGACACTTTAATTGTTTTCTGCTCTCAGGCATAGATGGTAGTTAAGTTCTTAAAACTTTTTCAAAAAATGAGTTTAACTTCTGTCATTACTAAAGTAATAACTAATGTGCTTCTTGTGTGTAGGAGATGTGTGCGACTGTGGAATGTAGATATGTCACAAAGGACATGAAGGGCATAAAATATATCTAAAGAAAAAAGACAATAAGTGCATATTTTATCCTACACTACGATCCAAATTTAACATTAAACTGCTAAAATGTGACAGTAAAGTCATTTATAATATTACTAAAGATTTATATAATTTTAAATAAATGCTGTTCAAATAATCAAAATATTAATCAAAGAATCCTGAAAAAATCTATTATGAGTTTCACAAAACATTATTTCTGAAGGTTCACTAAAGTGACACTAAAGACTGGGGTAATGGCTGTTGACAATTCAGCTTTGCCAGGAATAAATTACATTTTAAAACATACAGTTTTTAAAAAATTATTCTGAATTGTAACAATATTTCACAATATTACTGTTTAACTGTATTTCTGATCAAGTAATTTCAGCCTTGGGGATCATAAAATATTAAAATAAAAAATAATAATTTGAATAAGTGCATGACTTACTTCTACAATTGGGTAGAAGCAGTAGTTCCAGTACCAGAAGGTTTTGGAAAACTTTCCTGTAAGATGGTGCTCAGGGATGAAAGGATGGAAGGTTTCGCGCTGCATTGTGTCCCTGGAGTCCCCTGCTACCACCCCCATTTTCTCTAGACACTGCCCCATTGCTAGATCCTCCACTGAGGTGGTATGAGTGCACACTTTAGTGCTAAAACCCTCCACAAACCTTCTCAGGGCCTCTCTGCTGAGCACATAACCTGCGCCTCCGCTCATGTAGCCCTGCTTCGCATACGGCTTGAACCTCTTGCCAAAGTATATGGGCTGCTCTGCCGTGTAGTTTGACAAGATCCAGCGCAAGTTGTCCACAACGACAAACGTGTCATCATCAGTTTTGAGGAACCAGTCTGCCTCATCGCCGTGGTTCTTCAGAGCGTAGTGGAAGGCACGAATTGTCTTCCAGTAGAGCTGGTCACGGCCTTCTCCTGTACCAAGACCCACAGTGGGGAAGCTGCGATCTTCCTCAGAGCTCATAAACAGCACTACGTTACAGTGACGACTCCATGTCGCCTTCACATGCCGAGCCTTTGACTGTAGATTACTAGGCCCTGTCATCACCCAGCACAGGATACGCACTTTCTTAAACAGCTCATCTGCGATGTGACCATCCTCTCCTGTATTTTTAAAATGAGTTTTATAGTTATACTGCAGTTTATTAAAATAAAAAAACATTTTTTGAAGGTGTACTTTAACCTATGTACACTAACCTATATATAACATATAATACATGAGGCATGTTTTTAGAATATGTATACAAATACATTTATACACAAAACTTACTACCAAACAAGAGTGAGATCCCTGTTATCAGATGCTTTCACTCACTTATTAACTAAATTATTAATGACTGACTGCAAATACAATGGTATCAGTAACTACATTCGTTTTTTGCAAAATGCTGCCACTATGATGCTAAAAATTACTTGGTGCACATTTAACATATCCCTGTTAAGGAAACTCAGTTGGAAACTCAATGAAGTAAGTAGAAAGTGAAAGCTTTGCACCAGATATTATGTTGCAGTGTTTTATATCATGTTACGCTCTTTAATGTATGTAACATAAATGATGCACTAGAGGGCGCTGAGCACCTGGCTGGTGAGAGTGTTTGAGGTTGATCATGGCAGATCCTTCCACTCTCCAGGTAAGGTTAGGGGTGTTTTGTTCAGGCCCCAGTAGAGCAGAGTTGCTTTTGCCATCACTTTTCCAGCTGAATCTCTCCTCAAACCACACCTGTTTCAAAAATACGTACAAGGTGCAGCTGCCCACCAAGAAGCCCAGGGAGAAAGCACATCTTGAATTCCCTGCTTTCATGGTGACAATTCAGGGATCCCGCCAACTGAGGCTAGAAAAATATTGGTGACATTAATATGAAACTATTCATTTTTAGTGACTAGCCTATAACATGCATTATAAATATATTCCTTCAGCCATGTAACGGGAAAACTTGCAAATAAACTTAAATTGTTTTTCTCTAGAGCAGGGATTTGCAAACCTTTTCCCCGCTGTTGATCCCGTTTTTCCTAAAACATTTACTTGAAGCAACCTTTGTGTTTATAGGGTGCAACAATGCTTCACTTAAAAATTTACCTTTTATTCAATACCGCTCTGTTCCTTTCTATATAAACACGCTGATAATTTCCTGGTTTTATAAAGCCCCTCCCTCAGAAATACTATGGCTCAGTGTGTTGTGATTGGCTAAACCGCATAGTGCATGTCTAACGCCCCTCATATCAGAGGCATGCGCTCCACTTGGTTTGTAAACAAAGGCGTCGTCAATATCGCTTGTCATTTTGAATCCGATTTAGAGGAAAGCACACGGCTCTTAATTGTATGTTTTTTTAAATACGTTTTGTTACATACGCCGTTATTTGTTAATGCTTTTGTTTGCTTTTAATTTAGAGATTTATCCTGGATAAAGCCTTGATACATTATGTTAACCGCACGCGTATGCATGTTTAACGCTTCTCATAGCTATGTGAAAATTAGTGTATAATTTTTTTTTTGCAACAGTTCATTTTTGGAGTTAAGCTGATTAGAGAGAGATGCAGAGCATGGGACCGCAGGAACAAAAAACGCTGCTTTAGAAAACTGATTTGGAAATTTGTGAATCATATTATTTACGTGCACCACAGTCTTCCTCTTCTTCAAACAGCAACATGGCCTTGTCCCCTTAGTTGCATGTTACCGGGGGCGGGGTTTATCTGGGTTTGCCACATCATAAACCCTGGAAATAAATTGTAGTCCCTATATGAGCTGTTCACTAAGTGAACCACCTGTTTAATATATCACAATATATTTGCATGTTTACGGCTCTCTGGCATCAGTTACATTCCTTGTAGCTTATATATTTTTAAATGATTCACGTTTAAGCCCTGTGTTTCATATTATTTTTTTAACAGTCCTATTAGGTTTTCATATCTAATTTACAGACTGCTGCAAGGTTAAATCTGAGGAATAGATTACAAGCTTGTTACCTTGCTTGACTGATAAATCTTGGTTCTTACCCTCATTTCCAAGAATTAGGCACCTGCTGCTCCCAGCTTAACAGTATTGCTAATAAAATGTCAGTTTTACGAAGTTGACAAGTAACATTCAGGTTGACTGCAGAGTCACTCCTTTGTATGATGGATGTAACAATATCCTAAATAACTCTCTATTATTACTGTTAGGCCTAAACTTTTAATTTAACGAAAGTGGTCGAATCTTATGGAAAGGAAATGCTGCAAAGACTTAACAAATCCTAGTATAAGCTGGATTTTTTTTTCAAATGCTTTTAATAGACATAATACGGCACGGAATTTTATTAGGTTAGTACATATCTTTTAATGAATCGATAAAATAAATAACATTCTGTAATACATGATTATATGGTCCATGCATAAAACAACCGAAATACACATATGCTGGCACTCGTTGAGACATAAGAGGTGCATCAGAAATCGAAGACAAAGGCCCTTACCTTGCATTCTTTAACTCCCCTCTGCAAGCCTCTCACCCTTCCCAGGGAACGCTGGTCAGTTTCATGCCTTCGGTCTTTATTCCTCTAAATATCCGCGAGCTTACAGGAGAGGTGCGCGTCAGGCTGCGTTTGAGTGCGTGTTGTGACGTCTACATCTTAACAAACGCTGGGGATTTCATGTTTTAGTTAAGGAACATGGTGTGCCCCAGTCACCCAAATTATTTTGCCCTGTGTTAGCATACGGTTTGCCTTTAACCGTATCGTGAACAGGCCTCTTTGTGTGCTATTACAGGACAACAGATCCTCTGTCATGAGCGAGTACTGTGTCAGCATCACACAAGGATCGCCGTGTCGAGATGTTTGATTGGTCGAATGGCCGGTTTGTTGTCATGGGAGTCCCCGCCCACTAGGGGCGTGCAGTTATTTCAAGGATGACAAATGTATCCATATTCTATACATATAATATAATATTTGTACGAGTACGTTATGTCTATAGCCTACTACCCGTTTAGCACAATTAATATTGTTCTAAAAGAGACTAACACAAAAGTTAAAGACAAAAGACAAAGTGCTGATAGAGACACAATATAAAAAATAAAAAAAAAAATATATATAT